>JALHBY010000111.1:57047-101373 GCA_024340155.1 Tolypocladium pustulatum
TGGCACCTTGATTCAGTCTTCCATCCTCCACCCGGAGCGCGGGATGCCTCGAGAAGATGCTGAGGATCGAGAGGTACGCGTCCATGACCACCTCGGCGTCCCGAAGCCCGTATTTCTCCTTCTGCAGCTTCACCGCGATCCAGGGCGCCTTCGTGGGGTCGTTGCTCATGTCCGGCGTGATGTCGTAGGGTGATCCGGCGCGCGGGGTGCGCGAGTCGACGATCTTGGCATCCCCGATGTTTCCGCCTTTCGCCTGGCCTTGCTTGTAGTCGAATACGGCCTGCAACAGCGGCGCGTGCGAGTGCGCGTCTTGGGAAGACGGCGGAGGCAAGCCCAGGTGGTCGAGGAGGGCACCGTACGGCACGGCACCGTGGAGAAGCGCGGCCCGCATCTGCTCTTTGGCCTCGGAGAGAGCCTCTTGGAAGATCTTGTCCGGGTCGTACGGCAGGCGGACTGGTAGCAGGTTGGCGAAGTAGCCCATGGACGCCTGGTCTGCGAGCGTGGACCTGTTGCTGTCGGCGACGCTGATCACGATGTCGGCGCTACCGGTCAGACGCGCCAGTAAGATCTGGAATGAGGCCAAGTAGTAGTGCATTGGCGTCGCTTTGTGCTTGCGGCTGCGGGCCTTGATACGAACGCTGACCATGCAATTGAGACGAGCTGATACTTCGTGCTCTGACCAAAGCGGTTGGAGTCGAGTCTGCCTTGGCTTTCGGCACATTGAGTATCGGGAGTCTCGCTGGAGGTTGCTTGAAGAGGTCGGCCCAGTAGCTGAGATCTTTGGCGAGCGCGCCAGACTGCAGCTGTTTGCGCTGGCGTATAGCGGAATCGGCATAGCTCAGAGCAGGCCCGAGCTTGACGTCGCTGTACAATTGACCGATCTCAACGAAGAGGTGTTTGGTGGTCCAGCCATCTCCGACAAGGCGATGGTAGGCAATGATCAGAAGGTGCTCCATGGGTGACCATTAATAATGGACGAGCTTGAGCGTGTTTCCTTTGTCCAAGTCGTAATGATAACCCTCGAGATCCGTGAAGCCCTGATCTGCGGCAGCCTTGTTGGCAACGTGGATCGTCTCAAACGCCACTCGAGGGGACTCCATAATGAATTCCTAAGAGATGACCACCCGTGTCGGCCGGGTTGTTGACGAACTTCGTGCGGAATGCATCGTGGCGTTGCAATACTTGTTTCACTGCCCAACTGAGGCGATCAAGGTTGAGAGGACCTTGCATGTACATACCGATGGTACTATTGAAAGTCTCGGGTGCCAAGGGGAGTCGAAGCTGTTTCCAGGCGTACCCTTGGGTCAGAGACAGAGGTGCCTCACGTTCTATTACCTCTTCGCCGCCGGATTCGAAAGCCGAGGGCGGGGTCAAGTCGTGGTTGTGCTTAGCGGACGACGAAGACGAGCCGTCAGACACGGCCGAAGATTGGACGACCTGTGGAACTTGCACTGCGTTTTCCTAGAGACCCGTCAGAGCACAATGGAACGGTCTCTGGCGGCAGTCGGCCGACCACGGAGTCGATGAGATCGTTGACGGAAGCACCGCCGAGGTTTTTTAGCAGCGGGATGTCGATGCTCAGATTCTTGGAGAACCAAGAAGCGACCGTGACGGCACTCAGCGAGTCGATGCCCTGATCAATCAGCGGAGTCGTGAGGCTGAGCTCGTCAGCAGCCGTAAGCTGCAAGGCACCCTGGATCCTGACATAGAGACCATCCGTGATGATGGAGCGGACTTGACCCATGCTATCTGCTTTGAGGAGCTGATCCTTGACAGAGCCGACCGCGTCAGCGGCGTTGTTGCCCTTTGCGCTGCGGTCAGACAGCTTGAAGTATGCGAATCGGGGGTCGTCAAAGTACGGGATCCGGTCGTGGTTGGCAGGATCCATGTCTGGCATGCCGGTGATCACTTCGACATCGGCGAGCTACTTGTTGCGACCGGCGACAACAGCCTCGGCAAAGAGAGCGTGGAGCTCCCACTCATTCAACTCATCGAAGATGAACTTGACTACATCATACTCGTGCTCCCGAACCACTCTGGCGATGAAACCAACACCGAAGACGGCGCCAATGTCAATGGTCGATCCCGCCATGCCACGGGCGCGTCGATTCCGAGCCAGGGCGTGCGTGTACGCATCCGCAGCGCTGTAGGCCGCTTGACCAGGATTTCCCGTTACCATCACGAAGGAGGAAAACATGACGAAGAAGTCAAGCGGCTGGGCAGGATCAGACAAGCGCTCACTGAGGAGACGAGTGCCCTCCATCGACAGGTCCATGTTCTTGAACATGACGTCTTGCAGCACAAGAGGCCCGAAAGCGACTCCAGCGATCGGCGGCATGGATTCGCAGATCTGGGCGAGACCTTGGTCTACCGAAGCCTCTTTGGAGGCGTTTCTTGAAAGGTTGGTGGTCAGCAATCATCCAAATTAAAAATATTTGTTTCATCAAATCCGTGGAAAGAAGAGGTTTCTTACATTGGAAGCACAATCACGTTCCCCCCAGCGCCGTGATGTTATCAATCCAGCGTTGGTCGATCTTGGGCGAGCGACTCGACAAAACAACATGGCGGGCACCACGCTCCACCATGAAACGGGCAATGGAGCGGCCCAGATCCCCGGCGAGACCAACAAGCAGGTACGTCTTGTCCGATACGAAGATGGGATCCGTTTCCATATATCGAATGCGGCTGGGGATGATCTGCTCCAAATCCCAATCGATCAAGGTGTCGATGTCTAGGGCGGCGTTTCCAAGCAACACAATATCGCTGCCCTTGACAATGGACAATGGTCCATGAGGTCGAAGGCGTTCCGGTACCCTCGTAGAGTTTCCAGAGTACCCTCTCCCACTCTTTGGATGAGGCGGACAGAGGGAATGAGACCGGTTTCTTTTGTGGTTGTGTCAGTCACACAAAGTCACTGGGGGTGTGTACAGCCGTCAAGAGATTGGTGAGATCAGTTACTTACTCTTGGATGAGTTGCTCGATAAATGGTTTGGTGTCCTTCTCCCAGCTCGGCTGGTACCAGACGTTGCGACCCGCCTGGGCCTCGACTAGTTGATGCTCACACCACTGAATGTGCTTTTACAAAATGGAAGGGGGCCCTCTCGCGATCCTCCGGTTCCAAGCTCGCGATGAACGGCTTGATGTACCAGTACGTGATACGCTCGATGATCTCGGCGTCGGTCTTATCTTGTTCGGTGGCGTGATACTTGCTGTCGTCGATCAGAGGGTCGGCGTTGATCGGTGCCCATTCCCATTTTGAGAACATCTCGTGGTTGTCGGCGGCCGACGGCGCCGAAAAGGGCTTGAAGCTGAGGCCCTCGATGTGAATCATGGTTGCCCCGGATTCGGGGTCGAACACCTCGATGTCGCCCTCGACCGCGTTGCCGACACTCGCTGCGCCGGTGGAAATAAAGTCAACCTGCTGATTGGACGAGGCGATGATTCGATCAGCCACCCACGGGTTGAGCGCTATGCGAGCGATGCCGGTGGGCACGAGAAGGGATCGCAAGCGTTTATCGCCTGGTGCCGTGTGTGCTCCGATGAAGCTCTGAAAGGCAACATCGAGCGTAGCAGGATGCATTACGAGTTTGCGGTCGTTGTCCTCCAGACGATGGAAGTCAAGAGTCCCTCGGGCCTTGCTGTCGCCACGCTTCAGGATGCTAACACCACGGAAATCCTTTGTGTAGCCGTATCCGACTTCCGAGAGCATGTTGCAGAATCGGTCCATGCTGACATTGTTCAGGTGAGGGGGTTCTTCTTGACGAGTCGGAAGCGTGTCCGACGATCCTGGTCCGTAGGTGACGGCCACGGTACCGGAAGCCGAGCTCGACAATCTTGTCTCTCTGGCCAGGCAAGAATTGATGACGAATTGGTAGGTGGCGTAGGTATCTGTGGTCTGCGAAGAATCGCAGCTCAGTAAGAGGCTGATTTCTACCATGCTCTCATTGTCATGAAACGTCACGGCTTTGTCGATCTTGAGATCCAGCACCTCCATCAACTGGATTTCCTTATCGCTGCTACTAGCCACACTGATGGCAGCCTCCATGGCCATGACGACGTAACCCGCGCCAGGAAACACCGTCGGACCCTGCAGAGAATGACCGCTCAGCCATTCAATGTCCCGCTGCCGAAGGAAATTCTGCCATTGAAGGGAACTCGGGCTGCTTTGGGACAGTTGCTTGCCAAGCGGAAGATGAGGTCGATCGCCGCCTAGCCATTGACGGAGCAGACGAGACTCCTTCCTGTACGACCTCTAATGATCCCACGAATAGCATGGCAGTTCCTTGGATAGTTTGTAATGCCTTCATCTGGTGACAGCTCGCCTAAGAGACGGTCGATGTCAATGGCAGGCGAGCCGAACTGCGACCAGAGGTAGCCCCGCCTCCGTGTCGGTCTTGTTCCTGTCCATGCATCCGGTGTACGGTAGGATAGTCGCCGCAAAGTTCCCTATCTCCTGAAGACTCGGGCCCTTGAGGTCAGGTGTGGCCCGATTTCGATGCAAACATCGAAGGGCGAGCGTTTCACCAGTGCCTGCTCTACGGCGTAGGAGAACAATATGGGGGAGAGCAAGTTCTCGCCCCAGTACTCTGCCTTGAGGTCTTCGGGCGTCATAACATGGCCCTCGAACACCAAAGAGATCCACGTGACGGATGGGGTGGCTTCCATCTCAGGGACATCGCACCCACACGCCTTGAGAGCGGTGATGTATGGGTCCGAGCAAGGACGCATGTGATGGGAATGGTAAGCCTTGCCGACTTTGAGGATGCGATTGAACCTCGATTCCTCATTCAAGACTTCTTGCATCTCCAGGATCGCGTCTCGGTCTCCAGACAGGGTGACGCTTTCAGGCGCGTTGCTGGCCGCGACGACTACTCTACCTGCGAATGTCTCTAGTGTGCACAACTCTGTCGCGTCGTCGAAAGAGGTGCCCGCAGCCATCACCATGCCCTCCACACCGTTCCGGCCCCTCCGTATTGGGAAGTGAGACCGCGGAGATACGCGATGCGAACGGCTTGGGATGCAGATATGAAGCCCGCAGCGAAGGCGCACGCAATTTTGCCCGAGCTATGGCCTAGAATGACTTTGAATGTCGCCCATTATGCTTGTAGCAGTTTGGTCAGGATGATCTGGACGGCGCAACAGAGGGGCTCGGAGTAGGCGGCTTGATTCACTTTCGATTCCTCGCCTTCGAGCAGTAGCTGGTCTAGAACTTTTCACTCCGGTCGATACTCAGCTGGTAGGCTCTGGAGCGAATGATCGAGTTCGGAGACGATAGCACGGACATGGACGATCTGACACAGAGCCTTGCCCAAGGCCGGCCACTGGGCACCCTGTCCGGTGAAGATTCCGCTTATCTCGGGGTTCTTCCTGATCTCGGAAGTCGTCGCAACCGAGCTCTTGCCTTCGACCAAAGGGCATCGCGCTCAAGCGCATCACAGAGCTCTTGAACCGACTGGCTCATGATGGCATGACGGACTTGGAGATTGGATCGCTTTTTGAGCATCGTCCATGCGAGACCTCGCAGTCGTAGGTCGGGGCGAGCTTGCATTAACTGCTTCAGATCCACCACGGCTGACTAGAGGGAGGAAAAAGAATGCGCCGAGATGACAATGGGCGCGAGTAGGGGTGTTGGTGTAGTCGTAGTATCCGTAGACGGCGACTCCTTCGATTCGGGCTTGGGCTCGTAGGACTAGACTATGATGTGCGCATTGGTACCGCCGGATCCGAAGGAATTGACACTCACGCGTTTCGGTTGACCGAACTTCAAAGGTGGCCATGGCTGCTGCTCGGTGACCACCTTGAGATCCATGTAGTACGGAGCCACCCTTGGACTGAGCTCGTTGAAAAGCATGTTGGGCGGTAGAGAACTGTTTTGAATGCACATTGAGTCTTCGATCAAGCCCGCAATCCTAGCGGTGCCCTCCGTGTGACCGATGATGGTGTTGAGGCTGCCGACATACAGAGGGTCCTCCTCGTCGGCGTCACGATGCCTGTCACCAAAGAATGCCGATGAAATGGCACGCGCTTCTTGGGGATAGCCAGCAGGCGTGCCTGTACCGTCTTAACAGCGAGAGATAACCTTTTTTGTCAGACTCTAAATTACTAGTACTCACCCGTCCCATGCGCCTCAAAGTACTGGCAACGGTCTTCCGGCTTGGTCAAGTCCAACCCTGCGTGTTCGTAGACCTCTCGGATGAGGGCCTCCTGGGCCAAAGAATTTGGCATCGTGATAACGGCCGTCTTGCCGTCTTGATTGTTTCCACTTTGGCAGATGACACGCTCGATCCGGTCACCGTCCGCTATGGCCTGGCTGAGGGTCTTGAGCACAACAGTGGCGACACCTTCGCCTCTCGCATAGCCATCTGCCGCGGCATCCCATATCCGCGATCCCCCGGTCGGCGAAAACATGCTGATTTACTGGCCGAGATGAAAGGAACAGGGCCCAGAATCAGATTGGAGTCCGCGGCCACTGCCACCTTGCTCAACCCCGTCCGCAGCTGTTAGACCGCGTGGTGGACCGCAACGAGGGAGGAGCTGCATGTCGTATTGGACGTCATACTAGGTCCGTGCCAGTCAAAGACGTAGGATACTCTGTTGGATAGGATGAACGCGGCTGTACCCGTAGCAGCATATGTGTTGAGGTCATCCAAATCGTAGTTCTGATGGTCGAGGAAATCCCGCTGCATCATGCCTACATAGACGGCCGTGGGCGATTCTCGAAGGTCCTCCATCTTGAGGCCGGCGGCGCAGAGACCCTCATACACCGTTTCCAACAGAAGACGCTGTTGGGGGTCGACCGTCTCTGCCTCGCTCGGCGGTATGTTGAAGAAGGCCGGGTCGAAAGCGTACGGGTCATCCTCCAGGAAGTAGGCGTACCGGGCGTTGATGCGCCCGTGATGAGATCCATCGGGGTGGTAGAAAGCGTCAACGTTGAAACGTTCTGTTGGCGCCTTTCTTGACAAGTCCCTGGGATCTTTCAGGATATCCCATAGCTTGGACGGACCGCTGGCCCCGCCGGGGAAGCGGCAGCCACTGCCCACGACGGCGATGGGCTCATTGAGCGGGGAAGTAGACGATGGCATGTCAGCTGTAGTGGATGTGGTGAAGGAAGAATGGTCTGTGATGTTGAATAGCCGCTTCTTTATGCTACCAAATGAGCCCAATCGCGCGTGGGTACACGGCGAAGCCAAGTGGTGACAGCTTTACAATAAAAGTAGACTGACGCTTGGGATGAACCGATCCTTAGGGTCATATCGTACCATGATGGCACCTCATATGGCCAACGAATAGCTGGTTCTGTGCACATCTTTCGAAAGCGTCTCCCTCCGAACGCAGGTCCATACTGTACGCGCGCCGGCATGCTGGTGTATGCCTGCTGACAGTAGTCGGCGATTGGGAACGTCTTGTCCAAGGTAGGCAAGCTCGAAAGATCATGCCCATCTGTAGACTGCCACCAATGTCCGAAGGCGTGGCGGTAAAATTCTGGGCGTGTTAAGAGGGTACCTACCTACAACTCAATAGTCCGAAGTACACAGTAGCGTGGTGTCAAGAAGGTGATCTGGGAAAAAGACCTAGGGAGGGGGTTTGATAGCGAGGTCTTAATGTAGTAGTACACGAGTACAACAGACAGGACTTAGAATACAAAAGGTATTTTCCCTGGTCCACGATGCTTCTCAGCATCAAATTTGTGTGCTCTCCCCGTCTTGACTCTGTCACATGCAAACCATTCAACATTTGCCCTCTGTGACTGAACCGGTGTATTTTTGTTGCTGTAATTACAGTTTGCTATTATATATAAACTTCACAATGTCCTGCAGGAGCGGCTTATCTGGTGCACCTTCCTGACTGAATCTCCGGCGGAATGATTATATAAGAACGGGCATACGTCTTCACTAGTACTAAGGAAAAGATGCTATCTACAGCAGTTAGCTAGGGTTAGCAGTTGACGGAAACAATTATCTAGAAACGAAGTCTATAGAACTAAGTTATGATGGTAGAACTTTGTCGAGCTCTGTAAAAGGAACCCTAAACACCCTTCTAAAAACCTCTTTCTCGCAAGAAAAGCTATGAACATGAAAAGAGAGGGAAAATCTTCTACTAAGCAATTCCCCCCGATTCTGCTGCCCTCCCCCAGTGATTATGCGGCGATGATGGGATTGTAGTAGCGAAAGCGGTTGTAAGGGTCGTACTTGGCCTTGAGGCTCTTCAGCCTCTCGATGCGCCAGCTCTCGTGGCCATACCAGTCCGGCACCGTCTCCATCCCGTTGGCGTAGTTGACGTAGGCATCGAGCTTTCGACTGGGCTGCCCCGCGATCTACTGATCGCGCACCTCGGCGGCCCAGGCGCGAGCCGCGGCCTCGTAGTCGGGGTTCGGCGCCACCGCGTTGAACAATGTCAGGTGGTGGTCGCCGCGGAACGGATAGGCCGAGCTCGCCGGGTCGATATTGTCCACGGCCTCGGTCGAGTATCCCTCGTGCATGATGCTGGATCCGGCCGCGAGCGCCGGGCTGGACTGGGCGCGCCGCTTGAAGCCTTCAAAGATCTGGCGCTCGGTCGTCACGTTGAAGACCTGCAGAAATACCGACGACGTGACGTACACAAGGCCGTGCTGGCAGATGGCCGAGTCCCAGCGGGTCCCCTGCGCCGTGGCGATCTGCGAGTAGGGCACGTCGCCCATGGTGCTCGAGACGGCGTCGATGGCGTTGAAGGGGGCGAGGAGCTTCTCGGCCTCGTCGGCGGGTCCGCGGTAGGCAAAGGTCCAGTAGAGCACGGGCTCCTCGCTGCTGATGCTGGTGTCCATGAGGAAGTTTCCGGCTTCAAAGGCCATGTTGACCGGGGTGCAGCCGTTGTTGTGGAAGGCGTTGAGGGCCCCGAAGACGGTCTCCAGCTGCTCCCCGCGCCAGATGTAGTTGTGCCAGTGCCAGGTTTTTGGTCCGACGGGGAAGATGTTCATCTTGTAGCTCGTGACGATGCCAAAGTTGTGCCCGGCGCCTCGCATGGCCCAGAAGAGGTCGCTGTGGCTCAATTTGCTGACCACGATGGCCGAGCCGTCGGCCAAGACGACGCGGAGCTGCAGGATGTTGTCACTGATCAAGCCGTAAAGGCCTTCGCACCGACCGTGGCCACCCCCCAGACCGGCGCCCAGCATGCCGACGCACTCGCAGCCGCCGGTGGTCGTGACATAGCCTCGATCGTAGAGGTACTGGATGACGGGACCGACGACGGTGCCACCTCCGAACCAGGCCGACTTGCCGCTCCCTTGGATGGTGATGTTGTTCAACTGCCGCATACTGATCTGGAGGCCACTGAACTTTTTGAGACTGTAGGCCAGGCCGTGGCCACCACCGATGGCTAGGAAGTCGATACTGTTGTGGTTACAGTATTTGACCTAGCACCATTTCTCAGTAGGGTAGAACACTTTGTAAGGTGGTAGTAGTAGGTATGGAACGTACGATTGTGGAGATATCGGATTCGGCGGCGGGTTCGATGACAACTCGGACATCTGGCTTGGAAAAGTCGGTCCAGCGGGAAGTAAGGTTGGCGAATTCAGCATCACTCGGTCCATAGATCAAGGTGCCCGGGGAGACATGGCTGCCGAGCTCCCGCCGGACCTCCTGGCTGGTGAGATTTCGACGCGTGGTCGGTTGACTCTCGAAATACCTGGGGACGCTGGCACCAGATACGAGGCTGAAAGGCCGGAGAGAAAACACAAGGAAGAAATCACCTGAGACCTCATGGTGAAGGATGTCTTCGGGGGTCAAAATGAGGAAGGGATGGGGAAGTCTTGGATGAGATGGCCACTTGAACTCGAGTCTTCATCCATCGTACATGTGCCCCCATAGGACCTTTTATATATATCAGTTTCACAACAAAAGATTTAGCTTGGGGGTCATCCGGCCTGAGGGATCAAAATCCTGGTGGTAATCCGCGTCCCGTTCACCTCCGGAGGGGGGGGGGGTAAGCCACAAGCCACAGAGCTGACTCGAAGGATAAACAGGGTGGTGTAAAAGAAGCAATATATTAGAAAGGGCCTAGTATAGCGCATACAAGCCGGCCCTACTGAGACTATTAAGTAGATACAATAATAGTAATATTAAGAAGCTTTATATAGGGTTGATTAAGGGTATATTCTATAGTCTGTTATTATATTACTTAAATATATAAAATAGGGCGCTAGTTATATAGCCATCGTATACTTATATAGTTACGTAGGAGCAGCTAGGCCTAATACGGCAGCCTTAATCTAACATAATAGTCCCATTCGCCTCATCTTACACGAATTGTATGGTAGAAGCGGCATCCCTCGTGTTAACTAGTGACAATTGGAGCCTGGTCGGGAACCTACCGGTACCGGTTGGCTACCGGCCAAAATGTGACTTTGCGTGGCTGGGCCAAGTGGGTTTGCCAAGATGTACCGCATCAGCCCCCTGTTCGCTATGGGGTACGTCGCTACGTACTGTAACCCCTGTATTTTGCGACTTTTTTTTGGCTTAGTCGTGATGCGCCTGTCTTCTGTTGTCGAACATGGCCAATCAAGATAATATCGACCCACTACCCGCGATCCCGACGAGCCGCCGCCGCGTTTTCCGAGCCTCCGATCGCAGACCCCGTCTGCTATTGCCGATGACGATACCTCCGACCAGGCTTCCGTGGTGGAGCAGTCGCAACCTTCCACCACGGCCGAGCCCCATCGTCTTGCTGTTCCAACGAGCAGCCAGTCGAAGAGAAGGAAGGTGGTGGGGGATAACAACACACCCCCGATGTTGAAGAAGGTCGTCTTCAGCACATAGATGACTGCGCAGATCATGCGTGGTTAAGTTATGCGCAGTATTCCTCTGGCTTTCTGCGTGTGCCAGTATCCACAAAACCACCATGACCTTCAGTTCAGGAGACTGATGTCGCGGTGGGCGAAGACCGGCGCTATTTTGAAGCCACGATACTAGCCGCTGGAAAGTCTATTGATCCAGCCGAAATAGATCTTTGAACTATTGATCCGAGCCATCGAATAACTTCTGGGCTAACTTGACGGCACCAACAGGTCCATCTGGATGGGTAATATCACGGTGTTCGTTTCGGCGGGTAGAGCGACGAATAAAGCCTTCACGCCATGTGCTGGTATTTCACATGCTGCCATCTCACAGACATGACTGATATCGTCGACAACATGGATCAAGTACCCCGTTGACCAAAATGCGATACATCAACCAGCAATAGAAATTGGTTCTCATGGATTTATATCTGCTGTCTGGTCTGTTGTAAGCTCTTTGCGTTGCCAAGTGTTCCAAACTTCGTGAATCGTCCCTCTAAACCATCACATCATGTGAATGCATGGGTATGTGCTGCCCGTCTTAGCTCTAAGCACAGTCTACTTCCCTTTCTATGCCCTCAAACGCGTCTAGAACAATGGTGTATAAGCGCCCAAACCGGATCGACTCGTAAACCCGCGTAACATATAGTCCCATGCTTGGTGTGACGAAGCCGTTGCCCTCCGCGGCCTCGGTGGACGCTAGCTGGGCCTCGCCCAAGAATGGAATGCCTAGCTCCGTCCGAACAAAGCGATACATGCCTTGCAAAGCCTGTCCGATGTACGGCGTCGCATCAGGCGCGATGGCCTTGCGGCCTTCGATCTCGATCGTCCGCAGATCGAGCGCCTGACAGAGAGCCAGGAGGTGCGCCGACGCCAGCTGGGACAGCACGTCGACGGCCTCGAGCGTGTATCGGGCGGACACGAGCGCCAGGGAGTTGAGAGCCTGGTTGCCCATCTCGGCCGTCTGGACGTGCGACCCGACGGGATTGGCCAGGAAGCCCAGCTCCGAGGTCAAGGCGGCGATCACGACGTCGAGTCCCTTGAACAGGAACGAGTCGTTGGGGTCGTCCGAGCACAGGTTCGGCGGCAGACCCCAGCTCGTAGCCGGGTTGATCATCTCGGTGCACTAAGTAAAGAGCATGCGGCCGATGCTCTGCAAGCCCTGGCGCAGCTTCTCGACGGCCGACGTGACGGCGCGCGCTTGGAAGTTGCCGCCGTGGAACACCCGCTGCGTCTCCGGGTCAACCAGCGGGTTGTCCGTTACTGAGTTGAGTTCGATGGTCAGCTGGCTATGCGCGAGGCAGAAATCCTCCAGCACGGGGCCGAGCCACTGGCTGGCCGTTCGGGCCGAGTAGCGATCCTGTCGCAGCGTCGCCTTCGAGCGACTATCGTGGCGGTTGAGCAATTGTGATCCGACCAAGAATGCCTTGATGTTGCGTGCACTATCGACTTGCCCGGGGTGCGGCCGTACACGCGCGATGAACGGCTCGAAACTTTCATCGCTGCCTCGCAGAGCCTCTACGCTCATGGCCGTCAACACCTGTGACAGCGCTGCGAGCTGGAGGGATTCGTGAGCAGCGAGAGCCGCGACGCCGGCAGACACGGCCGTGCCGTTCACGATGGCAAGACCCTCCTTGGCGTGCAGGGTGATGGGCGCGATATTGGCTTCCGCCAGGGCGACATCTGCCCGCGTCACCTTTCGAGCCCTCTCGACGTCCCTCGGCCCAGTGAAAGCCATGGCGGACGTCTTGCCCTGCATCAGGGCACAGATCCACGCGAGCGAGCTGAGGTCTCCAGACGCCGAGATGCTCCCACGCACGGGGATGAGCGGCACGATGTCTTTGTTCAGGAGGCTCCTCAGGCTTTCCGCGATCTCGACCCGAATGCCCGACACACCGCCGGCCAGCGAGTTCAGACGGATAAGCATGGACGACCGTGCCCAGGACTCCGGCATGCAGGTAACAGCGAACGGGTCGTTCAGCGGAAGACAAGTGGTAGGTCCCGTGTGTTTTTGATGCCCATTTGTGTCGGGAAGTTGGGAAAGGGTATCGCCGTTAACTGATTGTGCGTTTAGCGTAGCCGCATGCCGATTGCTGTTGGGAGCCTGCTCTTGCTTGCCGAGCGCGACAATTCCACACGTCAGGTGGCTGATCAGACTCTGCTGGACCGCCTCGACATCGTTGGACCTTGCATTAGCACTGCCGCCAAATCCCGTGTTCACGCCGTAGATGATTTCGCCCTGGGCGATCTTCTGCGGGATGATCTTGCTGCATTCTTCGATGGCCTCGATGGACGCGGAGGAGAGCTCGACCGGTGCAAGGTGCCTCGAAACTGCCACCACATCGGCGATGGTGAGGTCCGCTCCGCTGATCGTCCGTGTTGTCTCACCTGACCGTGGAACATCGGATCGCTGGGAGAGGACCAAGTCTGTAAAGCTTGGTGCTTGGGATGACATGATGAGGAAGGGGAAAAAAAGACGACGCGCCGCAGAGCTGGATATTACCAATGGCTCAATGGGAATAGCTTTTTCAGTCCCAGGCTCTTGACCGGTTCGAGACAGTGATTAATATCACGCCGGGCCATGTGTTGAGCTCGTGTATTTGTAAACATGGCTGACTCGATTGCCCATCTCGTCAAAGTAGCAACTCTCATACCTACCTAGGTACCTACCTACCTACAGATTACAAGTAACCTGTGTAGATAGGCGAAAAAATTCCCAGATCCTTCGGAGTTGACTGGCCGACTTCACGGAGCACGCCGAAGACCAACGTGAACTGCGCCGTCCCAACGTCGATGCTCTCTTGTAAGCGTACTGTATCTCGTAAACTGTGCTTCCCTTTACGTAGACAGCCGTGAAGAGCTAAAAGCCACAACCAGACACTTCTTTTTTGTTGGGCAGCTTGTGTAATACGTGCATGACAATATGCGAGGCCCAAGATCTCACATGAGAGTAAGGATGCAACAAAGCAATTGTGGGGCCAGTGACCAAATCCCTGTCCACACCCCCACGCTTCGCCCCATTCGTCAAGCTTTGCTTATCGTGGGGTTCGGCGAGTCGGCGTTTTGCAGTGTGGAGACGATCGGGAATCCTTCAGGCTCCTGGTCCACAGGGCTAAGTAGGACCCACTCAACGTCCGCCGGCTGGACAGACCGTGTCAAGCCCTGTTTCCAACTTCTGACAAGGTTCAACGGGCCGGGGGGGACAGTCGATTCAGCAACGTGGACACGACGACGACCAAAGGCAGGAATGAAACTTTTCGCCGATTATCCAGGCTTTGGCTTTCCCAATTTGTAACAACACAACAAAGATGGAATTGTCTACATATCATATACTCTTGTCTTGGTTGGACCTTCGTATTAGGCACTTCTACTCTTTTGGAACCAACAGCTATTTCTGGGACAATATCATAGCCACATCTGGCTGAGCAAAGCTTGAGGTTCAAAATTCTGCATCTCCTCCATGCTCCCATACTACTCCTTCCTGGTCTGTCTTTCCGTGTGAGACGAATGACTGAGGCCTACTACTTTGTAGCGAATGTAGAGAAGGAAGCCTCGTACTTTGCGGCCTCACCCTCAATCAGTGCCGCATGGCCAGCACTGCGTACAGTGGCCCGGACGGAAAATGGCTCGTCCAGACTCTGGTGATTGAGTTTCTCGTCGTCGATAGGCCCATTCTAGATTCCATCTCGCTTTATCAGTAAGCCGTCTCATTTTATGGTACTTAAGACCAGAGCATAAAGAAATAGAATCGTGATTTTGTGAACTAAGTACTCACCGGAATCAACTCGAAGCAGTAGAGTAAGCGGGCAAAGATGATGAACAGAGCTTGCTCTGCCACCTTGGAGCCGACGCAGACTCGACGCCCGCCCCCGAATCCCCAGAAATTCGGTATTGTCTTGCCCGACCCTGGCGGTTCTTGAATCCATCTCTCCGGCTTGAACTTGTTTGCATCCTCGAACTCCTTGGAGAGCGCAATGGAGTTGATCAGGAGGCATGTGCCAGCCGGGGTGAAATTCCCGTCAAACTCCAGGTTCTCGGTGAGCTGATGTGGGGGAACGAGAGGGACGGTGGGCCGCCAACGTAGAACTTCTTTGATCAGGGCCGCCACGTAGGGCATTTCGGACATGTCCGACATGCGAGGAAGCCTGCGCGAGTCGACCTTCGTGCATACTCGATCGACTTCTGTACGTGCCCGTGCCTGCGCTTCAGGGTTCGCGACTATGGCTATGATGAACACATTCATGGTCATGCGCGTGTTGTCGCCACCGGCTGCCATGACAGAGGTCGCCAGGTACATGGCCTCTTCATCGTCTCCGGCGTACCTCATGTCTGGATGGAGCAGGACGTCGCGAACGAAGGACGGAGGCGCCGAGCCGTCGCGCACGGCGGCGCTAATGGGCTGCCACCATTGTTGGAAGACACGGCGGTGAAACGCGCCCATCTGCATCCAGTAGCTTCGCCACGGCTGCAGCACATGGGGGAGCTTGCTGAAAGAAGGGAAAAAGTCCACGTAGCTCTGGTTGATGGACGACACGAATTCGATCGTCACCCTCTGGTAGGCGTCGAGCTCCGCCTTGCTCTTATGCAGGGGGTAGCCCATCACGATCCTGTAGAGCACCGAGGTCGCATAGCGAAAGTGGTGAGAATACCACAGCTTGGGCTCCCGAAGGTACCGGCGCAGCATGTCTACGCTCTCGAGCTCTTGCATGCCGGCATAGACCTTGAGATTCGAGCCGCTGAGCAAATGATGCATCACTCGGCGCCCGTCCCGCCATTCTTCTTCCTGACGGATCACCGTGCGCTTTCCATTGCTGACGAGATCGCTCGCGATGGGCATATGCGGTCTTTCGTTGGTAATCCTACCGCGCTTGGCAATGAGTTCCGAGACGACGCGGTCCGAGTTGAGCACGATCCATGTCTTGGAGCCCATGTGCAATGTCACCATTTCGCCATATGGTATCAAGGAGGCAAGCTAAACCGGATTGTTTTTCAGCTTGCTGTGACGGTTTCACATGTTGGATCCATAGGGCAGGACAATACTCACCCATTTGTTAAACGACAGGGCTCCTCCGCGGCGCGCTTTCATCATCTGTGGCAAGTTTCCCAGGAACGGAGCTCCTGGTGGCCCCGATGGCATAGACCATCTCCTTTTCCCGCTCGAGCGTCTCAAGTCGACAGGTTTCAAGACTTGGATGACCGCGTATACACAGCAACTGAAAATGAGGAGAAAAAGGCCCACATACGGGGGGTGATAGGTGCTGTTGATGGTGTACACGCACATCCTCGAATACCTTGACGGCATCTGAAATCTGCTCCTGTGCCACCCACTGGTCGAATATGGCACCAAGGACGCCTGCGTCCTCGAATGCCTGTGCCGCACCTTGAGCTCTGAAGAAGATTGGGTTAGACTAGTAGCCAAACAGTCACGGAGGGTTAGGCGAGGAGAGAAATTGCATGAGAACCCATCTGAAACTCACAAGCATGGCACGATTGCATGAGCAGCATCGCCAATGAGCACAAATCGACCGCTCTCGTGGTGCCATTGGCTCTGCTCACGGATTTGAAACAGGTTCCACTTTGTACAGACGGACCCTTCCATGTCTATCAGGTCGTGAAGCACCGGATCCCAGCCCGAGACTCTGCCCCTGAACTCGTCTATCGTAGCGCGTTGCGGCCCATACATGGCCTTCGTGGTACTTGGCCCTTCGGCATATATCACAACGACATTGAGCATGTCCTGCTGGATGGGATACGTGACCACGTGCCCACGCGGGCCCATCCAGAAGTTGACACTGCAGCGTCTCGTTAGCTCCCAGGCCGAGTGACCCGGGGCTATGGCCTTAGTGGGGACGAAGACGCGGTAGACCACGTCGCCCGGGCAATAAGGAGGGTCCTCACGGCCCAACAGGCCAGCCCGGCAACGAGACCTCTCCCCATCGGCGCCGAGTATGAGGTCCGCTTCGTAGACCTCTCCAGTGGAGAGACGGAGTATAGTTTGTTGAAGTCAACTTCTGCAACCTCGCTGCCACGTTTGATCTCTATGGTGGTATGCTTGCTCGTCCCCGATAGCAAGGCCCTCAGGAGGTCGGCGCGATGGACGACCAGATACGGGGACTTGCTCACCAGGTTCGGATGAGACACTGGCGGGGAATGCGAGAGCAGTTCTCCCCGGTAGGAGCGGAAAGTCCCGTCCTCGGGTTGATCAGCATACCGAAGCACCTCGTCAAAGACGCCCCAATGCTGAAGCAAACGAGTGGCGTTCGGGGACAGCTGTATCCCGGCACCGATCTGTCCAACATAGTCTCAGAGTCAGCAAGGGGATGAACTGCGGTCTGGTTTTATCTGTGGGAGAAAATAAAAGTGACAAAGTAGTAACCTCTTGCAGCTTCGGGCTGCGCTCAAACACGGTTACGCGGTGTCCGGCTTGAGCAAGAGCCAGGGCGGACGCTAGGCCACTGAGACCGCAGCCCACAACTAGGATGGTGAAGACTGGCCGTGAGGTACTACCTGTATTCGCCATGGCGACAAATTGGTGGTAGTTGGGTTTGCAATGATTGCTATGACACCTGGGGAAATAGCACTGAGTGTTTATTCCCCCTCCTCTGATCGCTGGTGCGATATGAAGAATTGACGAGCACGGCAGAGTCATCGACATGAGACCATATGAAGCTAGAGTAAGCCACCGCTGCCCCCGAGTGCCCCCAAGCGGAAATCAGATAGGTACCTAGGTTCAGATACAGTGCCCTAGCGGGGTACAGGCCCTGACCCTGAACGTACCTACCTAATTTCTCCAATTTGACAGAAGATGGGGAAGGTGCATGCAGCCAAAGATCCAGGATGCGTACGGCGTATGTACAGTAGACTTTTCATCCCTTGTCTGCATGTGGTCTCTGCTACATACAATGCAAGCCAGACCCCTGCCAGCCGGTATGCAGATCGCCGAAGTTGCCCATGGGATGGGTGCCAATCGCCGACAAGCGACAAAGCGCAACCTCACTAGACACCACCGGAATCGATACTACAAAGATTTATAAATACTTGATGACGTAGCAATTCTTTACGTCTTGCCCGTCGGGTGCATCGGCCGGCGATTACTCATTGCACAATCGTGTTCTCCTACCCAGTTTCTTTTTGACTTTATCTCCGAATATGGCGACCGCATTCCGAAGGTGGCTATCGCCACGACCGCCGCAACGGACGAAAAACAACGACAAGCCATCGTGGTCTCACCTCGGAGATGCAGCCCTGTACGAGCCGCTCTCCAAACCAGACGGGCCCTGGTACATCCGAGAGACGCATCACATGGAAACCTACTTCGTCCGAGCTGGACTATCTGGGCCCCCGCTGTAGGTAAAAGAACAGGCGAGCCCCCATCTTAGCCACGGACACCAAATGGTTTAATGCCTACCTGGGACGGCAGACATATACATCGTTTGCAAGACGAGTTCTTCAAAGTCGAGCAGGGTGTCTTGGGTGTCGCCAGAACGGTGTGGAATACGCCATCACCAAGGACGACAGAGTCTTCCCTATCCCCGTGGCACACGGTGAGTTTTTGCACTAGCCTGTCTCCTGGCTGGCAAAACAAAAGCCACCAAATGACTGACCGGAGAGACCGACGTTTGACTTTTGATACAGGCATCGATTCTGGGCTCACAAAACATGCACCGAGGACCTTGTCTTCTCCATCTGGCTGGATCCCTGTACCAGTAAGAAAGAGCATATTCTGGACGTCAACTTCCTGCGCAACTTGTCGGGCTACGTCAATGATTGCCTCAAGGCCGGCCTGCAGCCGTCGGTTCTCCATATCATTCTGTTCACCGAAAACGCGTCTTCGCTGCTGTGCCCGCCTTTCCTCAACTGGATGCCGACGCCGATGCTCTTTTGGGCACACCGCGGGATTGCCTGGTATACGGAGAGTATTCTAGGGTAAGTTGATGGCTTACCAAGTGATACTGTGGCCCTGCTAATCCAGCGCTTACTTTCCTATCCAGGTATGAGCGGTCGTACCCCGAGTATACCAGAGATTCTCACAGTAGTTGATTATTCAATGTACAAATCGTCCGAGTATTTAGGGTTAGTCAAGTGGAAATCTCATTGTGATTTTACCGGGGTAATTTGACGGGTGTGGAGATAAGGTCATAACACGACTGCCATTTTGGTGACAACCTCTTTCGTGCAGCTGTGACTGGGCATTCTTCTATACACTGTTTGAGCAAATAATTTCTACACTGATTACATTTTCGTACACCACACGCGGGTGTGTGATATCGAAAGTATTTGCACTCCGCTGTGAAGTATATAAAAGACCATTCGTGCCTAGTCAATGTCTGACAGGAGCCATTACCGGACCTCCCCTCCTTTGCAACGAGTTGACGGCGCTTCATGTAAGCACGTAATGCATCTCGCCTCAGTTAACATCAAAGTACAATTTCACTTTACATATCTTAGCGTTACTACTTTTTTTCCCCCTCCCCCAAGTCCCTCCGCAGTTACAAATATCTACGTATACTGTTTGAGTCAGTCTTGATCCCGCAGCCAGACAAGCATTGTCGCCATGTCGTCGTCGCCATCCGATCAGTTTGCTGTTCCTAAAGGCTCAACTGTGCTCGTCACGGGCGCCGCGGGCTTTATTGGATCTCACATCGCCGACCAGTTCCTCAAACACGGCTACAAGGTCCGCGGTACCACGCGGAGCCCAGAGAAGAATGCTTGGATCAGCAACTTGTTCGACAAAAAGTACGGCCCGGGTAGCTTCGAATTGATGGCTGTACCAGACATGGCAGAGCCAAATGCCTTCGCGCAAGCAGTCAAGGGCGTCGCAGCCGTTGTCCACACCGCATCCATCTTCACCATGGACCCCAACCCCGACCACGTGATACCGGGAGCCGTGGCGGGGGTGCGGAACGCTCTGGAATCCGCGGCACGGGAGCCAGGCGTCAAGCGCTTCGTGCTCACGTCCTCTTCGACCGCGGCCTTAATTTCAAAGCCCAACAACCCCTTCAAGGTCACCACCGATACGTGGAACGACGAGGCGGTGGAGCAGGCTTATCGCGACCAACCGCCGTATGGACCCGAGCACGCGCTGCCTGTGTATGCAGCCAGCAAGACCTTGTCGGAAAAGGAGGCCTGGAAGTTCATGGAGGAGAAGCAACCGGCTTTCACCCTGAATACAGTCGTGCCGAATCTCAACTTCGGCGCTAGTCTCGACCCGCCAACCAAGGCCACCCATCCACTTCGGGCATTGTTGTGAGTCTCTTAACGGAGACACCAGCGGCTATCAGGCCAGTGTCCCACCTCGTATGTCTATCATCGCTTGGGGTGGGGGTGTGAGAGAGAGACGGGCCACTAATACATCAAGGTGACAGAGTACTATGTCGACGTCCAGGATGACGCCCTCCTGCATGTGGCGGCCGCGATCCTCCCAGAGGTTCAGTCGGAACGTATCTTTGCGTTCGCCGAGCCCATGAACGGAGATCGGATCCTTGACGTGTTTCGCCGGCTGTACCCGACCCGCAGCTTTGCCTCGCCCTTCCAAGCCGGGGAGGATCTGAGCGAGATTGTTCCTCGTCAGTGGGCGGAGGATCTGCTACGAAAGATGGGCAAGGACGGGTGGACAGGGTTGGAGCAGAGCATCAAGTGGAACACCGAGGACCTTGTCTAAAAGGTGTGAAGGGTGTTGTTGGTGCAATAACGCAGCTTGGCACCGGCATACCGGCCACGGGAAGTTGGCGTGTATGGCGTGACGTACCGTATGTATATTGTGGGGTAACTATCCCCCTTGAGCCTGCTTTTGGTGCCGTACCGTTCAGATTGGGAAGTGATCAGTGGAAGACATGCGCAGACAGTGAGGCACCTCGTTCGTTCGGGACAATGCGTTCGGCGAATCGGCGTTGTGCTGTTTTGCCTAATCCCACATTGTGGGCTGTGTCTTTTCTTTCATTAGCTGAAACGGCCAGACAGGGGTGCCCAGACGGCTACATGCGGGGCGGCCGAAGTGATAGCGACCGTTGCGCCGATAACGACGACAAAAAGTGGATGACATTCGAAAAGACAAAGATTCAACCACTAACAAGACCTTACGATAGGCCAACAACCGGGCGCCTCTCACTGGCCAGAATCCGTGTCACGGATTGGCACGCAAACAGGCTCTCAGGGGTGCAAACGCCGAGCTTAATAATAAAAGCTTTAATCGAAGCTTTCCAAGGATCTATTGCGTTCTATCAATTGACATATGCTATACCTCTAAATACCCTAGCGTCTGCTTCCAGAACCTGTCTGCATCGCTCCTTTCCCCATCAAACTAACAGAACAGTTTAGCTCAGAAATCCTTACCTGTACTCACTTGAGCCATGTCCGTCTACGTTGTCACAGGGGTGTCCAAGGGAATCGGCGTACGTCTGCTACACACCTAATCTCACCGCGTTTGCTTACCCCGTGCTGATTGAACCTTTGATTTCAGTTCGAGTTCCTTCGGCAACTGTCGGAAGATAAGGACAACCTGGTCATCGGTCTTGTCCGTAATAAGGCTGCGACCGAGAAGAAGGTTGCCGCGGAGCTGGGCGACCGCCCCAATGTACATATTTTCCATGGAGACCTCACCAACTACGCCAGCCTGAAGGAAGCGGCCGCCGAGATCGCCAAGATCGTTGGCGACGGTGGTGTCGACTACCTGGTTGCCAACGCTGGTCTCGTGCCCGAGTTTGATGCTTACGGACCTATCAGCGCATTGTATGTCTTACCTCTCCCCTCTCCTGCCGACCACCCCCGGCTCCAGGCTGTTCTGTGATGGTGTGAACTAATGGTAGATGCACAAAACAGGGCCGATAAGATCGAAGAGGTCGATGCTGGTGCTGCCGAGACATTCCAGACAAATGTCACCGGCCAGCTCCACCTCTTCAACCTCTTTGTTCCTCTGATCAAGAAGGGCAAGGCCAAGAAGGTCATCGCCATCTCATCTGGCGTGGGCGACATCGACCTGACCAACCAATGCGAGATTGACGTTGGCCCGATCTATGCCGCATCCAAGGCCGCCCTGAACATTATCGTGGCCAAGTTCAACGCGGAATACAAGAAAGAGGGCATCCTCTTCTTAAGCATCAGTCCGGGCTTGGTAGAAGTCGGTCGCTATGCAAATGGTACGTACTTATCTCTATTCCCAGCTCTGGCGGGGACGCCTGAGTTACTAGTAGTGGACTAACACATCTCTCCAGCCACGCCAGAGCAGGTGAATGGCCTGATGGGATTCGTGGGCAAGCTCGCATCGTATGCCCCCCACTTCAAGGGTCCAATCACCCCGGAGGAATCAGTCAAGGCTGTTCGGTCCGTCTGGGAGAAGGCTAGCATTGAGGAGGGATATGGTGGTGCGTTCATCTCGCATCTGGGTAACAAGCAATGGGTGTAAAAATGCTCGCATGCCAGGCGCCTAGTACACCATTTCTCTTTTACTAGTTTCAACAGTTAGTAACTCTGGAAACAAAGATTGGATGTTCCTCAATGAATTCTTCAACTTGTTGAGAACGGTAAACTAAAGACCCTCGAATGATGCGCCACGCCTCACGAGTCTGCTTCTTTGCTCTAATAAAAAGAAACATGCAAACATGATCTCGGCGATAGATAGCTCTGCATTTCAATGATTACTGCGCCGCTCAGTTGCTTCATCGGATGTTCCTACTACTCCTAAAGACACAAGGACGGGATGTTGGCATAATGCAGCTGTGAGTTTGCCAAAGCTGGCAACGAAATACTATATCACGTTATCAACAGGTCACCAATTGAGGCGAAAGACAGTACTGCATTTCCACTCAAGATCAGAACATCGAACTCGATGCTGCCCTCCCACCTGAGGTACGTACACAAGGCCCCGCAATGGCTGGAAGACTATGTACTCGGGTAAGGTATTCACGAGACTATGGCAGTAATGACTGCAGGCATCATGCCTATAACCCCCCTTTCCCTACGCCGAATAGTATCCAGACTTCTTCAGCACGAAGTCAGCCATGAGCCCAACCGTCATCGCAATACCGACATAGCCGCTTCCACTACCAAACGCCCAAGCGCAACTGTCGCCATTTTCCAAGTCGACAACCGCGATCATCCACGACAGCACGAGAGCAGTAACGCCACACGAGATGGCGTAGTACGCCTCGCCGAACCCCGCCAACTGGCCAGCTTTTACCAGACAGAAAATTTGCACCGCGCCCGCGACGTAGCAGGCGGGTTTCGTTCCCTTCCGGCCGAGTCGCACGGCGAGACCCTTGACGCCGGCCTTCAAATCGTCGAGATAGTCCTGGTGAGCATAGATCGTGTCGAAGATGACCGTCCACAGAATGCCGGAGAAGTAGAGATACCCAGCCGACCGGGCCAGTGGCGATTCGGCGACGGTGGTCAACCGAGCAGACAGATCCGACGACGGGTCGAACAGAGGTGCCAACGGGTCCTAGTCGACCATGGCCGCCACCAAGAAGATGGCGTACGAGAGGCCAAACCCCAGCTCGACCTGGGGGTAGTTCGTGCAGCGCTTCAGCAAAGGGTAGATGAACAGAAGCACGCCGTCTATGACGGCGTGGATCGACACCGAACCGCCCAACGGGTACAAGATGGCGGCCCCAACCGCAATCTGCGCCGCAGTGAAGACGTGTGCCTGCGCGGTTGAGACGGCACCCCGCGGGATGGGTCTTACGCGGCAGCGAGCAACCTGGCGGTTGAAATCCTGATCCAGGTTGTCGTTCCACGTACAGGTGATGCCGCGGAAGAGCGTGGTCCAGACCCAGAGGTATCCAGCGAGGAAGGCAAGGGTGGTCAAGTCCATATCGCCGGAGAACGGGGGCACGTTGATGGCGAACCCAAGCCCTATCAGGTAGTGCCAGTAGAAGGCCCAGAAGCCTGCCTGCCGGTCGAGACGCATGAGCTCGGCGTACGGGGCCCAGGCGTCCGGTAGGAAGCGGAAGACGCCATGCTCTGGCCTGCGGTACCCTTTGACTTCGGACATGGTTTTGCGTTAGGAGTCAGCGCCAACTATAAGGAGGGCCGGGGGAGATGCGACCAGGAGAGAGAACTGACGACGTGAAACGAAAGAGTAGCAAGCTATGATAATAGGCCAATGTGTGGAAAACGCTCCCGAGCAAGTCCAGTCTCTGTGAGTAAGAATGGCTATCATTATCCAACGGTAAGTACCAAAGGTTAATAAGTCAGCTAAACATCAACCCTCTTATATCTCCTTGATATCAGGGGTCGAGTGTTCCCTTCGTCCCAACAGACGAATCCCCAGAGAGCTTCGGACCGACAACTCCGCGATACCATGCGTGAAACCCATTATCACGCATCAAGATCTTGCCCGGGCAATTCTAGCACAGTCAGACGGCAGTTGCCTCGTAGCACTGAATCAGCTACCTGCATAACATTCGGCGGATGGATTCGGCGGTGCGTTCGGCGAATGTGTGCACCACGGTATGGCGTCTCGCCCCACTCGCTGCGCCTAGAAAGGACGGCGCCGGCAAGACAGTGGTGTTGCTGCCGATTGTAACATCCCATCAGTCTTTGGCGGCGCCTGTTGCTAGATTCCGGACATCGGCTGTCAGCGTTGTTTGGGAGATCTTATAGCTGTTGTCCTAGTGGATACTGCTTTATTGCTGTTTGTTTGTGGATTGTTTGTCTACTCTTTGCCGTGCGACCGTATAGCCTAGTTATACCTAGGGGTCTTCCTTACTTAGCCTTCTTTAGCTAGGGCAGGGCCTAGGAATCTTACCTTAATAAGTTTACTTAAGTTTTAATTAGAATAATAAACCTATTTAGTCTTACTCTATAATTCTCTTAGGCCTTATAGACTCTAGCTTACTTAACCTTATATCCTTTATCTTATATTAAGTATATATAACTATAATATAAGTAATATATAGCTTTTTTATTATTCTTTTACTTATATTATATAAGCTATTTCTCTTTAACTTATTTTATCTATATTTTACTATTATATAGTAGTTTACTTTATAACTATATCTAAAGTAATAGAAATATTATATAATTAATATACCCTCTTAGAAAGACTTATAATAATAATACCTTAAATATTAGAGACAGCCTTAGTTAACTAGCCTTTATATTTCTTTAAGACTTTTAATATTAATATATATATATAAGATCTCTTTTATTTTTAATTACTATAGAATTATAACTTTAATAACTCTTACCCCTAGTTTTATTAAGAATAACTTATCTATTATTATTTCTTTACTAAGGCTAAGTACTTTCTAAACCTTTATTATAGATATTATAACTTATTATAATTTTTTTATTATTATTAACCTATTTCTAAATACTTTATAGACCTATTCTTAATAATTTAGCTAAATTATTATTATAAATATAATATTAAAAATTAAGTTTTAATTATTATCTCTTAGCTACCTATAATAGGGCTAGTACTATAGGTATAGGTACTAGTTATAATAATTAATTATCGATCTATTAGGAAGTAAAAAGGGCGTTACCTAGGCTCCTTACTTATATATATACTCTATAGTAATAGCTATATATAGGAGTAAGGGCGCTACCCTTTACCCGCCGTATTATATAGGGCGCCTAGTAAGCCTATCTAGCGCTACTAGACTTCTAGCTTCTAGGGCCCGGCCCCTTATATTACCCCCCCCCCTTCTGTCTCCCTATAATAGCAGGCGCGGCCGACCTACTTTTTCGCGCTATTATAATAGTTTAGTTCCTAAGGGATAAACTAGAGGTTTATATTAATAAAAAGGGTAGGGCGAATATTATATAGGTAATAAATTATAGAGATCGTAACTAAGTATTAGTAAGTAGATTAAAGACTAGGTTAATAATAGTAAATTATATTAAAAGCTAGCTAGGTATTTATATTATAGTAAGGAAATTCGGGGTATTTATATACTTATATAATTCTATTAGATTAGTCTTATTAGACTAATTATGTTAGACTAGATTAGTAAATCCTAACTAATCCTAGGTATAATAATTAGAATAGATTACTTAAGTATAACTAATCTATTTAATATTATATAATATTTCCCTATTATTCTATCTTCTATTCTAGCGTATATAGCTAGCCCGTTCTATAGCTATTTACCTAGGTTATAATATAATACCCCTCTCTTAATAAGCTTAGCCTCTAAAACCTAGCCCTTTATTCTTATATCTAACTAATATATAAATACTTTACCTATACCTATATTTATAAATATAGTTTCTTATTTTATTATAACCTCTTAATATTGCTAATATTATATTTAGTTAAGTAACTAAATTAAAAATCACTCCTTTAGTAAAAACATTATTATATTAAGCTTTATTATCCTTTATTAAGAAGTTTAAGTTTAAATACCTTTATATTTATCTTACTATATATATTATTATATATATATAATAGTAGAAGGAAAACGTTATTATAGTAAGTATATAGTATATAGTTATATATAATATAATATAACCTTCGGCATAAGACTTACCGGATAATTATAGCTCGCGCGTAATATTACTAAAATCCCTCTCGATATCGGATCCGAATTCCTCGTAATAGTTTACCCCCCTAGGCGATATCGTAGCTTACCTAGAGCTATAGCGGGGGAGGGGGACGCGGGTAAGGCGCCGGCTATGCATTAGCGAGGCGACGTAGTAATAGCCTCGCTACGACCTAGAGAGCGTAGGAGGATAGTAGACCGAGCTAGGGATAGCGTAACGAAAATCTAATACGAGAGATAGAGGAATACCTTATAGAATACTCTTAAGCCTTAAGGGATCCCCGAGCTATTTACTTACTAATACTCTTCCTAGGTAAAGTACGCGCTCGCTAGGAGGAGGGGCGAGATATAAGTAAAGGGCTAGTAACCCTAAACTAACGATAAATAATAGTAATTATATAGACTATAGAGAATATATAGCGAATTCTATAGAAGGTTATAGAAATCAAGAGCGTAATTAATAAGAAAACGTTTATATAAGTTATAGCGACTTAAGCTAGCTAGTAATAAGGTAAGGTAATAATATAATAGTCCTAGCGACCTATAACTAAGAGATTATAATTAAGCTAATAGCTAAGATAACTAAGAGGAGTAATAAGGAAGTGCTAGATATAGCTAATACTATAATTAGCGGGATATTAATAATTAGAGTAAGATAGCTAAGAAGTAATAACTAGAAGCTAATCTTTAGTAATATATTTATAATAAGGATTTAGCTAAATTATTAAGAATAGGTCTATATAGTATTTAGGGATAAGTTAATAATAATAAGGAAGATATAGTAGGTTATAGTATCTAAGATTAAGGTCTAGAAGGTACTAGGCCTTAGTAAAGAAATAGTTATAAACGAATAATATAGAATAAACCCTAGGGTAGGGATTATTAAAGTAGCGATCTTATAGCGATCGAAGTTTAAAGAGATCTTATTAATATATATTAGCGTCGAAAGCGCTAAAGGCGTATAGAAACTAATTAATTAAGGCCTTTTCTAGGACTTAGGATATTATTACTATAAGCCTTTCTAGGAGGGTATATTAATTACGAAGTACTTCTATTACTTTAGATATAGCTATAAAGTAAAGTACTATATAATAATAAGGTATAGATAGTATAGGTTAAAGGGATATTGTTACGACCCAGGCAGACGGCCGCGGAACGGGCCGGCTGTGTACACCAGAACGGAGGACGGAATAATAGAGAAACATTATTCCGTGCCAAATAGATTAGTTGCGCTTAACTGATCCGTTCTGATCGTTACACTAGGGATTAGTTAGGATCAACTAATCCTATCCGACACGATTAGTCCGATGGGACTGATCTAGTAGAATCACGCAAGTATATAGGCACCCTTAATTTCCTTACTATAGCATAGATACCTAGCTAGCTTTTAATCTATAAGTATTACTTGGACTTACTTCTCTTGAACTACTTCCCTGATACTAGGTTACGATCTCTGTGATCTATTACCTACGTAATACTCGCCTTGACCTTTCTGCTAATATAAACCTCTGGTTTATCCCTTGGGAACTAAACCGTTATACGTTGAAAGCTCTTGTTTAGTAGGTTATTGCGAAGCCCTGAGCAATATCGTTCGCCTATATAGCAAGAATGGCACCTGGAAGCAGCACCCGTGCACTAAATAGCGTGGAGGAACTTTAGTAAATGTTTTACGAGATAAAGGCCGAAAACGAAAAACTTAAGAAATAACTTATCGAAGGGAATAAGGAACGCATGAAAGTTCCCACTCCCGTACTATTCGATGGAATAGTAGTATAACTCTAGCTATTTATGACATAGATCCGACTATATTAGAAATAGTATGCCAGCTTATTCCTATACCTTGGGGATAGAGTGATTAACGTAGGATCCTTCCTTAAGGGAAACGCACTTATTTGGTTCGAACTATACTTACGCGACTGGTTAGCTAACGGTGCTAGCGCAAGCAAACCCGAAATAAGAACTATCCTAGAAAATATCGACAACTTCGAGAAAGTAATTAAAGGCGCTTTCGGAAACCTAGATAAGAAGCGCGAAAACGAAAAGAAACTTATATAACTTGTATAGAGAGGATCGGCCTCCTAGTACGCAGCGGAATTTCGGCAAGCCGCGTCCCGAGTAACGTAGGGTAAGGAAGCCTTAATAGCTTAATTCTATGAAGGCCTTAAAGATATGGTCAAAGACGATCTCGCGAGGGAAGATCGCCCCGATTATCTCGCTAGATATGTCGAAATGGCCGTTAAGATTGACGATAGGCTATACGAACGACGTATAGAGAGAGGAAACAGAAAGGTTAGCTAGGTTAACCGTTTTACCTCTAACAAACTACGATCCTAACCTAACTAGGCTAGGAAACGATAAGAAGAACCTATTGCGTAGGCCTATATTACTAACCCTGGAAGAATGGACCTGGATGCTACCTAAAGAGATAGATCAAAGGATAGTAGGAAATGCTATAACTATTAGAAAACGGGACATTTTACACGAGAATGCAAATAACCTAAGAAAATAGGATGGAAACCAACCCCCGAAGGTAAAAAATAGCTTAACGCTACTAATAAAATAGAGATACCTTATAAAAGCTTGAACTAGACCGCTTGCTACGACGACTACTACCTTACGTATATTTTAGAAAAACAGGGCAGCGGATGGTTCCCTAAGAAACCAAGAGGAACGAAAACTATCGCTATGACGGGAAGAAAAGTTTCTAGAAACATAGACAAGAAAACCACGGAGATATATTAATCGAAAGAAAAAAGGCTAAGGGAATGCTTCGAACGAAACCGATAGCGAATCCGAGAAACCGAGGCTACTATGGCACTCGTTAAACTAAGCTAAAGAACGGAAATACTAGAAGGGAGCGTGGACGACACCAGCTCCGAAGAAGAATATACCCCTAGCGCTACCGAGGATGAGCAACCGCAAAAACCACGCTTGAAAAGGGAAAATGCGACCCTCGGAAGGATACTATGGGAATACCGTAAAGACGACGTGGACGAAACGGTCGATATCGGAACTTAGATGGAACCTAAACCCCTTACCGAAGTTTAATAGTCTGTACTTATACGGTATAGACTAGTACTATATGGTAGAGATAATATAATTGCTATCGTAGTAATTAATACCTTGAACGTAATTAAAGGAGATTGGCACCTAACTCAGGAATACGGGGACGACCTTAGAATTACCCCTGGATACTACCTATACGCTATATTGTCGTGGGTGTTATGCGTCTACCTAGACTGCATAGTCTACTTTCTAGCTAAAGTAAGATACGATATATTTCCTATTCGACGAAGAGGATATGCAATCTACGACCTATACCTTATAAACGAACTATACGAATGGATAACTGGAAAACGATACCTAGAAGATTAAGTAGTGCTACTTGAACCCGATATAAATACGCTAATGATTTGTAGACGAGATATACGAGCAATTAACGATACATATACCGAAATAACCTGCCGAGCGTACTAATTCGGAAAGATAGTAGGATAGCACGATATAACAAATAGAAGGCAATAACCTATTACGTTACGAATGCCTCGCCGTACCTTCTTATACGACTACGAAGACTATAACGAATGCCCCCTACTAGGATGCCCTGAGTACCTATGGGAAAAGGTATGCGTATGGCATATTACGAATAAAGGAACTAATAAGGAATATTATACGCGGATGTATAATATCGAGATATAGGAAAGAATAGGTGAAATAGACCCTATTTAGGCCGCGGAAGAACGACAAGTAAACGAAAAATAACTTGACTACTTCTACGAAAAGGAAGTTAAGCAAGAAGGACGACGAATCTAGGATTTAAAAAACGAGGTTCGCTATCTGTAAAAGGGCTATAGACTGGCATAGAAAGAAAGAATCCAAGGACCCTCTGCATAACTAAAACTAGTTATAGTAATAAAATGGTATTGGATGTCTATATCGCGGGATATCGCACGACGGTACTGTTAGATAGTGGCGCGATAGGTAACTATATTTTACTACGAGTCGTTAATCGTTACCGACTCCTATAGAAATAAAAAACCGAGCTATATAAACTCTATAATATCGAAGGAGGAGCATTTAATTATAATAACGGAATTATCGATATAGAGATTAATTACCTCGACGTCTCGATTTAAGGACACTGTGATTAAATAACCTTCGACGTTATGGACATCTCTAGGCACGACCTTGTCTTAGGATACCTATGGTTATGGAAAAGCAACCCGATAATTAACTAGAGGATAGGCTAACTGCGCTAGGACGATAACGCAGACCCCTAGGATTAGAAGATCTAGAAAGAAGAAGCGAAATTTCGTAACGACTTAGCCTCTAAAGATAATATAAAGGAATAACCTTTATGCAAGACGTTATGGGTAATAAAAACCTAAGTAGTGACCGACACGGCCCTATAACCTGGAATACGATATAAGTACGATAAAAATAAGTATAAGAAGATCCGAAGAGTTATTGCCGCTCTAAGGACTAACCTCGAATAAATCAATAATAATATTGAAGCTACGATAGCTCTAAAGCCCTTAGAAAAAAGAATAGAAAACGTTCTACTAGAATACCTAAAGTACGATAAACTATTTAAAGAAGAACTCGAAATAGGATTACCGGAATATAGTTAATGGGACTACGCGATTTACCTTAAGGAAGGTATAACGCTATCGTTCTATAAGATTTATAACCTTAACGAAAAGCAACTAGAAACGCTACGCGACTATATTAACGAGAATCTAAAGAAAGGATATATTAGGCTATTAATATCCGAAGTAGGATACCCGGTTATGTTCGTACTAAAGAAAAACGGCAAGCTTCGTTTAGTCGTTGACTTTCGACGAATAAACGATATTATAATCAAGGACCGTATACCTCTGCTACTTATTTCGGAACTTAGGGACCGACTGTATAGTATGAAGTAGTTTACGGCCCTCGACCTTAAGGGAGCTTATAACCTAATACGAATAAAGAAGGGATACGAATAGATAACCGCGTTTCGAACTAAGTTCGGACTCTTTGAATACCTGGTAATGCCTTTTGGGCTTACTAATGCGCTAGTAACCTTTCAGCGTATGATTAATAACGTCTTACGCGAATATTTGGATATATTCGTAGTAGTTTACCTTGACGATATACTTATCTTCTCTAAAGATCTTAAAGAATACCGAGGACACGTCCATAAGGTACTGCAAGCACTCTAGAATGCGAAGTTACTAGTTGAACTAGAGAAAAGCAAATTCTATACGTAGGAAGTGGACTTCCTCGGATATACTATCGTGCTAGGAGAAATACGAATGCAAAGAGATAAAATCGCTGCGGTTAAGGAATAGCTAACTCCGACTAACGTCAAGGACGTATAAAGTTTCCTCGGATTTGCTAACTACTACTGACGATTTATTAAAGGATATGGCGAAGACGCTATTTGGCTTAATGAGTTAACTAAAAAGGCTAACGCTTTCCTTTAGAAAGAAAAGGAAGAAAAAGCCTTCTAGAAAATCAAGAACGCGATTATATCGGAACCAGTTCTAGCGGTATTTAACCTAGAACTACTAGTAGAACTTGAAACCGATGCTTCTAACTTTGCGTTAGGAGCTTAAATCGGATAAAGAGGCGAAGATGGGAAGCTAAGACCTGTAGCCTTCTATTTAAAGAAACTATATAGCGCTGAACTTAACTATCCCATCTACGACAAGGAATTCCTCGTAATTATTAATGCCTTTAAGGAATTTAGATACTACCTATTAGGTAGCAAATATAAGGTCAAGGTTTATACCGACTATAAAAATATTACATATTTTATAACTACCTAATAACTAAGTGGACGATAAATTCGATAGGTAGAATACCTTTTAGAGTTCGATTACGAAATTATCTATCGAAAAGGAACGGAAAACGGCAGAGCCGACGCTCTTAGCCGACGAAACGACTACGATATAGGACTATCTGTGGAAACCGGATAGATCCTCGAGCTTGACGCCCAAGGATACTTCTAATAGAGATAACTCAATACTATATTTAAGGTATATGTAGATAATAGCATCCTATAAAAAATTAAGGATGCTTATACGATAGTTAACTAGGACCTACTCCCTATTACCTAGGATAATAGAGTCGCTAAGTTTAGAGAGAAAATCTTTATGCCGCTAGCGGTGTAAGAAGCGATTACCCGAGAAGTGCACGAACACCCGATATATAGATACTAGGGAATTAGAAGAATAATAGAATGGATACGATAAGTATTCGATTTCCCTCGAATTAAGCAAACCGTAGAAATAGTGCTTAGCAAATGTTCTATTTGTAAGCGAAGCAAGGCATCTCGATATAAGCCTTATGGAGAACTGTAACTATTACCGGTTCTAGAGAAACTATAGAGTTTAGTAGCCTTTGATTATATTATAAAGCTACTACCGTCAATAGAACCTATAATAAGGGTTACCTACGATAGTATCTTCGTAGTAATGGATAGACTTACAAAGTATAGGTACTTTATCCCGTATAAAGAAGTAAGCAATGTAGAAGACCTTGCCTACGTGTTCCTGAAAATAATTATTAGTAGTTACGGGTTACCTACCGAGATTGTGTCCGACAGAGGAACTACGTTTATGGTAAAATTCTGGCAAAGCCTAATGGCATAGCTTAGAACAAAATATAAGCTTAGCATAGCTTACTACCCGTAAATAGATGGATAAACCGAACGACTTAATCAGATACTCGAATAATACCTACGTTGTTATATTAACTATGGCTAAGACGATTGGGTAAAATAGTTACTAATAGTACAATTGGCTTATAATAGCTCAATTGCAGAAAGCACGAAGGTCTTACCTTTATATGCTAACTATGGGTATAACCCCGAGGCATACCGCGCAATACGCGAAGGACCAGATGTAGAACGAGCCCTGCTATAAGTAGACAAACTTAAGGAACTGCACGAAGAAATGAAGAAGGAACTAGAATACGTTAGATAACGCATGACGATATACGCAAATAAGAAAAGGTTAAAGGGACTAACTTTTCGGGAGGGAGATATGGTCTACCTGCTCCGACGAAATATTAAGACTACGCGACTAAGCGATAAATTAGATTTTAAGAAACTCGGACCGTTTCCGGTTAAGAAGGTTATCTCGGCAACTAACTACGAACTCTCGCTACTAGACATAATAAAGATATACCCTATCTTCTATATCTCATTACTCGAACCAGCCGTAGAAGGCGACGAGAAGATACTGGACTGTATTGAAGTTCTCGACGATAACGAGTACGAACTAGAGGAAATACTAGATATACGAAAAGAAGGAAAAACATAATAATGGCTGATAAAATGGAAAGGATTTGGACACGAAGAAAATATATGGGAACCCCTTAAGTACTTGAAGCACTGCTAGCTACTCCTGCGCTAGTTTCGGCAGAAGTACTCCTAAAGTTGAGAAAGGAGGTGTCGCTACTAAAGTTCTTAGGGAAGCCTAGAGAAGACCAGTCGACCCCCGGGTCGTTTAAAGGTATGGTAGATACCGCCGCCGCCTCGACCTCGCGGCGCTCCCCCTCTTCTAACTCGTCTAAACTCTCGATACCCCGAAACACTATTTCCGCCGCCTTCTCTCGAAGGAAGCGCTCCTGCTTGCGGATGCGCCGTAATCGACCTATCGCTTCCTCTAACGCCTCCTTAGCCTCTTCGCGCTAATGGGCCAAACGATCTTTTTCTCGAATTACGCGATTAACTAAGAAAGGGTCAATTTAAAGAACTACAAAGGAATATATACAAAGGGAATAAACACGAAGCGGCGTCTAGACCGCTAATATTACACTGCGTATAGCTATGTGCTATATACTTACTATAATGACTTTTTCCCTCCGTAACTACGTATGTACGACGATACGTATGGCAAGACGAATACGAAGGCATTTCGAACCCGAATTTCTTAATAAAGGACGATAAAGCTTGACGCGATAACGTTTTCGCCGAAGGAGTAATTTTTGATTTGGTCACTCGACTAGACATGATGTTAGCGATATCGGAAGGTTATGATAGGATAGGAAACTATACCTATAAATGTGGGCGTAGATAAGGTATTTATGTATTGGTTGGATGCAAGGGCCAGGTCTTGGAGGCTAAGCCCATTGGGAGAGGGATATCGTGTTACGACCTAGGCAGACGGCCGCGGAATGGGCCGGCTGTGCACACTAGAACGGAGGACGGAACAATGGAGAAACATTGTTCCGTGCTAAATAGATCAGTTGCGCTTAACTGATCCGTTCTGATTGTTGTACTAGGGATTAGTTGGGATTAACTGATCCTATCCGATACGATTAGTCTGACGGGACTGATCTAGTAGAATCACGTAAGTATATAGGCACCCTTAATTTCCTTACCATAGCATAGATACCTAGCTAGCTTTCAATCCATAAGTATTACTTAGACTTACTTCTCTTGAACTACTTCCCTGATACTAGGTTACGATCTCTGTGATCTATTACCTACGTAATACTCGCCCTGACCTTTCTGCTAATATAAACCTCCGGTTTATCCCTTGGGAACCAAACCGTTATAGATATAAAGTTAAGTAAGTAAGGGTTTACGAGGCTTAGGAAAACTATAGAGCGAGACTATATAGGAAACTATAGAGCGAGACTATATAGGTCTACCATTCCTAGCGAAACCTAGGCAAACCTATAGAACTAAGACTCCTAGACCCTACCCTAGCTAGAGAAGCCTAAGCGAAGAAGGCCCCTAGGCATAACTAGACTATAGGGCCGCCCCCCGATAGTAAGGGGAGCTAAACCTATATAAAGCTTTTAAGGAATCGAAACCTTCTTAACTAGAGCTATAGCCTTATAAGAGGAAGGACTAGAACTAGCCTTAGGCGATAAAGGCGATTAGATAACTATAAGGAAGAGGATATAAATATAGAAGACGCCGACCCCTCGCCGAGAAACCCTTATAGGTAGATATACTAAACTCGCTAATAGAGATAACTATTAACGATAGTAATAGAATAGGTATAGAAGCTAAGGAATATAAAGACCTCCCGAATAGCTAGCTAGGGCGAGGGGTAGGCGAGAAACTAGGCGAGAAACTAGCGATAACGATATAGAGGAGTAATAATTAAAATACTTTTATAGAACGTATATAAGGAAGACAAGACTCTTATATCGCTCTTAGTAATAGGAGGAGAGTATAAAATAGTAGCGATCTAAGAGCTATATATAATATTTATAGGGGTATCGGTACTAAGGAGTTTAGGTTATATAGTAATTTAGCCGCGAGACCTAAGCGAGAAATAGAGGGCGATATTATTAATCTAGAGCGATATAGTCTTAATAGACTATATTACTAAGTAGGACTAGTACGAGGTAGTTATATAAATGCTAGCGGGACTACTTTCTTTCTTATTAGTTTATTTAGAAACGCCGCCCTAAGGTAACGAGATATAGTACTCGCCGCTACTATACTTACTAGAGAAGGAAGCGAGGTACCTAACTATCCTTATAGGAGACTTTAACCTTTATTACCTATATTAGGGTATGACGTAACGATAGGAGCTAGAAGTAAGTATAATCCTAGAACTAGCTAAGAAATAAGGCCTAGAGTATATTATTACGAAAGGTATACTAACTTAGTAAAGGGGAAGGGTAAGGTTAGTAATTAACCTCGCCTAGGTATCGATAGGATTATATAATAAGATTATATATATCCTAGGATATAGGCTCTTAGTAGGCTTAGACTATACGCCGCTTATATATAAAATCGACGAGGAACTAGTAAGGATTAAGAGAGAGGGGAGAAACTAGAAGCTCGTAGATATAGAGCGAGTAGTAAGTAAAGCGGCTTTCCTACTATAGCCTAGTAGCCTTACTATAATAAGTAAAGTTAATAACTACCTCTAGGCGCTAGTTAAAGGACTCTAAGACTAAGGCGAAGAAATAGCGCCCCTATATAAAGGAGGTATACCGAGAAATAGCTAGTAGAACGCCGAGATATATAGGGCTATAAAGAACTTATAAGTAATAGAGAGATAGTATAAACGAACCTATAGCGAAGCCGACTATAAGGAGCTAGGTAAGGTAAAGAAGGAGTAAGATAGAATAATTTACTAGGCTAAACGAGAGGCCTTTAGGAGTATACTCTATATAGTATTAGACCTAGGTAAAGGAGTCTAAGCTATAGCGAAGTAAGTAAGAATAGAAAGCTAGAAGCTAAGGTAGCCTACGAACCTACTAGGGCTATATAGAGAGGGCAAGGACCTAGCGTATATATATAAGGAGAAGGTAGAAGTCCTTATAAAGAAGTTCTTCCCTAAGGCTAGGCTAGACCTTAGCGATATTATAGAGACGATATTTTAGGAGTAAAGCTTTAGCTATACTAACCTATAGCTAAACTAGGATATCGAGGTTAAGGAGGTAGTAGCGATCTTAAAAGCTAACTCTAAGTAGATAGCCCTAGGGATTATAGGAATCCTAAATAGATTCCTTATATTATATAGTAAAGAGCTCGCGACGAGGATAATAGTAATAACTAAAGTAAGCTAGAAGCTTAAATACTTCTTATAAGAATATTATAAGGTACTTATAGTAGTTATCCTAAAAGGGAAACTAGACCCTATATAAGTAGGGGCCTAGAGGCCGATCGTATTGCTTTATATAATTAGAAAAGTTATTAAGAAAGCTATAGCGAAAAGGATCGTAGACGCCGCCGAGTAAGAAGGAGTCTTTATAAAGGAATAAATAAGGAATTATAAGGGAAGATTAACCGAAGTAATACTTTATAGGATAGTAAGCTAGGTTTATATAGCGTAAGAGGCTAAGGGGGTAGCCTCGATTTTATCGCTAGATATAAGCGGCGTATTTAATATAGTTAACTATACTAGGCTATTAAATACTATATAAGACCTTAGATTTCCTAGGTAGCTAGTTAGATAGATATAATCCTTCCTTAGCGAGAGGATAGTAACCTTAACCTTTAATAAAGCTATCTTATAGGAATTTTATATTATAGATAGAGTCTTATAAGGTTTGCTACTATCCCTAATTCTCTTTTTACTATATATAACGCCCTTCTATAAAGAGATTAGGACTATAGGGGTAGAAGCTATAGGCTTTATAAACGATATATACCTAGTAGTAGTTAGGGTAATAATATTAGAAATATATATTAAATTATAGAGAGTATATAACCGCTACTTAGTATAGGCTATAAAGATAGGGCTTAGCTTTAGCCTAGTAAAGTATAGCCTACTATATATATATAGAGGATATATAGAGGTGCGAGGAGGCTTATACTTAGGTAACGAGACGATTAGGCCTTTAAAAAGCGAATACTTAGGATAATAATTAATAGGAAGCTTTAATAGCTCGTATATAGCATATATAAGGTTTTATAAATAGAATATTAATATTTAGCGATAAGCTAACTTATAGTAGTAACTTAGGGCCCTTATATTTAATATAGGTAAGTAGTATATTTAGCTATAGTTAGAGCTTTACTTACCTATAGCATAAGTATCTAGTATACCCTAAGTAAGTAAGGCCTAAGAGAACTCGTAGTTATATTTAGTAAAACGTAAAGGTAGGCTCTCCTTAGAGTTATAGGGGTATATAAGTTAATACTAACTCGTAACCTAGAAATAGAGGTATATATATTACCCCTAGACCTATACCTTAATAGGAAAGTAAGTAAGTTTTAAGTAAGGCTAGAAGAAGGACTATAGGCTAGTATATAGGCGAGTATATAATATATCTTTAACTATCTTACTCTATAGACCCTATATATTATAGTATTATACCTAAGGTTATATCGGGCCTCGCGACTAAATAGCTAGAGTATAGATATATCGAAAGAGAGGTTACTTATAGTATAATAAGAGCGCTAGGTATAAGTAATATTAGAGAGCTAGACTAACGAAAGGGATAAATATATAATAGAAGCTAGGCTAACCTACTATAATCTTAGGCTTTATAGAAGTCTTATAAAGGCCTAGTCCTCCTTACTAATATAGCTATAAACTAGCTATATTAGACTATAAATATACCTTATATCTTATAGGGTCCTAGGTATAATATAGCGATATAAGTATAGAGGAGGGCGCGAGATATTAAGATATATTACTATCTTCTATATAAAGGAGAAAGAACTGCGAAAAGAACTCGCGGCGATATACTAGGGTCTAATCGACTTTAGAAGACTCTATAGTAACTATAAGCTAATAGCGAAGTTTATATAATAGTTTATAGAGCGAGGATAACTTAAGTAGTATTTATAGGCGTTAGATTTCCTATATAAGATAGATATAAGCGAGGCTTAAGCTAATTACTAAGGGCTAAGGCCTAATAATAAGAACTAAGATAATAAAGGAAAATAAATATAAGAACTAGCGACTTATTAACGAACCTAGATAATACTATAGTACTTATCCTTTAACTTTATAGTAAAGGACTTAAGGATATCGCTATTACTATAAAGTATATTAATATTTACTAAGTATAACTTAAAGTAGCGAGAGACTAGCGAGCTAATACTAACTATAGTATTAGAGATTTACTTAAGTTACTTCTCTATATAAGAAAGGATTATAGCTAGGTCTTATAAGGCTATAAAAAGTCGCGAGGTAGGAGTAATAGGGGTAGCGAACGAGCTAGCGAAGTTAGAAGTCGGGATAATAATTATAGCCTAGGCATTAGGTAGGCGGATTATAGGGTTAACGAGGGAGCTAGGCGCCTTACCTCCCTTCGCGTAGCTAATTATAGGGGAATTTAGGCTCGTAGCCGACTTACGCCCCTTAGTAATATCCCTTATATTTTTAAACTCGCTAGTAATATATAAGAGAAAGGCATTTATAGCTAGGCAAAGAGAATTACTATACTACGAGGTAGTAGTTAATAGGGAACGAATAAGTAAGGTAGGAACTTACTTATATAATATCTAATATATTATCTAGTATTAGCGCGGTCTCGAGTAAGATCTATAGTAATAGAATTATATAGCTAGCCTTTATAGCCTCCTCGCCCTATAGCTAATCGTAGGTATAACTAATAGAGCGATAATAAAGGTACTTCGGTATAGAAGAGTCTAGGCTAGTTAATAAAGTTAATATAAAAAGAGGGCATACTTACTCTTCTCTATACTATAGATATAGAGTATAGGGTATAAGACCTTAACTAGGATTTTATTACTAAGGTAGAACTTAGTATATATATAAGGGTGGTCACTATAAAGGTTAGCGATAGGGTTAGCGAGGAGGAAGTAATAACTTATAGAGTAATTACGTTCGCCGCGTTATATAGGGGACGGTTATAAGCTAGAGGTAATAGGGTATCTTAGCTATCTAGGCTATATAAGAGCGATATAGAGCTAAGCTCTAAAAGATTATTATCGTTAGCGAGGTCGGCGATAGAAATACGAGGACCCTTACTAGGTCGCTCTTATATAGGTAAACTTACTAGTTACTTTATACCTTATAAGGGGGTAAAGAATAAAGCGGCGAAGGAGGGAGCTACGATAGGGCCGCGCTTAATAAGAGTTAAGAAGTAAGTAATATTAGAATATATAGGAGCGAAGGAATTACTACTACGAGGGCGCCTAATATCTAAAGAGGCCTAGAACTAGTAGAAATATATAAGCTTACTAGTAATAAGTAGAGTAGGATTAGGGGTTATAGGTAATAGCGATATATTATAAGGGATAAAGTTATTATCGCTAACCTTATTAATACCCTTATCCTTATCTTCTTCCTCGCTAATATTAATAAGGCTTACCTCGCTATTAATACCGCGAATATCCTTATAAGACTAGTCGATCTCCTAGTCTATAGCTAGCGAACTAGATAGCTATTATAAGCGAGGCTACGTAGCCTAAGTAATAGGGGTAGAGTTACAAGGCGTGCTAGCCTTACCTCTTTTCTTTATAATAGCCTTATAAACTATAAGATATTAATAATTATATTAAGTACTAAATAATAGAGATAACTTATATATAGCTAGGGTAGTAGTAAAAGAATAGTAAAGTAGGTATAAAGCTATAAGTTAAGTAAGGAGTTATAAGGCAAGAGGCTATATATATAACGAGAGATATAGAAGCGAGGGAAAGAAGGAGAGAGGTATAGGTAGAAGAGAAGTATTAAATAGCTATAGCGACTTGGTAATCCAAAGATATATATAAGATAGTAATAATAAGGCCGGCGAGCTAGTTATTAACTTAGTTACTAAATAACTATTTAGTAAATAACTACCTAGCGAGGTAATAGAGCGGTAACCGCTATTATACCGAGCATATATACCTTATACGTATACTATATATACTATAGAAGGAGACTTAGCAGCTATAAGCGAAGCTCTAGCGATAGTTAGGAGGCGATTAAAGCTATAGAGAAGCTATAGTTACGAGGAGAGACGATAAAGTCTAGCGACGAGGCTAAAGTTATAGCCTCGCTACTAGACAAATGCCTAGCGAAGCGGCGACCTGCTATAGCTATAGGCGACGGCGGCTTATTATATAAGCTAGCCGCTAGCGCTAGCAATATATAGGAGGGGGCGGTAAGGAGAGAGTATTCTACGAGGCTAATCTATATATATATTAGTATATAAGTAGTAATAATAGGGCTAATAAAGAGCGAGATCTCGGCGAGGGTTTTTTTACTAGCGAAGTTTAGGTAATAGCTAAATATCGTAGGTTTTTCCCCCTCGTAGTAAAAGCTACTAGATTAGTCCTATATAGTCTTTTAGGCTCTGAGATAGGGATAATACTAAATAATAATAAATATATAATATAATATTAATAGTCTAGACGCTGCTTTATATTTATCCCCTTATATATATTCCCTTATAATCCCTAGATAAACCTTACCTTAGTTAATTATATAATTCGAAAAAAAGATTATTTAGCCTTTAAGCGCGAAGAGGCTAAGGAGGCGTTAGAAGAGGTAATAGGCTAGTTATAATATATTTATAAGTAAGAGCACTTTCTTTAAGAAAAAGTAGTAGAAATAGTAGTATTAAGAGTTTAGATAAGCTAGAAGAGGGGGAGCGCCGCGAGGTTAAGATAGTAATAGTATTTACTATACCTTTAATTAATCTAGGAATTAACTAGTCTTCGCTAGGTTTCCCTAAGAACTTTAGTAGTAATATCTCCTTCTTAACTTTAAGAATACTTTTACTAAAACTAATATAAGAGTAGCTAGTAATACTTTAAGTATTTAAGGGGTTCTTATATATTTTTTTATATCTAAATCGTTTCTATTTTATTAGCTATTATTATATTTTTCCTTTCTTTTATATATCTAGTATTTCCTCTAGTTTATATTTATTATTATTAAGAACTTTAATATAATATAGTATTTTCTCGTTATCTTTTATAGCTAGCTTAAATAATAAAATATAGAAGATAGGGTATATTTTTATTATATTTAGTAGCGAGAGTTTATAATTAATTATTAAGATAACCTTCTTAATTAAAAACAGTCTAAGTTTTTTAAAATCTAATTTATTACTTAGCTATATAGTTTTAATATTTTATTAAAGTAAGTAAACTATATCTCCCTCCTAAAAAGTTAGTCCCTTTAATCTTTTCTTATTTATATAGTTTATTATTTATTACTTAATATTATTTTAGTTCTTTTTTTATTTTTTATATAGTTTTTTAAGCTTATCTACTTATAGTAGGGCTCGTTCTATATCTAGTCCCTTATATACTATATAATATACCTCGGGGTTATATTTATAGTTAATATATAAAGATAAAACCTTTATACTTTTTATATTTAAGCTATTATAAGCTAATTATATTATTAATAATACTTTGCTAGCGAATCGCTCCTAAGAGCTATAATACGCGCCTATAAGCTCTAAACTATCTCTAAAATCGTCGTTAATAGCCTTAATCGATTTAATAGTATTAAATTACCTATACTATAATAGCGCCGTAGCCTTATAGCGCTAGTATAGTAGAGGTAGTACCGATAGTTATTAATTAAGTATAAAGAACTAGCCTTAGGGCATCTGCTAGTAAGTGTTTAGTATAGTAATAAAAGATATATAGAAGGAAAAGGGGAAGCGCTCCGCGCCTAGACCGGGCGCGGGAATGTAGCGCGCTATACGTATACGTAACCCTAGTAGGCGCGGTATATACGTAACTAACACAGACCCGAGCTAGTAGCTCGAGTTTATAATATACCCCCCTGCTTATAGAAAGGAATTGCCCTGCCTCTACCTCTAGTTACCCCGCGCCTACCTCGCGCCTACCCTATGCCTATAAATAATACTCGCGCCTCCCGCCTATCGTTCCTTTGCTTCCTTCTCGTACCCTTAATTCTAATACCTCTTCGAGTTATAGTTTTAATCTCCTTCTACCCTACGCGCTTTCTTACCTCGCATTGCTAACCTATTATTACCTTTATAGCCCTATTTTTACTATATCTATACCTATAACTCCTACTAATAATACCTCTTCGCCCGCTAGCCCCTAGACTCTGCGCCCGCCTCGCGCTATTAATAGCTACGTTATCGCTAGAAACTCTAACGACGAGGATAATACTAGCCCCGAGGAGGTAGTATATATATATATACCCTACCTTAATTAACTCTATAATAAGGGCATAGCCTATTACTAGCCTAGCCGCGCCGATATATATACTACTTATAGTACGAAGCGATATAGATATATCTAGGAATAGTATCTATTCGCTATAAGTATATACCTCTATTGCCTTATACGCGATATATAAAACCTCTCTATATAAAACCTCTCTATTTTAGTACCCGCTATCCCCTATTAGGGACCTATACCTAGCTATCGCGCCGTTTTAACTCCTAATTTCCTATATATAGTATATCGTCTTTGGACTATAATAAGTATTACTCGCCTTATACCTAGCCCTATCTAGGATACCTTCTCCCCCGCCTTACCTCCTACTAGTAGTTAAGCCGCTATAATTATTATACTAACTGCCCTCGCGCTAGCTACCCCTCTACGCCGTAGTAGCGTTTTTTCGAGCCTAGATATTATATAGTTATAGTACTAGTAGGCTTAGTAGTAGGGGTAGGTCGTCTCTAGCCTAAATTTATTTACTTAGTAATATATAGCGGCGCTTACGCGCTAGGAAGAAAACTAGCGCGCGATTCTCGCCGCGTAGGAGGAGGAACGCGCCGACTAATAGTAAGCTAATATGGCCATTCTCGCAGCCCTATAGTCGCTCGCCTAAGTAGCTAGGCTAAGCCCTAATAATCTATTAGCTAGAAATACCGCTCTCGCCTACTAGCGCGCGCGGTATAGCGACGACTTACTAATGCCTATTCGTCGTAGGGCGAGCTCTCGCTATATGCCCTACGCGTGCCCTCCCCCTAGCCGCCCTTAGCCTAGCGCCGAGTTCGAGGAGGATATTAAGGAGGATAATAAACCCCTAATCTAATCGGGGGATAGCTCGTTTAGCTCGGAGGATTTTAGGTCGCGGCCTATACTCTATTTTACCCTTATTAGTATAGTTTTCGTAGGCGTATTGCCTATTACTATTTAGTAGCCTAATTTAACTCGTATATTCTTTAGCCTATTATATCTATATATATCTCCCTATTTATCCTTATAATATATTAGAGCCTTTATATCTTATATACTCTCTAAAGGTTCCTACGTAAGTATAATATAGCCTCTCTATTTAATAAGGATATTTCGCCTCCTCCTATAGCTATATATATTCTTTACCGCGAGGATTTCCTCTACCTTATACTTATCTAGGTCTAGGTTATCGTTACCTAGGCATAGTAATAGGTCTAGCCTAGCGTTAGCTAGCGCCTATAATAAGAGCGGGTCGCGCGCGGCCCGCTTAACTCAATCTACGTAAAAGGTAGGGTAGATACCCTATAGTATATCTAGTATAATATTTAGGGGGCTCGGGATAGCTATTACCTAGTATTTAGCCTTTAGCTAGTCTAACTTTCGCGAAGGCCGGTTTAAAGCGATATATAATATATCTAGCTATATATTATCGCTAACGCGAAACTATTTAGCTAGCCTTCTAGATATATTTATAGAATCCTATTATTTCTA
>JALHBY010000111.1:110052-140187 GCA_024340155.1 Tolypocladium pustulatum
CGACCTATATAAATATAAGAGCGCGGCCCTTATATAGCTATATATAGGTAAGCTAGGCCTCTAGAGCTTTCTATATACTATATCTATACTTAGTATAACCTTACCCCTTTATACTATAGCCGCGAGGTAGAAATAGTCTCCTATATATTTATTAGCTACTTATTACTAATTATAATATATAATAAACTACTATTATTACTATAAGATCGCGCTATAGTCTATATAGCCCTTAGTAACCTAACCTTAATAGTATTATTAATTAGGTAGTTCCTTTATTATAAGCCCCCTAACTAGTTCTAGCTAGTAATTTAGCTTAGCTAGGAATAGGAGGCTACCGAAGTACCTATAATATAATAATACTATAAATATAAGTAAGATAAATAGAAATTAGAATTAAATAGTAAAACTTTTATTCTTATTCTTATAGTAAAGTAAAATCCTAAAGGGGGTATATATAGTATAGGCCTAATATATTCCTAACCTAATTAATCTTTAGCCCTATCCCTAGCCTTAACCTCTTCCTTATCCTTATCCTTATCCTCTAAGTTATTATTATTATCGTTATTAATAGTAACGGCGGCGCGGTTATATAATATAGACGCGGCGTTTTTAATATATAGAAGGAGTAGAGTATTCTTATATAAAGTATAAGTATTCTTAGTAAGTGCGTAGATTAGCGCCCTATAGTTAGTAGGGGTATAAGCTAAGGCTATAATAAAGCTACTAGCCTTAGCCTTAGCGCGGTTAACCTATATAGCGTGCTTAGACTTAGTTATAAGGACCTTCTAGCCTTTAGTCTATAATATAAGTTAGTATAAGATACTACTATAGTAAAGATAGGGTAATAAACCTTTAGCTCTATAGAAGCGATAGCTAAATAATAAGCAAAAGCCTAGGCTTCCTTACTAAGGATCTATTACTATAGGTTAGCTAAAGTAATATAATAGAGATAGGGCGATAATATATAGGTTTATAGCCCTTCTTAGCTTAGATATAGCTAATATACTTTATATTATTACCTTCTACTATATAGTTAATATAGCGATATATATCTATAATAGAAATAAGATAACTTATTAATAGGATCACTATATTAATACCTATATATCTTAGAGATATAGGTAATATAGGCTTAGTAAGGTAGTATATAAGGGGCACCGAGCTATTAATAGGTTAGTATTAAATTTATAGTAGCTATATAGCGGAAATATACTAGGCTAAGATTATTATCCTCTTCTTTATTAAAGGGGGGGGTAGAATTAGATTTATAGATAGATATCTATAATACGTTAGTAATATAGCTATATTAAGGAGAAGGAGCGAACTTATAGTAGTAATATAGGCTCGAATTATTTATTTATTTCTACGATATATTAGATAGGGTAGAAACGTACTAGCGATAACGTAGGCCTAGGGTATTTACTAAGAAAAGTAGCGGCAGTAATAAAGGAGGTTATAGCGGCTATAAGTAAGGTTAATAAATATAATTAGCTAATAAGGTAGGTATAGCGCGTTAAATTAGTAGCGTAAAGAGGTTATAATAAGGGTATTTACTAGTAGTAAAGAGGTTAAAGGAAGAAGGAAAGAAAGAATAGCTAGGCTAGGGGCAAAGGCTAGCTTTATAGCTATAGCTTAGCTATTAGTAAGTAGCTAGGCTATACCTAGGTAATAGCTAGAGGTAATATACTAACGAGATTCTATTTATAAGTATATATTCTAGAGGCGCGTAGTATAAATACTACGCGCCTACCCTAAGGGTAAGCTAGACCTACTTTTACTTAATTATAATACCTTAGTAAATTAATACTATACTAGAGAGCCGCTATATATACTAGAGACTACTTAATAATACCCTACCCTTATACTACTTCTAAGGGCCTAAGTTAGGTAGCTATTCTATAAGGGCTACCTATATACTTACTTACTAAGGGGAATAGCCTTAATGCCCCCTCTAGCTAAGGGAGGGCTAACCTTATTTTCTTAGATATATTACTAGGCTAGGTAGATACCCCTAGTACCTTACTATTATTACTAGGCTAGAGACGACCTAAAACTATATAAGATAGGATATAGGTTTTTTTCTTACTAGAGGGTTCTTTTTATATTAGTTAAAGGTAGAAGATCTAGAGCTCTAAGAGCTAGCTAATATAATAAACTTCTTCTTCTACTTCTATATTATTAATAGCTACTTAACCTAATTATCTTAACTATAATTAATATAATAATATAAGTATTATTTAAGTATTTAATTAACTTATTTAGTTTATCTATCTATTTATAAGTAGTAAGCTATATTAAGCTTATATTTTATTTTAAGATATATTATTAAGTATTACTAAGATTTCGCTATAAATAGAGTTCTTTTAAATAATATAATCTTAATAAATAACCTATAATTATTAATAATTATTTTTAAGAATATATAGGTAAGGTCTTTTATATTACTTACTTTTTTATATAAGATAAAATACTTATTATAAGGGGCCGGGCCTTAGAAGTAAGAAGTCTAATAGCGCTAGATAAACTTACTAGGCGCCCTATATAATACAGCAGGTAAAGGGTAATACCCTTACTATTATATATAGCTATTATAATAAAGTATATAGATAAGTAAGGAGCCTAGGTAATAAATTTCTTACTTCCTTATAGATTACTAACTAATTATTATAGTTAATACTTATACTTATAATACTAGCCTTATTATAATATAATTTATCCTCTAATATATTAAGATTCGGCCTATAGCTATAAATATAGAGATAAATATAAATAAGTTATTTTAAGATACTTAAGGGGCGCTATTATAAGCGGCCTATACTTATTAACTATAGGCAGACCTATAAATAATAATAAATATTATAGTAGGTATAGATAGCCGCTCTTTTATAGGCGCCCCCTTTATAATAAGCGCTACCGCTAATATAGATAGGGGTAGATTAATTACTAAGTATCCTTTAAAAGGTATAAGGTAACTTAAGGGTTTAGTAGCTCTTTACCTTATAGCTATTAAGTAAGGGTATAAGTAAAGGCTATAGTATAGAGCTAATTATATTATAAGAGCTCCTAATTTACTTAGTAAAAGTAGTAGTTAGAATTATAAAGAAGCTAAAGCCGCTCCCCTAGCCTAAATAAAATAAACCCTAGCTTAGTTTATTATTCTCTTATATTTTTTAAGTTATAATAAGGCTAATATTATATCGCCTTACTAATATATAGCTAGTACCTTACCCCTTATTATAAATTAATAAATAGTTACCTATAACTATTTTATAATAAAGTAATATAGTATAATAAGTAATAAGTTATAATAAGAAGAAGGCTAAGGGGAAGGTCTTAGACTATTATATATTAAGGTATATAAAGTATAGATTACTTAGATTATAGGTATAATTTAAGTAAGCTAACTTATAGGGGATTACTTAATAATCTAAGGTAAGCTTAAGATTAATAAAGAGATAGATAAGTATATAAACTATAGTTATTACTAAAAGAAGAAGAAGAAGAAGTTTATTATACTAACTAGCTCTTAGAGCTCTAGATCTTTTACCTTTAACTAATATAGGAAAAACCCTTAAATAAGAAGAGAACCTATATCCTATCTTATATAATTTTAGGTTATCTTTAGCCTAGTAATAATAGTAAGGTACTAGGGGCGTCTACCTAGCCTAGTAATATATCTAAGAAAATAGGGTTAGCCCTCCCTTAGCTAGAGGGGGTATTAAGGCTATTCCCTTTAGTAAGTAAGTATATAGGTAGCCCTTATAGAATAGCTACCTTACTTAGGCCCTTAGAAGTAATATAAAGGTAAGTATTATTAAGTAGTCTCTAATATATATAGCGGCTCTCTAGTATAGTATCGATTTACTAAGGTATTATAATTAGGTAAAAGTAAGTCTAGCTTACCCTTAGGGTAAGTATATAGCGTTTATACTATATACCTCTAGAGTATATACTTATAAATAGAGTCTCGCTAGTATATTGCCTCTAGCTATTACCTAGGTATAGCCTAGCTACCTGCTAGTAGCTAGGCTATAGCTATAAAGGTAGCCTTTACCCCTAGCCTAGCTATTCTTTCTTTCCTTCTTCCTTTAACCTCTTTACTATTAGTAAGTACCCTCTTTATAACCTCTTTATATTATTAGTTTAATATACTATACTTACTTTATTAGCTAATTATATTTACTAACCTTATTTATAGCTATTACTACCTCCTTTATTATTACTATTACTTTTCTTAGTAAATACCCTAGGCCCGCGTTACTACTAGTATATTTCTGCCCTACTTAACGTATAGTAGAAATAAATAAATAATTCGAATAATTTCTACGCGCCTATATTATTACTATAAGTTCGCTCCTTCTCCTCGGTATAGCTCTATCGCTAATATATTATAGATATCTATTTATAAATCTACCTTCCCCTCTAATAAGGAAGAGGATAATAATCTCGGCCTAGTATATTTCTACTATATAGCCGCCGCGAATTTAATACTAACCTATTAATAGCTTAGTATCCCTTATATATTACCTTACTAGGCCTATATTACCTATTTCTCCGAGATATATAGGTATTAGTATAATAATCCTATTAATAAGTTACCCTATTTCTACTATAGATATATATTACTATACTAACTATATAGTAAAGGGTAATAGTATAAAGTATATTAACTATATCTAAGCTAAGAAGGGCTATAAACCTATATATTATCGCCTTATCTCTATTATAATACTATAGCTAACTTATAATAATAGATCCTTAGTAAGGAAGCCTAGGCTCTTACCTATTATTTAGCTATTACTTTTATAAAGCTAAAGGTTTATTACCCTATCTTTACTATAATAGCGCCTTATATTAACTTATATTATAGACTAAAGGCTAGAAGGTCCTTATAACTAAGGCTAAGTATATTATATAGGTTAACTATATTAAGGCTAAGGCTAGCGGCTCTATTATAGCCTTAACTTATAACCCTATTAATTATTAGGTACTAATCCGCGCCCTTATTAAGAATACTTATACTTTACGCGAGAATACTCTATTCCTTCTATATATTAAAAACGCTATATCTATACTATATAACCGCGCTACTATTATTATTAATAATAATAATAATAATAACTTAAAGGATAAAAATAAGGATAAGGAAGAGGTCGAGGCTAGGGATAGGGCTAAGGATTAGTTAGGTTAAGAATATATTAAGCCTATATTATATATACCCCCTTTAGGGTTTTACTTTACTATAAAAATAAGAATAAAAGTTTTACTATTTAATCTTAATTTCTATATATCTAACTTATATCTATAGCGTTATTATATTATAGGCGCTTTAGTAGCCTCCTATTCCTAGCTAAGTTAAATTACTAGCTAAAACTAATTAGGGGGCTTATAGTAAAGGAATTACTTAATTAATAATATTATTAGGGTTAGGTTACTAAGGGCTATATAGACTATAGCGCGATTTTATAATAATAGTAATAGTTCGTTATATATTATAATTAATAGTAAGTAGCTAATAAATATATAGGAGACTATTTCTACCTCGCGGCTATAGTAGTAAAGGGGTAGGGTTATACTAAGTATAGATATAGTATATAGAAAGCTCTAGAGGCCTAGCTTACCTATATATAGCTATATAAGGGCCGCGCTCTTATATTTATATAGGTTATTATAAGCTATAAGGTCTTTAGGTTAGCTATAAAATAATAAGTTAATATTAATAGCTTAAAGTTCCTATTAATTATAATCTATAGCTAGGGTATTAGTAAGGTAAGTCTACCTTTCCTACTATATAGCTTTAGTTATATAGGCTAGCGTCTCCTTACTTAAATACTAAGTACTTAGCTACTCTTTATACCTTATACCTTATATCTTACTAGGCCTCTACTATATTAATAGTATTTAAATAACTTTAGTATATATAGTATATATTTATTATATTATCTAAGTAGTCTCGAGCTATACTTTAAAGTAAGTAAGATACTTATTTAGGTATAAATCTAGGGGTAAGATAGCTACTTATATCTATCTTAAGGCTCTTAATTAGGGTAGCCTTATATATACTAAGTATAATATATAAGTATACTAACTATACCTTAATTAGCTCCTAAGCTATACCTTAAGGGTTACTATATATCGCTATTAATATATAGTATACTAAGGCTTTATAAGCTATTATACTATAGATAACCTTTATATAGATCTCCTAGGCTTAGCTAAGTTAATAGCCCTATATAAATATAGCGAGGGTAGTAAGGGTAGCTTTTTACTATTATAATTTCGCTTAGAGCTTCTATAAGTAGTCTTATTATTATAGTTTATAATATAGCTAAATACTAAGAAACCTTATACTCTTTACTAAGGAGATTATATTAGAGCTAAGGTATACTATAGTTATATCTAAGGCTTAGGTCTATATAAAATAAATAAATTCGCTCTTTAAGGGTTTAAACTATACCCTTACCTCTATAGCCTAGTTATTATAAATTCTCTATATAGTTTTAAGTTAATACTATATTATTACTATGCCTTATCTAAAGGCTAGGATATTAATATTATCTATAAAGCCTATAACCTCTATACCTAGCGCTAACTCTAGTCTATTATAGAGTATATTAATATAAAGGAGGAAGAGGATAGGTAATAAGGGGGATCCTTATAGTATACTTATTAAGATAGGTAAGGCTATTAATATAGTATTATTAAAATAAAGTTAGGCTATATATATAGTAAGGAAGCTTATAATATATTTTATAACCTAGAGTAAGAACCCCTTATCTTATAGTATAGTAAGTAGGCGCCTATAGTTAACCTAATTAAAGGCGCCTTTTAAGTTAAGTTATAATAATAAGGTAACCCCGCCGCGGCTCTATACTATTTCGACTAGCTCTATAATAGTCTATATTATTACCTTTATTAAGTATTATAGTTAATTACCTATTTATCCCTTAAGTAGTAGTTAATATTCTTCTACTATAGTAATAACTTAGTAAGCTATAGTTATTTCTAAGACTTTCTTAATAATACTAAGGAGAGAGTTTAGTCTCTACCCTCTTAATTATTAAAGCTATTCTTAGGTCTTATTAAGCTTAGGGATAATAACGATATATATATTATAGAAGTAATATAAGAATATATTAGTTTTATAGTTAATATTAAGTAAGTTCTAGAGGTAGATAGCTATTAGTTAGCTATAGGCTTTAATAAGCCCTAAGGGTATATTATCTTCTCTTAGGACCTTCTATAGTACTATATATTAGATAGTTTATTTAATATCCTTAGTCTTAAACTAAGGGAAGAGTAATAATAATATAAGGTAAGTATAGGGGTTTAGTAAGTCTTCCTAGGTATTATAGCTTAGGAGAGCTAGTAAGAAGAACTATTTAATAAAGTAATATATTTTCTCTTTATATATAGTAGCTAGTATATCCTAGGGCTAATAGAGGTCTAATAGCTAAGGTAGTAATAATATAGTATTACTATAGAGCCTTACTTATTATTCTAGTTTTTATAATATAAAGGGGTCTAATAATACCTTATATATAAGCTATCTCTATATACTTCGCCTTGCCTTAAATATAGTCTAGCCTTACTATTACTTTATATTAAGTAATTAGCTCTAGTATATTAAGTTCCTTATATAGAGGTATAGTCTTTTAGCCTATTTAGCTTTATAGACTATAGTATCGATATAATAATCCTATTATAGCTTATATCTAGACCCGATCTACCTACTATATATAAGTATAGAGGTTAGGGCTATTATATATAATTACTTTACTAGCTAGGCGGCATATACCCTAGTCTCCCTTAGCGTTATTAATATAAGTAGGGCGGCTTTAAGCTAGAAGTAGACTATTACCTTAGTAAGGGCTCTTTCCTTATTAATTATCTACTAGTTAAAGGAGGTTATAGTAGCTAGTATTAAGTCTAGGCTAGTTAATAGGGAGGTTATAGTTTTAATATAAATTACCTATAAAAAGTAATTAAATTTAATAAGGTTTACTTAGCCTTTATATATAACCTAGGGGTTATATATTATCTAGGTATAGTTAATAATACTATCCCTATAGCTATAAGTAAAGTAAGTTACCTCCCCTCTTAGTATAGTAAGGCTAAGGCGCTATTATACTACGAGTATTATAAGGTTATTTAATTTAAGTAAGAAGTAATTATAGGTATCTTAGAATAAGTAATATAAGTTAAAGTCCCCGATAAGTATACTTTAGTTATATAGTAGTAGCTTAGTAAATATATAGATAGGGCTTTATTAATTAGAACTATTAAACTTTAGCAGGTATATTAAGTAGACTATTAGTCTATAGCTTAGTAAGGTAAGGCTATATTAGTCTTTCCTTACTTAGGTTATTTATATCTCAGGGCTATTATTTATAAATATATATTATTACCTAGCCTATATAAATTATAAGAAAGTAATAGCCTTAGCTTAGGTATATTAAGGCTTTAGTCTAGATATTAAGGTAAGTCTCCTAGAGGGCTATAATATTATATTAGGCCCTATCTTATAGGGCTAGGTATATTAAGGTAGGTTTCTTTACTATATTTTAGTATAGGACCTTAATTATAAGACTAAGATAGTATTAAGGTAGCTATTATATCTAGGTATCGAGTATAATTCGGGGTTACTTAGTAAGAGTTATATTTAGCCCTAGGCCTACTTAGTATACCTAAGAATAGCTATTATTAGTAGCTAGCTAAGTAAGTTAGTCTTCTTCCTTTTTAAGTTAAGGCTATATAGCCCTTAGGTAGGCTATATTAATAATAGGTCGAAGTTAGGGTATATATAGCCTAGGGCTAGGTTAGCCTAGCTATTATTAAACTATATAGCTTAGTATAAGTATACTTACCTAGCGTTATCCTATATCTTTATAGTCTTAAAGTAGCGGCGGTCCTATATAATATAGTTATTACTATAATTAATATAATAATATAGGATCTAGCCCTATTTCGCTAGGTAATTATATTTGTTTATATATATATTAATTATATAGTATCTATATATCTCTTTTACTTTATAGTATTTTATAATATATCCTATCTTAAAATACTAATAATACTATATAAGGTAGAGGGAGTTATTATAGGGTTTAGTATTAAAGATCTTAGCCTATATAATAAGGCTATTATTATATAGGCGGTTTACTATAATAAGCCTATCTATAATAAAGATAAGGTTTACTTATAAATTAGGTTTACTATAGGTTTTATAAGTAATATATTAAATAACTTAGACTTTATTAACTTACTTAATTTCGGCTATAATCGCTATAATATCGCCTTACTTAAATATCTATATTAAAATTCCTTTAATTATAAGTATATAGCTATTATAGACTATCGTTACCTATACCCTAAATATATATAGGAGCTAGGATAGGTCTATTTTATATAGTAATATTATTATTTAGAATATAATTACTATATCTTTACTATAGAAGATATATATTACTATAGCTATATTAGTCTTAGTTACTTTATTAACTATTATAACGATCTCCTTTATATTCTACGCTTAGTAGCCTAGATCGATTCCTTTATACTTAACTATAATCTATTTATCGAGGTAGGCTAGGGTTAGCTTTGCTATAATAGCGTATAGTAATAATAAGAGGGTAGCTACTACTAATATAATAGCTACCTATAACTTCTTATATATTCCTAGGGCTCTAATAATAGCTTCTTTAATTATCTCTTCGAGGTTTACTTTAGTAATAATAGCGGCGTATTTAATATAGAGTTAGTCTACTTACTTCTCGAAATAAGTATATAAGTAGCGCTAGGAGATACCCTAGATACCCTAGAGCGCTTCCTTTAGTACTAGGCTAGATAATTCTTTATAGGCTTCTCGGTAAATTCCTTTATAAGAGCTTAAGTATATATCTAGGTTAGGTTCGGCGTATTTAATAGGGTTTATCGCCCTAAGTCTAGCGTTAGGGTAGTAGCGACTCTATTTAAGTCCCCGTCGCCCTTAATCGATAACTATCGGTACTACCTCTACCGCGCTAGCGCTATAAGGCCGCGGCGCTATTATAGCGTAGGTCTAAAACGATTAAGGCTATCGACGACGATTTTAGAGATAGTTTAGAGCTTATAGGCGCGTGTTATAGCTCTTAGGAGCGATTTTTTTAAAATATAGGAGGTTCGATTATATAGAGAGTATACTAACTTATATAATAGTAGAAAACCTACTTATTGCGATTACTATTACTATACGCGACCGTAGTCTTTTTTAAGAAAATCTATTACTTTTAGAAGGTAAGCGGCTTCTATATAAGCCGCTAAGTAAATATTAGGCGCCTATAAGTATACGAGGGCGTTAGTTTTAGCTATCGAAGAGCCTATATATATTAAAACACCTTAGCTTTAAAGGTATTATATTAAAGTTATAATTAAGTAGCTAATATTTATATCCTCGAGAATCTATTTATTTAAGATAAAAGGGTTACTATTAATTACCCGGAATATCGATCTTTTATTATAGTTTATAAGGATTAGCGGCCGCCTAGGGCGTAAAATATCTCTATTACTAATTTAGTTATAGTAACGCGATATAATTTTATATACTAATCTAAAGAAATGCCTTTTAGTAGGCTAATTATATATAATAGCGATCTAAGGTTATAGAGTATTATAACCCTCGTTCTTATATAAGGGCTATAATTATTTTGCCGTAATTCTAGGGCTATAATTATAGCTATAATAGCTAATTAAAGTTAACGGGTTAGAATTAGTAATGTTATTATAGGTAGATTAATACGATTTTCGCGAAAAACCATTGCTATATATAGTAACCCACTATATAAGCAAGGGGCCGGGGCAACGCCCTTCTTACTTCCTTATAGATCGCTAATTAATTATTATAACTAGCACCTATGCCTATAATGCTAGCCCTATTATAGAAACGACTTAGGGCTACTTAAGCTAGGATATAGGTTTTCTTCTTACTAGAGGGTTTTTTCTATATTAGTTAAAAGTAAAAGATCTAGAACTCTAAGAGCTAGCTAGCGTAATAAACTTCTTCTTCTTCTTCTTCTTCTTCTATTATATAGTATATAGGAAGCAAGCCTCTCTTACACGTGGCCTTGGGCAAGACCTAAGACAGCGGCGCGATAGCGCTTGAAACACGTCACGGGGCATTTGTTATCGATACTCGCCTGGTGTTCCCACGTCGTCGCGACGAGGCGTGCCGGCAGCGACAGCTTCCTTCGCTGATGCTCGGTGCTCGGCTGTTCTCCCGACGACGTCGTGCCCCCGGCCATGTCGGGAGGGATCTGAAGCAACTGCTCCATTCTGCCGATGAGTCTGGCGCCGACGCGGAGTATGCTGACGGTGGAGTCGACGGCCTGCTCGTACGAGTCCGTGGGGCTGACATACAGATCTTCCAGGCCGACGCCCTCGATCGTGTTCTGGTTACCTAGGGAGAAGTTCACGTCCAGGATGCCCAGCGCGCTGGCGTTGAATGGAGTCGGGTCGGGCGTGCTCAAACTGAAGGATGTGCGTTGCGCAGGCATGGGCGATGCTAAGAGGTTCTGCAGCAATTTCTCCGAGAGAAAGACTACTAATCTCATGCAGAGCATGTAGCATTGCGCTGCTATGGACGCCTGCTTGCTGTCCAGGTACTTGGCGAAGGACGGGTGGGCGTCTCGGGATGGGGTCCGAGCTTTTCCCCCGGTGAGCACCATGGCCCTCACAAATCCTTCAAAGGCACTGAACACCTCTCCGACAGGATCTACGCATGTCGCAGTCAGCGTTTCATAATTCTCACATTGGGAAGGGTTGGGGGGTTGGGGGGGGTGGGGGGGGTGTTGGCATATGCTTATTTACATCGTTCGGCATGGCCAGTGCGCTCACTTGTCACCGTTCTAAGGAGGGTTTCTAGTGTCTGGCATACGCTCGCGAGTTGAGCGGACTGGTCGCCGCCGGACCTGCACACCGCTGGCGCCGGGATGAAATTATTGTCGTCGATCCCCGACTCGGACGTGTTGAAGACGGGGCCTGTGCTCTTCGTCGAGAGTGTCGAAGCATGGCCACTGTGCGTATATGTCGCCAGGGCGGGATCAGTCAGAGATGGGCTGTTTATGGCATCCCAACCAGACGGGAAGAAGCTGTCCAGCTGCAGCTGATCGGGGTGGAAAGCTCCAAAGTTGTCGGGTTGGTGGTGGTTCAGGACCGGCGTCACAGGCTCGGTCGGAGCTTATTGTTGGCCTGCTTTCTGGACCGTGCGTTATAGACGCATTCGGCACCGACGCGTTGGCATCGCGCGCAGGCTTGTCGTGACGTTTTGCTCCCGACGCATCGGAGCTTCTGCTGGTGGCAGCGATCACATGATTTTCGCAGACTCCGACCAGAGACCTGTCGGGGAACCTGGATGGGCGTCCAGTGGCCGTCGTGCTGCTGCGACGCATCTGTTATAGACGCACCGTCCATGTCTCTCTCGCGTCCTGGCTTCCGCGTACGGCAGAGTTGATGTTGGTCACGGCATGTATAGTAGTTGACAGATACAAGGCGACGATGAAGATGGGCTAAATCGTTACGAAAGACGAGAAAGACTCCTGCTGTTGGTTTGAATTTCTCAAGGCGAGGAGGGGCGGAGTTTGCAGGCGACGGCTACCATGCCAAATACCCCCAAGGCCCCGTAGGTCGCGCCGCACCCTAACTGGGGGTCCAAGATCCAACAACCCCATCACCAACCGCAGCAAGCACCCGCGTCCCAAATGTCTCGAACCAACTGCAGGAAGCAACTGCTACCCGAGGATCGATTGCGTAAGCGACTGCAATTAGAACCACTACGTAGCAAATAAGGCAAAAGATGCTGCGTAAGAGAGAGATGTCACGAGTAGAATAACTTAAACTACGTAATTAGTAGTAGTAAAGAAGACGTGATAGATTGCGGCTCTATTGAATATTGTAGTTTATAGGCGACAGCTACAGTATGCTTTACTAAATATCGCCCAGCCTCTATTACTTATATGGCACGCTTCATTAGCGTCAGGGGCCTGATCACGCCATCACCAACCGCAGCAAGCATCTGCGCCCCGAATATCTCAAACCAACTGCAGGAAGCAACGTCAGGATTGGTGAAGGCGAAACAAATATATGAATGGGGAAGGTGACATGCGAAGACCAAAAGCGGTACGGCCCGAGTGACTTGTCCGCACACTAGGATAAGCATGCACCGCCCCTCAATGAATTGTCGCGCCAAGCCAAGAGTGAATAACGGCTAGGCACCCCTAGACTAGTCTACTCCTTCTATAGTCGTGCCTGTAAGCTGCAATTGGGTCGAGATCTATAACGATACGCGTTTTGCAGCAAGCCATCAGATTGGTTGGACGTTTCTTCGATGCCGCGCCGGCTTACTCGGCTTCTCTGCCCGGACGAGTACTGTACTTTTCTCAAGAGAGGGGGTGCCAAGAATCTGGGGCAGTCAAAAAATCTGGGACAGTCCACGACCCAGTTTTGCAGCGAATTTGTCTGCAGCCACGGCTTGCAGCCTCGTTCCACAACGACGTCGCGATGTTGAAGCTATTCCTAGTGCTGCAAAATGACCAGTATTGACAGGGCAGTCGAATTATACGGCGGTTGATTTGGTTGCAATTACCTAGCGCTCGACCCTGAACAGAACAGTGGCCAGAGCCCCCTCCCAATTACCCCCTTCCTCACATCACGGCCAAAGCGTTCCACATCAACCATTGATACTGCGAATGCCCTGCTATTACGGCCTGCCTCTGGGTCGCTGGGCTGCTATTATCCTCAACAACAAGCCTATCCTCTGTATCTTCCTCTTCCTCGTCGATGCTAGGAGATCTGGTGATGCGATTGTCGCCTAGATTGAACTCGACACTGTCGTCTGAGTTGGGCAAAGGACAGTCGATAAGCGGGCGTTTGGCAGTGTTGATTCTGAAGTCGAAGATGCGCGATACCAACGGTAAGTCGTCAGGGTAGGAATCTATCACGAACAGGTCGTTTGACTAGGACTGGGCTGTATTGCGTATGGCCAAGACATCAGCATCATGAAGTGGAATATAATCCTCCTGGTGATCCTGCTTGTGTCCTGCGGTTACGGGACTGTACAGCTCTAAACTGTTTGGCCCTGTGTTCCTTCCGTTCCTTCTCATTCCTTTCCATAGTGATGGCTGACCATGAGCCAGTCCCAAGTCGCACCGCCCTTTTCGAGTGATGAAGGGCGCCGCGCTAAGTACGGAGCAGATGGTCCCTATCTGACATGGCAACACCGGTGCCCGGAAGCAATTTAGAGTGCTTAATACGCTGCCCGAGCACGCCGAGGTACAGGCCTGCTCCGCCCTCGTGTCGCTCCTAATTTGCTTCAGGCTTTTGGCGCATCTAGGCAAATGCCCCCACAATGGACATGCCCATAGCTGTGAAGACGATTAGCGGCGAATTGTAGCATCACCGGCGATTTGCCCACCTCCTAAAAGGACCCAGCCGAATGCTTTTGCCTTGTCTTTGCCGCTCATGAGCTTGTTCGCCTCTTCGGACAAGAAGTCTTCCGCTAAAAGGTCGACCAACGCAGCGTAAATGAGCAAGCCAGACGAACTATTCAACCAGTCAACACATGCGCCAGTGTACGGCTCTCCCATGACTGTACTCACATGGCATTGAACACGCCGACGATGATAAGCCCAAACGCACTGTCAGGATCATAAGTGTTTCGTGTGAGCAAGCCAATGGCCTGACCGATGGGGGCCGTCGTCCCAAAAGCAAATACCAACACCCACGGCCTAATGCTTCCCTTGGGGTAAGGGACGGCAGCGATTCGTGACCCCAGGCCGAGACCTTCGAACATTTGGTGGAACAAAATGGCAACTAGCAGTATGACGAAGCCGTCGACGGTGATTGAGACGGTCATTCCCACAAAGACGGAGTGGAAGAGAATGCCACCCTCCAGAAGCGTGATGTTTGTAGACATCTTGCGAAATATAGCAGGGTCAACCAGCTGATTCTCTTCGTCAAAGTGAGGCTCGACAATAGAGACAGCATGAGCGTTTTTGTTGCGGAGGTCTCCATGCATCTCTCTGGAATTGATCATGTCAACCATGCGGGTGTGCTGGCGAACGTATTGCTCGTAGAAGACGACAAACCATGCCGGCATGGTGGAAGAGCTGTCCCTCCGACCATCGTCATCATATACGCTATCTGAATCGCGCTTCTCGTATATACTTTGTATTGCTCGCATGCTGGGGAGATCGTCCTTTTCAGCCGGATAGCTGTAATTGGGTATCGGTTGCTCGGACTTGTGCTCCGGCTGGCCAGGTTGAGACATGGTGAGAGGAGCACCGGTCGGGCCCCCGTGAGAGTGACCGCCAGTCTTGGCATTGAGCCACATTTCAATGACAAAGAGAACGAATAATGACCCCATCATAATTACTCCTGGGAGCGGAGGGTAGTCCTTGGTGAAAAGGTCAGGCAGGCAAGGATCCGTAAGGCTGTCAAAGGCTGTCGGAAGAAGCTTGCCAAATCTTAGCACGCAATGACACAGCTTGGGAAGACGCTTAAAGAAAAAGGGACTTACGTGAACAAAAGCAGTTGCTATCAGGACTCCCGTACCAAAATGCTTGCAAATAAAAAAAACCTTAGGGGGGATCTTCAGCCATCTGATCTTTTTGGCAACCACCGGAAATCCGCAGCCTGGTGCCTTTGTCAGTCAGCGTTCTCATTGCAAAGTCTCATTTACGCTTCGTACCGATGCAAGAAGCTGCCAGGACCAGAACTACGGTTTGAAGCGAGTTAGTCATTGCACGAAAGTATTACTCGGGAAGGGACTTACAAAGCCCAGCCACGTGCAAGCCAAGGTCATATTCACCGCCCACCTCCTTACCCCCACCGCACTGAGGCTTCACATCGGCCGCGGTATCCATGCTGTGTCTTTGACAAAAGGCTGTCCAGTGTTAAAGTGTGACGTCCAGTCGACGAGTCCGGAGCTCTGCAGACGGAACGGACAACGGCACGAGGTTGACGGTGCAGCCAAGTAAAATGTCGGTGACGAGAGACCAGAGATTTCGACCAGCGATGAGAAAGTTGCAAAGCCCACTCTACTATGCAGCGAACTACGCAGAAGCCAACCGTGATCGCCTTGTTACGAAGATCTGGGTTCCGTGGCTATTAAGGCAAGGGGCAAGAGGCACTTCACCTGCACAACGTCAAGGTTGTATTACACGTGCACTTAGTTCTAAATAACTCTCCTCGAAACACGATCTTCCATTTGCGCCAACAAGAGACAGCATGCGACCTCATCGGCTCCAGGTTCTTGTGGGTACGGTACAGTAGTCATTGGACAGCGCTTCGGCGATCCTACTTCGGAGGCGGCCGAATGTATCGACATGCGCATATTGACAGCGATTCCGATTGGCTCCGTGAGCGTCGGCGAATATTCCCCCGAGAGCTGAGACCGTATCTGAAAAGCTAAAGTATTGTTTTGACAATGCCCGGGGGTTCAGACACAACATATTCTGTATCAGTGACTGACCGTGCGTCATCTCATAGTTGGAGCGGTAGTTCCAATGCCGACAAAATGAAACGAGATCTTAGCCCATGGTGAGACTATTCCTCGTACGTTCGGTGGGGAGACGCCTTGTTCTTGGGCTGTGCAAGGCCATCCACTGCCAATGAGCTTGTGCCAGCCTTGGCGCATGATTGACGAATTGCAAGCGGAGTCAGATCTGCGTATCGATGTCACCTCCTGGTGCCGCATCTGCGCGAAGCCGCCTCCTTCGCTGCCATTTTTAGATCCCAGCCATTCTTTTGGGTCTCAAAGCTGCAGACAAAAGTCGCTGATCCCAGCGTCTTTCATTATGCCTGCACGCCAATCAAGTTGGTCAGCTTTGACTAACATTTCAGAACCTCGCATCATAAATGCTTGTTGCGATTGTCGTTTTTAGCCTGGCTTGAGTAAATAGCCTTCCGGTATGAGGTGGCCTGTTAAAGACATGAATCTATTGACGCCGGCGGCATTTTGCCAAGCCATGATTCTGATTTTGTGAACGTAGGTGCTGCTCTTGCTTGGCATCTCCCGAATCGCAGAGCTGCCTTATTTCCATCTTCGCTGCCAGCCATTGTCGGATCGCCGAATCAGGACAGACGTTGGCCAAACAAGTTCCGGTGGGCTTAATGCTTGATAGAAGTTTCATTACCTAACCTCAGTCCGGACGTGCAGTAATCTGGGATCGGCAATGTCGCTCTACGTCCCCGGGAACAGGTGCAGCCGCTACCCTATCCAAGCGACCATTCTGACGGCCACTTGTGCCGTAAATGTTGCATTTCGGTGCGATACGACATTCCGAAGTATTCATGCGGCCAGCTTGCTGCAGATACGAGTTTATGGTGAGTCGCAGCGGGGTCCAATCGCGCATTTCTTGTCAATCTGTCTCGGATGCATGTCATTTCTTCATCTTCGTAAGGTATTCATTTGGTTCCATAGACTTCGCTTCCACCTAAAGGGATAGGATAGGCCTTAGGTGGAACTTGGCCGTGTTTTCCTGCTGCAGTCACCGGATCGTTGACTCAGGTTCGGCCTTTAATGGAGGAAAGGTATACAATGGACCAGGAGGAGAGTCTCATGAGCTGTCCTCCTTGTATATATACTACGGCGCAAAACTCAGACGTGAAGGCATCAGAACGAGGCCAGCGCCACTTCAAGTATTTTGATGAGAATACATGTGGTCCATCCACCGGAATTGTGCTATTATGTACTTCTACTATATGCTGTCATAGTCGCATCGGGACAAGCAGGCGTACGACGATGCGGCGATATCCTGCATCATAGTGCGACCCATGACAAAGAGGCCAAGCTGCCGGTGTGTGTGAATTCCTTTCGGTACTTGAAGGCGGAAGAGGCGTAGTTATAGCGACCGTCGCAACGACATGACTATCATCAGGGATCATTTCGCCATCCACGATGGATTGCATTCTTTTCCCACAGTGTCTCTGATGCTCTGGGGTCACTTCTCGTAAGCATGGATCTTTGGCATCGTTTCAATGCCCATGATTGAATCACTCCACGCCGCAGCTAGAGGCGTTATGGCACAAGCTACATGCAGGCATAGTCGAGAACCAGAGATGCCCAGTAGGCGATACGTTCTTGCCACTCCAACTGTGACGACGAACCTGTGTAGCCCCATCAGTCTGCTTGATACGGGCCAGAACCTGAGATCCTACAACGACTTGGAGCTCGTGCCCCTTCCTCAAAGGCCGAGAAACGACAAAGGCGGCATAGAAAGCCGTAGAATAGGCGCAGATGAGATATGTAGCGTTGAAGAGAGGTGTCTTCTGCAAAATCTGGAAGTTGATGTGCTGAGGGCAAGTTTTTGGCTTCTAGCCTGTGTGGTCCCATCGGCATAATTGGACATATACGAAGACGTGTCCCGCCACAGATGTTTGAGCGGCTGACTGCGACAAGGTCGGGTCGTCGGTCATTACAATTCCGCAGTGGATGTCAAATCGAAGACGCAAACCTTCCTCGGAGATTCTTAACTCCTCTTACAATAGTATTTGCGATAAACTGGCGGGCCGCTGGCCATTGGAGCGCGCTAGTGACTGATCGCCGTCGCAGCCCGTAACTGGGAAACTTTGGCCTAATAAGGGTCTTGGAGTCTGGAGTCTGGACATCTTTGGTGCGACAAACAAGGTTCTATTATGCAATGCGTGCATCGCGAGACCATGTGCTCAATGCATGGGGCCAGACTGGCGGCTGAAGGTTTCGCGGATTCCTAAGCATCGGCCCAAGCCTTATATCCTCCCGTCTTAGTGGCACGCTTTGCCGTATTTTCTTAAGCGCCCGTAGTTGTACGGCAACGGCGCGAGGAAGCCAGCGCACATTGCCACGGCCCCCGCGACCCAGAACGTGGGCGAGCTCAAAGCAACTTGCCCTCCAGTCAAATAATAGTCCACGGCGTTTTCTGCCATCTCCATGGCCACCATGGAAATCATGCTCATGCCCGCTGCAGTCTTCGCGGCTACTAGCCACGGAAGTTGATCGCGCCCGACTCGCAGCAAAACAGTTTCGAGCATCATGGACGTCGCGAGTCCGCTTGCCACTGCGCGAATGTCAGCATCGAGCCGCTAAAGAGATGCCACAGTTCTCCAAACAGATGGACGGACTTGATATTCCCATGACGAGCCCCATCCCAAGTTCTGCGTAGCAGGTTTGAAGAAACCACATGGCGGAGAAATCGCCGACCGTGCAGCCGACAAGACATCGGAATGTGTTTACTGTGGCTCGTCTCCACGTCGGTCTTGAGGCCCAAAAGGATAAAGCCATGACGGACAGATGTTCACGTTGTTTGGCGCCGCAATTCGGTGTTCTGTTGCCCGTTTGGCTTTGTGAACACTTCCGCCGCATCTGCGCTCCAGCAGCGCGTGCCGTCTGAGGCCCTGTAAGAACGTACGCACGCCCCGCGTTGAGGCAGCCCAGAGTGCGTATCGGGTGCAAAGCAAGTAAGCGTGTCATGTTTCATCCTTCTATGTCTGGTTGCTCGAAAAGTAGGTAATGGGGCTCTGCAGGAGCCTGAGCAGCTTGGTAATGTGGAAAATGATGAAACAGGTTAGCTGTCACTGAGGTGAAGTCGGGGTGTTGATGCGGACGCTAAATTCCGCACGAACGCCGCAGAGGAGCAAAAGTAAGATTAAGGAGATTACTAAAATAACTCCGATCGGTAATCGACCACCTGCTCATTGCCTCATCGAGTTATTTGCAACCTAGTCTCCCAGTGAGAAACGCTTTGCTAGCTCCAGGAGTTGCACAGACCGAAGCAATTACGATGGCGGACAAACACGCGAATCAGTGTCCGTCCACAGGCAGTGTCAATCAGCTCACGCCACCAGCATATCGTCGCAGCACAGCCTATAGCGCCCCCGTGCGAAAGCTTTTCGGTCTACGTCCGCTACTCGTGGCACAGAAGTCGGGTTCGATACTTCATGTTTCGTTTGCTCCATGTGCATTTCGGCCTGTAGTCTAGACTCTAACTTAGAGCCTTTTTGAGTGCATTTCTTGCACGGACAGAGTGACGCGCATACGGACTACGTCGGCTGAATGAAATGACACCCTTGCTGGCACTCTTTGAACCCAAACTTTGCCCGTGCAGCTGTTCAGGCCCATGAACCGACCTTCAAGGGGGCTGTAGATTGCAATTTCTGGCAAATCATACGATTCGAGTAGTCCTGGACGTACGTGCGATTCACCACGATTGGCGATCCTTGGAGGCGCCGAGGAGGAAAGGACAGATTTGTCTCCCGCTGATGCCGAACATGCGTGACCAGCATGTCATCCAATGGGCATGTGGGAGTTCTACCAAGCGCTAAAGATGATGCGAAAAGTACGCAAACCCTACGAGCAGCGCAGGTCGTCTTTGGCTCCGCCGGAGCGTATGATAGATGGGGCGGCAGAGCCTTTGCGAATATGTATTTCCGATACTACGCTTCCAAGGAACTTTTCCAAGCCGTTCCTTCCGAGCCGGGGAACTTCGATCCTGCGATTCATCGCGCCAAGCTGCAACTTGAACATTTTCATGTCAGATGAGTACATTTTGGACCATGCGCCTTCGTCTACGAGGGATCCTTGCACCAGAGGTAATACTGGAAGATGGCCAAGATGTCGTCCAAGTTTGGTGATGTGCACCTGTCCTCCACAACTATGCTCGCACCGCTGACAAATACCATTTGTAGCAAATTTTATGCTCTGCAGGCGAGTAGAGAGTCTCAACGCAAATCGGAGTTGCATCATCTAGCAATGGTTTCTCGCACGAGCAGCTGCCAAAGAGATTGGCCCATGATTTCGGATCTTTGGAAAAGACCATATCCGGCCCTTCTTTGCGGCATCTTGAACATTGATGGTGCTGAAATGTTGTGGAAGCGGCATTACCATCTACCTTGCGCCACCGGCTTCTTGGGCTGCAGGCACATACTGCCAACTCCTTGGACCGTACTGACCGACGCGAGACGAATCTGACGAAGCCGACAAGACCGACGAACCTGACGAACCTTGCTAGCTTTGTGTGCTTGCCAAGTATTTATTCAGTCTCAGATGCTCAAACGACGTGTGAAACGGTGATAAAATCATAGAATAGCATTATTTTCCGGCTCCTGAGCGCAGTGACCTGGAGTTGTTAACACCCTACACCAAAGTCTTGGCAAACCTCCCTCCCTTGCGCCTCGATGTTCTCGACAACCCACAGTCGGGCATTGGTAAAAATGAATACCTTGCCTGGAGCAAATGCAAAGTTGTTGCTCACTTCGCCCACGAAAATCTTGCCGAGAAGTATGCCATCAGGGTTCCAGATGTGCACGCCGTCGCCGCAGGAGGCCCAGACATTGCCCTGTGTGTCGCAGTGCACTCCGTCCGGAACTCCAGTGTCTGCCCATGCAAACGTTCTCCTATTGACTAGCCGCTTGTTGTCAACGACGTCAAACGCATAGATTGTTGAAGGATCTGTGAGCACTTGTCCGAACTGCTGACTGCCCGTGTCGGAAACGTACACGGTCTTCAGGTCCGGCGAAAATTCGAAGCCGTTTGGTTCGACGAAGCCGTCAGCAACCACCTGGACAATTCCAGTGTCCGGCTCAAAGCGATAGACCTGCTTAGGCTGGGTTGGCTTGCGGCTAAAGTTCTGAAAGTAACCATAGTCGGCGTCGGTGAACCAGAGATCGCCCGTAACTGGATGCTGCCGCACGTCATTGGGAGACGAGAAATTCCGTCCGAGGAAGTTGGTCAAGACAGGCTGGGAAGTGTTGGTGCTGGGGTCGACTACCAGGAGCTGCGCGTAGTGCTCAAAATCCCCTTCATCACAGTATACTTGCATCGGCGGCGTCTGGTTCCGACTGGCTCCAGGCGGGTAGTAGTTTGTCCCTCCGTTGGCCATGGCCAAGTCGGGGAACTGAGTGCTGTAGAATGGGTACTCATCGGAATCGAGAGAGACCACCGTGAGGTTGATGTTATCCTCCAGGCTCTGGTAGTTGGAGGCGATGTATAGCGAGTTGTCCTTTTTGTTGTAGATGCCAGCCTCATGGAAGGCTTCCCAGGGAGCATCCCATACCTTTCTGGCCATGGCGTCATGGCCCAAGACATTGTAAAAGTCGCTGTTGTACGCCAACAACGAAATGGCCGGCACAGTGATGTTGGTCGCGGCCAGCTTCGCAAAGTACCCAGCGTCGCGAGCCACTGCCAAGGGGTCAATATTAATATATTGGGACATGTTGGAGCTCATCATGGGGGTGGAGAGTGCTGAAATGGCAATCGACGAGGCAATGGACAGCAATCCGTCTCGCAAAGCCATATCTCGCTCTGCCGACGGACGTCGCCTTGCTTCTTTACTGCCTTGATGCTGCTGTCGCACTTGCCTCCACCAGGACCTACCCGCCTACTCGTCCAGTACGTTAGTCAAAGTCAATATTAGCCTCCACCGCCAGTCCTGCCAATCCCCGCTTCGGCCTCTAACTACCCCGCAAACGCCCCCGGGTTAGGTTGACTGTACCGCTGAAGCTAACCCGGTACCTGCAGCAGGTTCGCCTTTTAACTCTTAACTCAGTAGTTAAGCTTGTGCAGTGGGCATCTTCGTGTCAAGCATAATCAGGATCGGAAAATAATTCATGCAAGCAAGATAGGAGGAAGCCTGATGCGGGATGTATTGCTGCCTTGGCTTGCCGCCTTTGCAACCTGGCGAGCGAAGGCCGCTCGCACGGTAGTGTGCACATCTCGCTCGTTAGCTGGGAAACTTGGATGGTGAGACTAACCTCTTTTGCAAAAGGCTGTCTGAGGTCGTCACAACATTTGGCCGAAGCATGTAAGTGTGGCTGCACTCACATGTATTAATGTCTGGTGCAATACCGCACTCAATGTTCAGGCAAAGACTTGTCGATTCTCAATTTGCTGCAAATGCCAAGTGCTCCAATGTGGAGCGTTGGGTTGGCGGAAACTAGCATCGCAACTCCATCATAGCGCTGACGACGGACGATCCGCACACGGATCGTCCCACCTGGCCCATGCAGAGCCATGGGGTCATTGGGGCGCCCATGCGCATCCTGGTCGTGAAAGGCGTCCAAAGTGATGTGCCATGATGGAGTCACCCGCTGAAGTTGAGCTCGCGAGAGCAAGAGCGCTTGAAGGCCAGGCTCACCTAGCCATCCGCTGCACTTGCCACCACCGCCGCTGGCAGGACCACTGGAAGTTTACGGGCTGCCCCCGGTGAGTAAGGCGGCAAGCTAGCGCTGGGTTATCCAAATTTAGCTATCTTATGGCATCTGTGCTACGCATTCATGTATTGATGCAAATGATATCCGCCCCCCCCGCCTTTGTCTAGCGCCTCGCGAATTGAACTTCGGACGACACGGACGACGCACAGCCTGCTTCCTGGACAAGATCGATTGCGGAGAAATGCCCGCCCGACGCCCCAATTTCGCGCTCTTGGCTGGCCGAAGTCGACTGCCTTGCACTGAGACTGACCGTTACCGCCGTAGCCTTGACAACCTCCAACCCACGCGGCTGGTCGACCTTGCCGTCAGGCTCGGTGCCAATGTGAACCGTGTATTCCGTCTCGGACGGGTCCCGTGTCGCATTTCGCATGTATCGCTGTAGCGCAATGTCGGTCGCGTTGTCCGAGTTCGCGGGCCGCAGGGAGCCGCCTGTTCGCAGGTGGCGCGAGAATTCGACGAGGCGATTGAGAACAGCGAACTCAACCTTGAGCTTGATGCTGTAGACGAGCGGCTTCCAGGCAGTCTGGATGTCGTAATGCTCGGTGAACTCGAGGGAGAGGATGCTCATGTCGAGCATTACGATGAAAATGTTGACGGCCATCAGATGGCTCATAACGCGGCGTGCGGGGGACGAGGCGACGCCTCGTTGCAGCTTGAGGACCTTGGCCGTCTCATAAATGTAAAGCCCCGATATGGTACATTCTTGCACGAAGAAGACCGTCAGCTGCAGCTTTTCGAAAATCGAGTATGGCAGCTCGAACGGGTCAGGATTGTCCGAGTTGGAACCGTATACGAGGACAATGATGGGCACGCTGAGCCAGGTGGCGTCCGCAATGATCATGGCGAGAACCCATCGCAAGCGCGTCCGGTTGTGCAGGAAAATGTGCAGCCGCGAGTACAGAACGAGTGACTGCCCCGTGATCATGGTGCACCAGCCGATGAGAATGATGGTGGAATGGAGGTAGCCCGAGGGATCGACCTGCAGGTTGCGTAAGAGGTAGCCCACCGCATTGAAGGCAACGCCCCATGTCGCAACGAGAAAGCTCCAGAAGTAGAGACCGCGGAAGCGCTTGAAGGTGCTGGCAATCAGAAAGTTGAGCTCGATGACGTTATAGAAGGCGATACTGAGGAAGACAATGATGACGATCCAGTACGCGTGCTGCGGCCCGGGACGGCCGTGGGTCGCCTCGCCGTCATTGTTTGGGCCCATGTCGAGTTGTCGATCGTGAAATCGGCATTTGCAAGTCGGCAACTGCCATGTCAGGGGCTTGACAGCATGGTCTCGTAAGGGCACTGGATGAAGGGCTGTGCGAAGCGTCAGAGTCAAAACGCGAACCGACAGCGGCGTGATGATGAAGACAAGCTCTTCCCTAATAAGTTATACTCCCCTGCAGTGCGTAGATCTAAACGCACACAGCGTAGGTCGAGTCATGGCATGCTTTGATGCAATGCTAAGAGCCGCTCTTCTGTTGGACAGAGGCGGGTTTCGGGATTTGCAGGGCTCCCCGGAAGCTGAGCACCATTGAAACTTGCCCCGGGGAGCCAAGCTGCGGTTTGGCTGTCACCTTGACCGGTGCCTTCAGGGTGTAGGTGTTGATGCCCGCTGCGGATCTTTTTCCTGCTCGTACCTAGTAAGGTGTCGTGGAGGGAGGGGATGAATCGAGCAGCACTGGCGCAAAAGGTCTTGCTAGGGGCTTCACCCAGTACGCCACGCGCTGGCGCAAGCCACGTCCGACAGCCCCTGCGCGCGCTGCGAGAGTCGACAGAGGCTGATATCTGAAGACGGCTCGCAACACTGCTACATGTAAGTAAGACGCAAAACGCTCGCGACCGTTCCATATTTCCCTCGCTCAACAAACCCCAATATAAGAGAAATATCATTTCAAAGAATTGGCCCCCGCAAGAGGCATGATGAAGCGCACGGACCGCGGGTTTCGACATCGAGATGCCCTGGCGATGATGCAACTGCCGCAAGGTGACCCAATTACAAAGACTGGGGGACTTTCCGCCCTTGGTCTGGTCGACGGTCGGCGGTCATTGGGGTTTGGAGCTTATGGCGCGTGGCACTTGGCTCGGGTTAGCTTTCTGCCACCCCAAGTTCCACAAACCCTCTGATTGGCATGCCTTCAGCCACACGGTAACGGTGAAAAATCCAGTCGTAGCGGATTCAACAGAACCAACTGGGCAGAGGGCCGGTGTCACGTAGCAGTGGTCAAGCAATGTGCTGTACGAGGTACTCGTGCCGTCGCGCAACGATTCAGCAATGTGCCTTTGTGGTGACTCGAGCACTGACTCGAGCCGGCAAAAGGCCCGTCGAGCGTACTATGCTGCATCTCGATGAATCGGGAACAGCCACGCAACAGCCACGCAAGGATACGACGTGCTGAGTAGATGATGAACAAGCAGTGAGCTCAGCACAGGTGTGTGACGAGATTCTTCAGCAGATACGTGCGGGTGCGGAAAGGCTGACTTGGAACAACTGGCGTATTTTGCATCAGTACATGTATCGGAAAGTGACGGCCTTGTCCCCCATCTCTGACAGCTCCTGCGGCGTCGCCCCAACATGAGCACTGTCCATCATGCGCTGCTGCCGCTGCCTGTTGATAGATCGATAGCTGAGGATCAGAATGAACGCTGCAACAAGGCCCATTGTGATGAAGCCAATCTCTAGGCCGTGTCCTAGGAAGTAGCGCGGGCTGTCCTTTTGTCGATAAAAGTTGGACGCCATGGCCTGCGGCATTTGGTCAGCGTGCGATAGCGACGGAACTTCGCTGTAAGCCGGAACTGAACTTACGCCACCGAGGTTACCAACACCAATTTGAATCGCCATGCCGGCGCCTCTCTTGTAACTTCCTGACAGGTTATTCGAAAGCCATGTGATGACCCCCGGGAATGCTGGGTAGATAGCACAGGCGGCGAGAAAGACACCGCCATACACGACCCGCGGGTTCGAAGAAGCAATGCACCTGCGATACCATTAGCCACTATGAACCCGGCTTGATGGCTCGTACTTACATGCTGAAGCCAACTATCATGACGCACATCAATCCGATGATGAAGGGGCTCCGCTTGCCGACGCGATCAGACAGGTAGGCAAATACAATGGCCAAAATCGCTGCCGTGACGTAGATCGGGACGGTCATGAGCTGTGCCGTGCTCGCCTGGTAGTTCAAGCTCTTGATAATTGTCGGCAAGAAGAGGCTGATGCCGTAGAGGGGGCACACAATCTGCCAAGAGTCAGTGAGTTGGCGCAACCACGAGATGGGCTGGTGACTTACACCCCAGTACACAAAGACGTTGACCCAAATCTGCCAGTCCTTGAATGCCTGCCTGACATACTTCCACTGAAACTCTTCCGCCTGGCCAACCTGGACTACAGGGTGCGCGACGGCGCCACCGTCAGACGCTGGCTCCACGCTGGTTGGAGTCTGGCCCTGGTATCTGAGACGGCCAATGACGAACTCTCTCTCTTCCTCTGTAAGAAATTTTGCCGTCTCAGGGAAGTCATGAATCAGAAAGAATGCCAGCACGGCGACGAGGACGGTCGCAATACCCTCCAGAATGAAAATCCATCTCCAACCCTCTAAACCTCCCACGCCGTCCATTTTGCTGATGCCGTAGGCCAACAGGCCACTGAAGGCACCAGCGATGGATGCAGCAGAGAAGAAGAGCGCCTGGCGAAGCTGAATCTCGTGACGACAGTACCACATTGTGAGGTAATACTAGACAAGACCGTATTAGCTGGTGTACGGTGATGCTCCGGCAGCAGGAGGGCACTTGAGCTCACCGCGACGCCGGGGAATAGTCCGGCTTCCGTCACGCCCAGGAACAAGCGCGCGACAAGAAGACCCGTGTAACTCTGCACAATCCCCATCAGAGTCATAACAATACCCCAAGCCAACATGATTGTGGGAAGCCATCGGCTGGGCCGCAGCTTCTTGAGCAGTAGGTTGCTGGGGACCTCGAAAGCAGCGTAGGTGAAGAAGAAGACGGTCAAGCACCAGTTGTACTGGTCGGGGCTCATGTTCAAGTCCTCCTGCAAGCCTTCAATCTTGGCATTGCCGATGTTGCCGCCTGCCTCAGTTAGCGAAATCGACGCCTGGGCAGCGCATGAGCTTACGGTCGAGAAATGAGAGCAGGTATAGCAACGCAAGCATAGGAATCAATCGCATGTCCATCTACACATGGTTTAGCTCCCTGTCTTGCCGACATCGTGAAACGGCCAAAGCTTACCTTCCGCAGGACCTTTTTTTCCATCAACTTATAATGAGCCTCTAAAGTTGCACCGCTATCCTCGACTTTGCCTCCCGTGAATTGCACGTCCGTCATGCTGCCAAGTCTTTGCGTCACGCCGCCATCGTGTACGTGCTGTACGTCGCCCTTTTCAGACCAATGGACAGGGCTATTCTCCATGGTGGGCGAGACGCTGCGATGATGCAGCTACACGGAGTACGAGTGCAGGCGAAAAATCAGATCCTGAGATGGACGGTCTTCGAAAGAGCACTTGGTGAGCTTCTTGAAGGGAGGGTGCGAAGTGCACATGGGATGATATATGCAGGGAGGCGGAACGCTGCCCGTCGGAACTCGAGGACTTGGACCTGGCATAGATACGATCGGATCCGCCCAGGGACTGTCGGATCCGCCAATTAACCTTGGCCCGTGATGTCTCTTTGCGCTGATGAATCTCACCCAAGCTCGGGATATGGGTCAGCGTCAGCTCCACCAATGTCAGAGTTCCTGCCTTTGCGCATGTTCTTTCCAGCCACCACCGCCATGATACGAGGAGGGCATGAACAAGAACGATGGCGGGCTTCGTCTGTCGAAAGCCGGCAACAGAGCGGTGGTCTCCATCCCCAATGGCCTCGGATCCGCATTCATGAGTGCGGGGGCGGGGGCCCAAGGCCAATAATCCGGGGAACGGCGGTTCCCCGCATCTTTAGGGGACGGCGCGCCGTCCATGATTGGAACCTTAGAGCTTGCTTCCTTGCGTCAGTGGGTTCTTGTACTTACTTCCCTGGTTCTGGCTATTGGCTCACGGCCTCTGCACCCGAGATCCCTCCAGCGTTCATTTCATTGCTACATGTACTCAATGGCTTGTAGCATCACGTCCAGCCATTGGCCTGCTCCTCAATGCAGTCCTATGACAGTTCAAAAGATAGACCGCAATTGCTGACATACCCCAATCAAAGGCTGCCAATCCTAATTGGAGAGAGTCTTGGACGCCGTCACACCGCTGGTGGGATCAAATCATCTCGATGCTCTGTCAAATTTCTCCGATCCAACGTCAGCCAAAGATTGAAGAAGGCGACCTCGATCGGAGGCCCCCGGACTTGGCCCCGCCTCACCCCCACGTCGTTTTGCCCGCTCAGTACGAGTAAAGCCGCAGCCACGGAGACATATGCCCAGATGCAGGAGACCGGCCAAGTTGACTCAGGGACTGTGCAAGAGTACGTTAGCAGGCATAACGTAGTGGGGCGATTCCCTCGTACCGTCCTACCCGGTCAGCAGCCCTATCTAGCCCGAATTGCACACCGCCCTATGGCGCTCGCGAGATTGCGAGGAAATTGTTACTCGTAATGTTATGATTGCTTGTTCGTCGTTGTCCTCGCCGTTATCGTCGAAGCTATCGCTAACAAGATGCCGCCAGCCTTACGCAATCTAGCGGCTCGTTCCACCGATAGCTCTAGTACTAATATAACTAATAAATAGAACCGAGAGCAGGAATTGCGGTTCCTAGAGCTTATACTTAAAGCCAGGCGGGATAGTCGCCCAGGTAGTAAAAAGCTATACTTTATAAAGGTTATATATAAGGCATTCGTGCCGCTTCTTAAGGATATATTTCTAGAACGCTATTAGTCTATTAGTATACTAGAAAACAAGTATCGTTAACTATAGAGTTTCTAGAGCATATTCTACGAGGTAGAGTAGCTATTAGGAGCGACTTATAATCCGACTTCGGGGAAGATTATTATAAGCAAACTTAATAAGGATATGCTAGAGAAAAAATATAAGAAGATAGCGCGTAAAGTAATAAAGGGATTACTAATTAGCAGTAATATTACCTTCGAATTATAGTATAAGATCTTCTTAGACGACCTACCGGCTAGGCTTACGATAATTAAGGTAAATAATAATAAAGGCTTCTCGCTAGCGATAGCGGCGTCGTCTTAATAGTAAGATAGCGGGGATATAGATAACGACGAAGAGATAGAGGAAGGGGATAAGAACGATAATATAACGATAAGAGATAATATAGTCTAACCTATATAAAGCGATATTAACGATCCTTTCTGTAAAGAAACTCTACTAGTAACGATAGAGGCTATGCAACGATTAACGCCGGTTTTATTAGCGGCGCTATAGCGGCAGCGAGGTTATCGAGAACTATCTTCTTCGAGTTAGAATACGTCGCCTAGACCTAGTAAAGGATTAAGGAATTCGAGGAAAGGAATTATTACTTCTCGTTAGCGAGAGGATAAATTCTTTAACGCTATTATGGGCTTTATAACGTACTAATAGACGACGACTCTACCGCTAAAGAGGTATATTTATATATTAAGGGCTTAAGGCGCCGAGGACTTTGAATAGGCGATATAGGATTATATAAGGCTTACCGACGAGCTCGAAATAAGGATAGGAATCGAATTTATAAAGAGCTATTTAAAGTAGCTAAAAGTAGACTTAATAAATCTACTAATTTAGAATTCCCTCTTAAGTAAGGAGGTAAAAATAGCGATAATTAAATAAATAGCGGTTTAATATAATAGCCTTACGACGCTAGTATTATTATAGAAGTTATTAAGGGCTTATAGTAGTATTAAAGGGTTATAGTATTAATAAGTTAAAGAAATTAATAATATAGTTATAAGGTTACTAATAGGGGCTACTACTAATAGGAGGAATTATAGTAATAAC
>JALHBY010000111.1:140197-219027 GCA_024340155.1 Tolypocladium pustulatum
TAAAGTATTATAGCTAATTAAAGTAGCTATAGCTAATAGAAAAGAATATTATAGAATAGTTATAGCTATATATTAGGTAACTAACCCGCCCTATAAGTAACTAAGGCTTAAAGCTATTATTAACTTTAATACTAAGCTTTTATAATACTATAATACCGCGGTAGTTATTATCGCCTTTATCTTAAGCCCTTAGAACTATTATCTTTATCCTAATTCTCCCTAGAACTCTTATCTTTATCGCCTATATTATCAGATTTAATAGAATTATCGCTAGCCTTATTTCTACGTTCCCGCCGCTATATAGACCGGCTATACGTTTCCTAATACTATCCTATAACTAGATCCCTTATTTTATAGCTATTATGCCCTATAATAACTTCGTCTACTCGCTTACGAGCTTACTTAAGAGCCTTAACTTCCTAGTCTATTATATATATTATTTCCTCTATATCCTTCTCCTCTAGCGTTATTCTACCTAACTAAATAAAGTTATATAACCCTATTACTATATATATAAGTTTAACTTATATAATAAAGTTATATTTAGGTATACTTAAGTATATAACTTTCTACTTCCTCTTATAGCGGCTAAAGACTTACTCTATAGTTATATAAAGCTACGCGTACTATAAGTTAAAGATTTCCTATACGTTCCGCGGCCGCCTATTCTTATTACCCTATTCTTAAAGATAATACTAAACTTTCTTACTATAAGGAATTAGTATTCTATAGCGAGACCTATACCTAGTATCTATAAGAAAGAATCTTCCTTTAGGTATTACGAAAGACTTTACTAATATATACCGCAATACCGTTAAGTTATAGATCGAACCCTTAGCTCTAGCTAGAATATACGAGAATAGCCTATCGAATATTATAACTATAAGAACGTTCTATAAGATATTATATTTCCTTAACTAGAAGCATTACTAACGATACTTAGGAACGAAGGCTAGAATATATATACTATCGATAGCGCTAATAGCGCCGTTAAATTATATAAACTTCTTATTTAGCTTAATAGCTAGCGAGATATATCTTACGTTTAGTTAACGAACGAAAGTTATATATAGTTACTATATTAGATCGATAAGTTAATAAAAGATATATAAGACCGATAATTAAGTCGTGCGAAAGTAATAAGCTATATTCCTTTACGGCTCGTTATATATATATATCTATAAGAATATTAATACTTTCTACTCTATAGTTTACTACCTCGAGGCTATTACTTTAGTATTTATCTAAAGCTATTGATAAAGGTCGAAAAAGACTACCTTTAGTATATAAAAGAGATTCCTAAATATCCCGTTTAGAGTAGTAAGTAGCTACGTATAATACTTACGAGACGCTACTAGTATTACGCCTTTATAGTCGCCGTTATTAGTATTATCGCTTCTACTATAAGGTACCTATAGCTATTAGTAGCTAATAGTAAAGTTATTACTATTATTATATTCCCTTCTATTTCGAAAGACCTATAAGAATATTAATATAATAATAGTATTCCGAAGTATATTGTTATCGTTATTATTATCCTCGACGAGGCGGTATAGCAGCCTGCTATTAAGTACCCTAAAGACCTATATTATAGCCACGATAGTTTAGGTTAAGCCAAAAAAAAAGCTAAGCTAGTTTGGCTCACCCTAATAAACCGAGCCAACTTAGCTTAGCTTTTTAGGCAGAAAAGCTGCATTATCTTAGCGACTATTCCTCTTATAGGCATCTTAACGGCCCCGGCTAGCCCGGTATATCGTTAATAGGGGTCGACAGCGAGTTATATAAGGTAGAGTACGCATTCCCTTAATTGCACTGAAAGTCCTTACTAATTCGGGAATAGCGGCTGAATTGTGCTTGGAATTGTGTCCTGAACCAACTTGGCCGGTCTCCTGCATCTGGGCAATACTCTCTTGGCTTCTACTTGATTATGCGTCTATCGTATATATTGATTACGCCCCGCACAGGTTTCATAGACCCTACTTTCCTGACGCCCCAGTGCAGAGGGTTTCTGAACGATCGCACACGGCTTCGCGACGTTACGTATCCTGCTGCTAAATAACAATTGACTTACCCAGAGGCCGAGTTCCCAGCGAAACGTCTTTTGAGGCTAACATGCCAATCGCTCAGATGAACGGACCAAGTAGCTGCAAGCGCTGGCAATGGCTCTCTCTTTGGCATCGTGTGCTACGTCGTTGCGATCAAATCGGAAGCCCATGCTTGCTGGCTCCCAACTATGCTGGCTCCCAACTATCGTCTCGGATAAGGTTGCGTAATGAGTTGAGGGACAGAATTATTTGCACACGGTCGGGTGGGCAAGTTCAATAGTGACCAAACCCGCGACGTCTGTGACATCCGACTCCCTTTCACTCGCTTTAATGATCATCTTCTCTAGAGCAAAACAGGGAAATAAGCCTGCGTCTTATCATTTGCTCAATCGCGACAGTGCACACGCTTGCTGCTGTGCGACAAGCGAGGAGCCATTTCTTCAGTGATTCAAAGCCAAGACCAAAAGCTCTGCGCTCGTAGCCAAAACAAACTGTCAGAGTCGCGCTACTCTCAGAGTAGGGTTGTCAATGTGGAGAAATGCAGACTTTCTGTTTGATAGAGAAGCCAGCGCAAGCTTCCTTTGGGGGCCCCTCGCGCAGGGGGTGTGCGGCTGTAGATAAATTGGGTTTCTTTGTTCCTTGGGCCAAATATTCGCGTTCCCACACCGGTCAAACGAGCAAACCCCCTCCCTTAGCGAGTACAAGTTATGCTGCTTGTGTGCTGTTGTAAGTGTAGAACCCTCGCCCACTCTTTACCGGAGGAACTTGTTCAGGTACTGCTGGGGCTCGCTGGGGATATCCCGTCTGGCCGACGTGTAATGTTGCTCAATGTCGAGCACAACATCCAAGCCAACCATGTCCATCAGCTCGAATGGCCCTTTGGCTGTCTTCAACACGGATCGGAATATGGTGTCAATCTCCTCTGGGGTCCCAGCCCCTTCCGCCGCTGTCAGCAAAGCTTCTCGTTTGATGGCAGCCCAGATGCTACAGGCCAGCAATTAAAGGTCATTTCCCTCGCGTAAAGCTTGCGACAGTTGCCTACCGGTTGTAATTGCAGCCCATGGAGTTGCTCCCAACGTGAGATGGGGTGAATCCGTGAGCTGCAGACTGCTCCATCATGAGGTCGATGCAAGTTGTATTGGTACTGTCGTGGCCCATGACCTCGATGTCTACAATATATTTCCGACCATAGCCACTTCATAAGTTGAATTGCTACCATCAACTCACTAGACGTTTCTGATAGCCAATCTGAATTACATCGTCTCAGTCTGATATACTGGCTGAGGATGGGTGGAAGACTTACAAGTATGCGCACTGAGAATACGGCCTTTGTTTATGAGATTTAGCCCATCGAGTATCTCGCCGCAAGAGTAGCTGCTCGAGTTGGAGGCAATTATAGTGTCTTCCGGGGCCAAAGAGTCCAGCTGCGAGATGACATGCTTCTTCAACGGCAGTTTCTCGGGACGCACTTGTTCATTAGCAAGGTAGCGCTAGCCTATGCGCGCCGATTGTCGCGCCGATTGTCACACACCTCTACCACGAGCCAGCAGCTCTGCAACGCCACTTCCAAGGTATCTGGTAAATGAGTACTGACGAGCCCCCAGCCGCCGCATTGTGGCGCCTGCATTGAGCGGAGCCTTTGCACGGCTTCGACGCTGGCCTGGAGCTGGCTGCTTTGCGCATCAATGAGACGAACCTCGTACCCTCGGCTCGACCACTACGGAACCAACCCATTAGTGAGAGACCACACGCTCTGAAGTAGAAGAAACCGACGTATACTCCCGTACGCGACGAGAAGTAGACGCTTACCATGTACGCCAGGCGCCTTCCTGTGATCCTGCGCCCAGGAGAGCGACGGAAGTTCTGGGAGCATGAGCCTTGGCAGGAAGCATATTGTCGCACCTCGCGGTACTGGAAAGGGAGAAATTGAAAGGAAGTAGTGACATGAAAATAATTTCGGGGGAAACAAGTGGTTTCAAAAGCACATAGTCGCAAATTGCGTTAAGTACTGGCCTAGAGCGATCCTCTGCTCCGCAGGTGCTGAGGCCGCGCAGCTGTCGGGAAATTGGGGGCAGGAATTCTCGGATCCGAATGAGCGGCCATCCGGCTTGCATTCACCAAAATATTGTTCCTCGTCATAACCGTCGGCTAGACTTAACACGCTATGAATTACCATTAGACTTGATTCAAGAATAAGCTCGGACGGGCGTGGGCCACATTCGCGTCGTATAAGATGAGCCAGCTTACCAGCTCACGAGGTGGAAGGTGCGCAACCTCATTTTTAGGCACCACCAGCCTCGTCGTTGATGCAGCCGTTGTTCAATGAGCAGCCCTAATTTGCAGGCCTGCTATTGACAGGCAAGTTTAGTTCATTTCAAAATGCAATCTAGGGCAACGTGTACGCTTCATCTTTAGCCATGCATCAGTTCAAGGCACAAGCGCCAGACGGCCGATTTGTTCGCGTGCCATAACAATTCACGCTCGAGACTACGCGTCTGAGGCTATATACGCGTCTTGGTACAGATCCCAGGGAATGGTGGACTTCTTCAAGTGGAAGTCGTTTCTGGCTGCTTGGACGGACTTGGAGCTTTGAGGCAAATGGCTTAGCGTTTTGTCCAGGGTTTCCTGCAAGCTCGAGTGTGAGTCGTCTGCGATCTTGCCCAGCGACAAATCTCTGTCAATTGCTTTGCGCATGAGCTGCACACTGGCAACGACGTGATGCGGGTAGGGGTCGATATCAGAGGAATTGTAGTGGTGAAGCCTCCTGCTTCGCTGTCTGTGTCGCGGGGGCTACACGCTGTGCTGTGTTTGAAGCCCAGGGTGATAGTGTTGTGCAGACCAAATACGAGCGTGTTCATGACTGCGTTCTCAGCCTCGGCATTTGCCTCGGCAAGACCAGCCAGTAGATCGTAACGATTTGTGGCCTCGATGATGTCGACCAACATGAGGATACTCAGGTGGTAGTGAAGCATCAGCGAATCTGCAAGCCAGTCAGCTTCACACAGAAATGGCAAGTCTATAGTTTGGCACTTACACCAGCGGAGTTTTGTTTGCTGACCCAAAAACTGCATCCGTCTCTGGCATGCCTCCAGTGGCTGGCGATAGGTGCCATTGAACTGACGGATAGCCTCAGTGACCTGCACATAAGCCTTGCTGACTTGGGACTCGTCGTGCCCATCTCTCAGAGCCTCCTTGAAGACCGCCGTCAGCTTCCAGGCTAAAAGCTTCCACGCTGCTGCGTTTGCGATTATCTGATTTGCCCTGTCATCCGTCATGTCAAAAACCCCATCGGCACGCCAATTTTGCGTAGTCTCCTGAAACATCTTTGCGCTAGTCCTGACCAGGCGCCAAGGTAGCTCTGCCTCGAACCCAAAAAGACCCGAGGAAAGCACCGACCTTCAGTTGAGCGTCAGAGATGCCGACGTGTCAAACGTGAGAGCGGCCCAGTAGCCAATGCTCTCGAGGGCAATGAAATCAGAGGTGCCAATGGACTCGGAGCTGGCACAAATAGCCTTTGACTTCTTCATTGACGGTGATACTTTTGATCCACTGAATTGCAGATTTCTCTGCCTGGCGCGCAGCATCTGGATCTGTTGCAACGCCCCATGTACGCAAGCTTGACCGGACATACCATCAACCTCCTCTTCTTCAAGAATGCCTGCCGGAATGGGCGTCAATGCGAACAGGAAAAGCGCAAGCATTGAACGATACGAGGGGCGGTTGATAACCCGAAGCATGTCTCGTCGAGCATGTCGCCAAAGCGCGAGAATGGAGGCTCGATGGCATAACTCCGGTCTTGATCCACAAGATGTCAAAGGCAGCCACCTTGCCGAAAAGGCAGCAATGGTGCTCCGAAGAGAGGCGTCAATCAACCGGTCTTTGCTGCTTTAGCGTCTGCCGTTGCCGGTCAGGATTCGCGAAGCCCCCTCGTCGCCCGACGCGTCTTCCATCCACTCATCAAGACGGCCGCACACGGCAGAAATGCTGGCGGTTTTGTCGACAAGGTTATTTTCAACGAATCTGTCTCAGTGTTAGCAACAAGTCGATAGAGGCCTATTCCAGGCATGTATCGACTGATCTCACAGGAATGGGCATCCGTGTCTTCCCATCCAGGAACCGAACACCGCATCGAAGCCCTCGTTGTAGATGGTCTGGAGCCAAGGCGTATTGATGTCGCCGAGAGGGTCCGACACTGAAGTAGATACCGTACCGAACACTGAACGATCGGCAATTGATGCTGACCTGGGCCTGATCGAGCCGCCTTGACTTGGAGAATCCCCGACTGCCTCCCACGGTAAGCTGCCAGGACTTCGGTCTGTTGTTTCAATCGAGGTTGACAAGTTTTTGAACTGGCCATCTTGTGACATCGTCGTGTCGCTTTTAGGTGACAGCAGCGTTTGTTGACGTGTCTTTCGCTTACCCGACGAGGCCTTTCTTGCCGCCGTGCCCTTGATTTCTCTCATCCACTGCACCAGCAGGAGACAAAAGATGGTCAGGATCGCGTCAAACGACGGGCTTGGGTTATGGCGAATATACCTTGAAAGTGCACTGCAGGCCCCGGTTCATACATCGCGAGCAGGCCGCGGACGACTCGTCGCCCGAACCTGCACGGCTTGTAGCATCGCAGCGGACTCGCGAGCGACGGCATTCATCGCAGCTGGAAAACTGCGTTCGGCGTGTGACGAGGTCGCTCTGTGTGTTTGGCTGCTGCATAATTGTTTACCAGCGGCGAAGCTCGCGTTGGCAGATGCGGTGCAGCATTAGTTTGCTGAAGGATACGATTGGAGCTCACCTTCAATTTGGAGCCTGCTGAACCTCACCCACTATGACAGTGAGCTCAACCAACCCTTTGGCTCAACCAGTGCGATCTGTGCGACGGTTGGGATAGCGCTCCAGAGGCTGTTGCGGGGTACCGGGACGCGAAGAGCCCCAATGTCTCTTGGAGGGAGGTGGAGGCTCTCTGTTCCGCCAATCAATTCAAACGCCACAACCTTTGCTGAAGAGGCATGAAGCGGATGCAGTGGGAGACCACTTCCCAAAGGGAGAGTCGAGGCAGCATGGGCAACAGAACCGGTCGTCACACTTAGAATGCTTTTGCATGTTCAGAATGATACAAGTCACTCCATCTCCGAGGATTAGACCCATTCATACATACGGTCAGTAAGCATAACGGGAATCAGTCTTACTTCCAAGAAGAGGAGGCACTATGTATTCAGCGGAGCATCCTCTGGTTCCCCTCGTGAACCAAACCCACGCTATAGATCGATAGTGACAGAAATGATATGTTTGGACAAAAATCCGGTGACGAAAAGACGTGCTCGTCGGTGACCGTCCTCTTTGGATGGATCGATTGCGACCAGGACCGCGGTGGTGGCAGTGCGCAATCTGCTGCCATCGTCTTCAAACAACAATTGCGTGCTCCATCTGGCCGAATTGTCACCATCCACACCAGCATGCATTTGATCCTGACCTTCGCGCAGGGGCGAAACTTTCCATACCATGACGCCGTCCTTTGCATTCGGGTTCCGTATATTCTTCGGTACGTCCGCAGCCTTTGACAACCCAGCAAGAACAAAACCGCTGGCATCGAACGTATCGTTGGCGTATGGGTCAGCAAAGTAGCTTGGATTGTCGATGGTGGAGTCAACTGCCACTGACTCGATGATTTTGATGAAGCGGGGTGTGTCGGCGAGGTCCTTGTGCTTGGCACTGATACCCACATGCAATTCACCGCTGCTGCAGCTTGCTACAAGCACCTCTTTTGAGGTCCTTCCATGGCCTAGCCCGTTGTTATTCTGTAGACCACTCAGAGCAACGGACGCCTTGACTTCGTGGTAATCAGAGTCGCTTTCAGCTCCAGAGAACTCGACGAAGATGGTAGTAGACCATCTGCCGCCAAGATCCTCCAAGGTTCTCATTATTCCATCTTTATAGTAGTGATCATTGGTTACAAAGAAAGATGTCGGAGATATACCCCAGACGTCGTTTGGTGTTTTGATCAAAGGGTGCCATACAGATCGGATATGTCGCGCGGCGTTGGATCCTATGATGTGGTGAAAGACCTCGACCACTGAATGAGACTTGGGGGCTTGATTGTCGCCCTTCTCGTACCAGTCGCGATTTGGAACGTGGTTGACGGCGAAGATATAGACTGCCTCCCCCCGCTCTCGATCAGGGTCATCAATAACATCAATACCGTGTGTGATGAATGGCCCTTTGAAGTTCTGGAGCGTCAAGGCCTGAGCCCGTAATGTCTATTGTGGCTGTACTGAGATGATGTCCTCTTCGGTAGTACAATTGGAGAATGTACTCACGACAGGATCAATGAGCTTGATGCTACCTTGCGCGCCTACGGCACTCGATGGGTTGTCGTAATTTGCGACCGGGGGAAACCAAGTGTATCGGGCGCTTTCCGTGTCTTCGCACGCCGTAAACAATGACTTGCTAGGCTCATGGTAATGCAGGTCCTCGCAGTGGGTCGTTCCTTCCACAAAGGCGATTTCATTGCCGGAACTCAGGACCGTGCTTGCTGGGCTCCTAAAGAAGCCCAAGACGGTTGCAGTTCGCCGCACCACAGGCCCGCAGAGGCAGGCTACGAGGACTGCGAAGACCAGAGTCGCCACAGGGGTCGGAAAGAAGGATCGGGCTGCCATGACGGCCAGGTGTGAAGATATCCGTGCGAAAGAAGGAGCAGCGTGTCGGGTTCTTGAGAGGTATCACTCGTTAGAGTCGTTACTAGCATGTGAAACAGAACTGAGGAGGCCACGCGAGAACGTCACCATTTGCGGGGAATATCTCAGGGGCCGCTGGCCGCTGGCCGCTGGGCCGCTAATCTAGGTCGTGGTTGGCCGGCCCTCCCCCCTGTGCTTCCTCTTTACGTCGTACTCCTGTGTGCTGTATAAAGAGCGGACTAGAAGCCCCAGAGCGGTCTAACGATTTCCATGTTGGTTCAACATATATCGCGTCAGTTGCGTGGATTTTGCCGGGCCTATAGTGGCACGTGTCGAAGCCGTGGTAGGAGCTTCTGTAGCCGGTGGGTCAGGGCACTGCCGGCGGTATTTATGGAACCGTCCGTACTACATACTCGTACGCAGGCAATAAACCGAAATTTACAAGACCTTTGTGATCTGGCTCGTCCTCGTGTGGAGCCTTCGGGAACATACTGGAGGATCCTGAAGCCTTTGAACCGCGGCTATTTGGGCCACGCTATGTGATCAAAGCGAGCGCAACGCGTTAGTACGTCTTCACCCCCCACGTCCCAGGTGCCCGCATGGAGGCGCTAACCAGAAACAATCTTGCTGTGCTTTAATATGTAACGATCAAAACCCTTTCACATCCTGGTTGATAAGTAGGGAGATGTTAACTTCAGCTTTCACCCGATGCAAATGCTCCACACTTATTAAAAGGCCAGATAACCACCAAGAAATAAGTGGACGATGGTGTACATTCCATTAAATAAAGACCTTGGTCGTGATCGCAAATGGATCGAGGTCTGTGGCATGCAACATGCCCAGCGGCGCTCAGTCGCTTACTGATGCAGTGTCCGGCGAGGGCTCTGGAGATGACCATGTTATAAGGATATTGCCCAAGATAAGAACCATCTCGTCTTTATTTCCCTGCCCGACATTGAAGTCTTTTCATCCCGTATTTCCACTTAGGCAACTTCAGACGAAGAGTGACGTCGCATGCCGCTGTGGTGGGTTGGTGGCATCGAAGGGTTGGGTTTTGAGTCAGTGATGCGCAGGTTTGTACATAGTTGAACCTTTGACGGCTTGAACGTCACCTCCACGGTGATGCATATTCAGCGACCGCAGAATTGATGTATCTGAGCTGTTGGGCGCCTCACGGGATTCCGTGCCAATGCCACTCGAGTATCGCAGCCCGTTGCTGTCATTGAAAGAGTGTTCGGCCTTGCCTTTTGTTCCATCACCTACAGCGGTGGCTGAAAGAGCATCCAGTTCGGCAGACCTCGTCAGATGGACCTGGGACTGCAGAAATGAAGTTCGATCATCGGCCATATATTGGTACCGGGCATCAGGGTTCTCGCGGAAGAAGGTGAATAGCGTCGAGATCATTACCATGAGAAGTAAGACGAGCGAGAAAACTGCATTCAGGACGAAGAAGACAACGCCAGCAACGCCGACAGCAATGGTAGGCGCGCGAAAAATGTTGGCGAAGATGAGGAGGAAAATTGCGTTGAGGAAGTTAACAACGCAGATGGCGACGTTGAAAATGTTGGTGCGTTTATCCATCCAAGGTCGCAAAATCGAAGCACCAGCCAGGGCAATCGCCTCAATAACAACGAATCCGACGGCCTGGGCAGTGCTGTTCTGCTGACCAAGGGCAACTAATGCGCCCTTGGCAAAGTAATATCCTAGAATCGGAGCGATAAAGTAGTACGAAGACGCTCGAAATTGAACGTAGAGGGGCCCCCAGCGGTTAAACACCGTCGAGTCTGAAAATAGGATGTAGGCCAAATTTCCGTGAAGTGCGAGAGACCGGCGAGCGATCTGGACAATCTTGAAGACGCCCCAAGCAAGAGTAGAGCACATGCCCAGTAACCAGATGACAGCAATGCAAACCTCTGCCGGCGAGTCTTTCTGAGTAAGCTCCCATAAACAGAGAACGACTGTCAAGGGCAAGCCAATTAGATAAAGTCGGTACAAAATACCCTTTAGAACGACGAGCCAATTCCTTCGGAAATCGACGAATCGGCTATCATTCATCCATTTCTTTGTAACGGCAAGTTCGCAAATGGCCTTAAAGACGGCAACGCTGACTGCAGTTATGGTAACAAAAATGCAAAAGAACACCAAGCCAGTCATGAAGAGATTCGTCGTTTCAATTCCGGCTTTGAATGCTGCACGCTGAATACCAAAGACGACGTAACTGCCCGAGCTCGTGGTGATGTTGGACCGCTTTGTGACTGACCTGGGAGCTCCTCCCATGCCTCTCTTGAGTAGATCAAGGGCAGATCCAGCAAGTCCCAGACTTCGTTTTTGAACTTGCACCGAAACGGTAGTTAGGGTGCTAAATATCGAAGACGGCGTTCCGCCCGTCGCTCGCTGATACCACGTGAATACGTCCTGCATGAAGCCAACGCTAATGATGCCCATGGTCCACTGGAAGTTTTGAGTCCACCCTTGCGCGATTGGTGGCATGGGCACCGCGCTGAGGCCGACAAGTGCCTGTGCTTGGAAGTAGCTGAAGACGGAGAGTGAATGGGCAGCGATGTGAGCAGCAGCGTTGAAATGCCCTAGTCCACTGATGACCGCAGAGGCAACCAACACTAGGCCTGTCACTATGGCAGTTGCCCACTTGACGCCGTCCACGTTGACACTTTTGCCGTTGGAAATGCTGGCTTCCAGGCAGGCGATACTTTCGCCAGTGCTGGTCAAGTTGACGTGCACCCGAACAACTGCATCCAAATCAGGAACGCTGTAAGCAATACCCGGGATCTGCTCCGCAGCCTCTTTGGGGACAGGTAAGCTGAATGGGGCGTTCATTTTTCCAGGGACCATCGGACATAAGCCAGTGAGATGCAGATCGCAGGGGTCGACGACCTGTCGATTAAGTTCATATCCGTACACAGTAACGGCCAGTTCGAATACGACCTTTGCCTGCATCGACGACGTAGCCAGAAGCTGAACGTCGGCGCTTCCATTAGATGGGGTATAGACAACCTTGAACAGACTGGCTTCGAACATCGAATTCGGTTGACAAGCATTGAGTGAAGTGGATAAGAGCATTTTTTCTGCTGATCCAAGCGGCGAGATCATAGTCGCCGCGGAGAGAGCCGCAAGCCGTATGTTGACGTGACGTCTCATGTTCATTGTAGCTTGTCGTTTGTTTCATTTGTTGCGTCGGTGTCTTTATGGCTTCATGGCTTGTTGTTGGTCGCCAACACGAGACTATTGCGAATATCCGTCGCTAGATCGAGGGCACGGGGTTAACCATGGGGTGCCAAGCTTGATCTTGCGATGTGTATTTGTTGCCGTATGTTTTCCTGTAGCTTTCGTTGTGTATTGTTAGGTGCAAATGCTCAAGGGAACAAAGGGTGGAAAGGGGTCCAAGGTGATGGAACCTAGAAAGGACAATCCAGGTACGAAGTACGTGGTGATCGGAGGCCCACAAGTACAGCCACTTTGGCCAAGGGCACGCTATTAGCAGGGCGGAACTGTTCCCGCCGCTTTTGCCAAAATGTTTCGGGGAGATAAGACCTTATGAGAACAGATGCTATTGCTTCAAACCCATCCCAAAGCCGGGCTCACACCACAATCATGTTTTCACTGAACTCGCTCGCACAGCCTCGGTGACTTCAGTGGGGCCAATATGTTTCAGGTGGGTGCATGTTTGGTCCCTCCTCGCTCTGAGGGCGGAGCGAAGCCTCTTCAGGGGGGAATATGCATACCTTTTGGTGCGCTACACAACGAGTAATTTCACGGCACATGAGCCGCGACGCCTCCGAGCAATGCCAAGATGCTGTGCCTCGCTGTGCCGCTAGCCTGGCGACGTCTTTCTCTCGCTCTGCGCGGTACTTCAATTGGGCACAGCAAATAAACTTTTACTTCGCCTTGAAAAGGGACAGAGCCTAATTATCTCTGGAGACTACCGGTAGGAAAATGGATTGTTGGCCATTTGGCACCCCAGAGCTGCGATCAACGCATCCGGGGCGTAAGTTACATGTACCGAGCGAGGGTGGCATGGTGGGTACGAAGTTCAGCAATTCAGAGCCCCACCAATCGACCCAAGCACCACGGGCAAGCTCAGCCACCGAGCCTCATCAGATCCGTTGGTCTATACGAGGAGTCGCATCTCATTAGCGTCAGCGCATACTTGTAGTTCAATACGAGTGCAAAGATCAGTGGGGCCCCTTGCATTACTTCTTCAAAGAAAGGGGAAGCACCGAAGGTTGCGTTATGACATATTATTAGGCCCGGATGCGTCGGAACGCTGGAATACGAAAACACGATTGCGCAGTATTCATGTCGACATGCTGCGGACGCTTGACAGTTGAGCGCCGATGGTCGAGCATTTGCACCTGTAGGGTAGGTAAGAGATTCAAAGCCATAGCATAATTCCCTAAATTCGCAATGCACCGAGACAAAGAATTGACCGTGACTAGGTAGTAGCGATACATTAATCGGTTTTATGAGGCTCATGTTTGTAGATCTCCCTCTGGTCAGTTTGTCAGAACCCCAAACGCCTCCGGCCAGCGGTGGTGAATTTGGGCTGAACGGAGAACCATGTGTGAGGCGCCGATGTTAGACTTTCCAATCTATGGAAAGACACTTATTTCACTTGTGCACCCATCAGACGGATATTGAGGCCACAGTTACTAAACAGTGTCACATAAATGGAGGATGGGCCTCGACCCTGGCTTGTTTCTGTGTGTGAGCAGAGATTGGATCTACTTAAACAAGTTCTTCATCGTGAAGCTGATCAACGTTTCTCATGCAGCGTATTTCACTGCAATACCAGCACTAGAAAGCACAAAAGAAGTTGACCGGCTGCAGGACGCTCATGGAAATGTGGGATAGCTCCGTCTGGCACACTCTATGAGTCGCTGTCCCAGTTCGCGCCATTGCCACCAACAATGTCTGCATTTTCTACGCCTGGACGCCTCATCAGGTTCTCAAAGAACGCCATATCTACACCTTGGAATGCCCAGTCATCTACTCCTGCAGTCAGTCCGGGATACAAGTACTGCTGCTGTAGGGCATCGTTGATGGTAGTCGGGAATTCCAGCACAAACGACTGGTCCCCCTGCATTTCTGGCAACAGTTTTGTGGGGGAAGAGGCTTGTGTGATCTGATCACGTTGCTGAGATTGGGGCCGTGTATTTGGGGCCATGTCGTTAAACGATGCTTGAGATGAAACAATTGTGTTGGTTTGCAGTTGCGGCTGCGGCATTGGCGGAGGTACAATCGGTGTCGTGGCGCACAGAGGCCCTTCCATGGACACGAGGCCTTCTCGACTAATCCTGACAGTACCAAAATAAGGGATATTGATCCGGAGGCACTGCCCGTCGTCAGTTGCCAAGTCCGGATGCAGGTCCTTCATGGCAGCCGCGGCGGAAAAGTTGTCCTGATACATCTTGCCATTGGCAGCGTCCGTCTCAAAGGCCAAAAGGGTCTTTAGCAAGCTCGAGCTGCGCTCGCTCAGCACGTCAGTGCTCAGATTTGCGACACACTCCATGTTTTCAAGTACTTGTTCCATCATCGCTCGGTCGCTGTTCCTCTGATGCGCGAGCATGTTAGTTGCCGCGACGCCCGGCTCACCCTTCTGCTGCAACTGCTTACGGTGCCCATCGAGGTGTGCCATAACCAACGTCATGGCGGCTATAAGTGCGAAGAAGTCGACAGCGCGGCAGGAGAAGGCCACACGATTAAAGGAGCGGAACATAATGAAACGGGTCAACAGTTCGCGCGATGCATTGGCACTGGCTAATTTGCTGTAGTCATACTCGACTGCGTCGGGAGTTTGTGATCGTAGCATGTAGGGAAGGTGCAAGAGGTTGAGCAGGTTAAAGTAGAGCATCTGGTCAAGCAAACGGATCGTATCCCAAAATATCTTGCCCGGATCTCGCGCCACGCTGGCGAGGTTGGGAACCAGCCACCACTTGGTGGGCATCTCGGCTCCGGCCCTCTGAAGCTCGTCGTCCATTTTTTGTAAGGCCGCTATGTCGTCCATAGTAGAAGGGTCTGATGACTCATTGCGCTCGAGAATTCGCGATGCGATGACACATTGTTTGCGCTCAAATTTGCCCTCAGGGGTGTCGTTTGCGAAGGCTGCCTCAGTTACCATGGAGACGTCCCGAGTGCCTTGTGGCAGGCCTAGCATCAAGCACAACTGTCGGTCTGTACAAACAATACGGAACCAGAAGTAACTCGGGTAAACAGTTTGTCTTGGGTCAATGACCTTGAGCGGCTGTTGGATAGCGCTGCGATGAAGCCCCATCAGTTGTGCGACCAGCATGGCGCGTCGGCAAGCAAACCATGCGCGTCGAAGGTGACCACTGTTGGCCTCAAACATGGATTCGAGCATGATACACTCGAGCCCCTCAATGCAGTCTAGGAATTCGTCTTTGCTCGTCACCATGCTAATTGCGGTATCTGCGAGCCGGCGCATCAACTGTCGCGGCGGTTCCGACAGCCCACGGATCTCCTCAGCATGAAGCTCCGGATGCGCAAATTGCAAACAAGTAGCCAGAGTAAGCAAATACTTGGCGAGTAGAACCGGATGGTCTCTTGACGATGGAATGTCGGATAAGTTCCCCTTGTCGCCTCCGGAATTTTGGGCTAATACATGATAGGGGTGGGTCATGAGTTTGTGAAACGAGACATCGATGCCTGCCTTGATCATTAAGTGGATGTCCTCGCGCGGTGGTAGAGCGGCGTATAGGGTGGCCGAGACGACCTCGTGCTGGGTGTTTCCAGAAGGCGTGGTCGTTGTCAGCGGTGTAAGAGATCGAGGAGTTGGTACCGCAGGCGACGAGCGCAACCTCTGGAGGGCAATGCCTGTGCTTGAGTCGGAATCCCCATGCGGAGCAGAGTCGATGCCTGCGTTGCCGACTTGCTTGACCAATTGCTCGACGAGTGCTTCGACGCGGACAAATCGGTCGCCCATATGACAGCTGCGCTCCCGCGTTGAAGATGCACCTACGCTTGTATCCTCAGGATAGTTTTGGCTGATGCAGCGCGTGCCGCGCCTCCGACAAGGGAGACAGATCGAGTCCGATGGCGTCGAAAAGGAACATCGCATCTTGCGTCGCTTGCATTCCCAACAACTGCGTGTGCCCTTGCGGATCTTGCGCCGCTTGGCTTCCGTATCGACATCATGCCCCGAGTTGGGGCCTTCATGCGCCGCGTCCAGAGCAGCCCTGGCGCTGGGCCTCATTGCACAACGTCACGAGACAGGGACGCAGCCCTGGCCATCGGCTTGGCAACGATTCGTCTGGTTGCTGAATGGCTTCACAGGGAACTTCATGCAAGAGTGAAAGCTTCCGGTGCGACGGAACACGCGAGAGATGAGGCAAGCTTGTGCCGTAAGGCGAGAGCATGCGGGGCGTTGTTGCTGTTCGCTGGTCAGTCTATGCAGCCCTCCGCCGCCCCCTCCGCCGAAACGGCGGACGAGCATGAAGAGCGACGCCACCAACCTTCCGAGTGGGGCACGAAGCGACTAGTCAGGCTCCCTGCCCGCTAATTAAAGTACGCGCTGCGGTCTTCGGGGTCCCTATTGGGCAACCGCCGCACCGCATCTCGGCGCTCGCGCTTCTCACAAGCTAGAATATCACTTCTTCCCCTTGTCGTGAGAGTCGCCACTTAAATGTAGCATTACGCAATCCAGATCAAGTATAGCAGAGGAGATCGTTGCAAGCGAGCCTGCACTCTGACAAGTATCAAGAGTCGCGTTCTATTCTCGCTCCTTGACCAGGTTTGCTTGAACGCCTTTGGCGAGTAAACCCTCTAAGCACTCCGAGAACGTGTGTCCCAGAAACCGAAATGTGCCGTTATTATGTGTTGTGGAGGGAGCTGGACGTCGTCAGCCGCGGTTGCGGATCCTACATACACCTGCTTCCAGTAATGGCTAGCACCCACCAGCTGAGGCTGTCGCGCATGGTGTACACATAAACTTGGTCGACCGTTTTATCGCCTTTGTTTGATGGCGTAGTCATTGACGTGGCTACCTGAGGCTTCGCTGATAAAGTAATCAATTTGCTCAACTAAAACCTGGATGGCTTGACATGAGCAAGGCGGGGCACATGTGTCTCCAAGAGTTGTTAACAAAGGCATTGCGTCCTCATCGATTCGCGCTCCCAATCGGATATTGTCGGTCTTGGTCGGTGGCCGCCGCAAGTCGCAGGAATGTACATTGAAACGCAATGGAGCAGATCTGGGCACGAAGCCATCTCCGAAGTACTGCTTGAGGATATGCCACATGTCCTGCATTTTGGGTGGTTGTGGGCTTTTCAGCGGTAGAGGATATAATATTGAAAGATTGTTTACCCAGAGGCGCTAGATAAGAGCTGACCTAGACGTGGGTTATGATATGGAGGGGAGAAGAACAATCCAGTCGAAATCCATCTCTACATTGATTCTAGAGCTTCCATAAGAGTATACCATTTGAGACTCACCAAGGTTCGCTTGAAGATCTGCAGAAGGTGGAGCAAATGCCTTTCTCTGGTTGTACAGCGTATATATCGACGAGTTTCCCAATGGACAGTTTCATCGCGGACTTTTTAAAGCAGCTGCGCGGTGGAAGGACGTCTCGTTGATCACCGACAGACTTTCTGCATCATGCAAAATGAAGGCTATTACTTTGGAATAGGCCCGCGGAAATAAAGATGTGCACTGCATAAAATAGATGCCACTATATCGGACCTTATAATCCAACTAAAAACTTTGGGCAATTGGGACACCTAGGTCGCCATCACCTACTAATGCCATACTAGTGGGCTGTGCGGTCAAAGGCGGAACGCGTGCCGCGGTTTGTCTACTTGACTTTAGTCAAGACCGCGGGCTTGGTCTGTGGCATATGTGGCTAGGCGGAAGGAGCCTGTAGCGGGGAGGTACACATACACACGGACCAGAACTAAGGAAGCAACAGCCGGTCTGTAACAAGAAGCCAAACGAGACAGCCTTGGCTTGCGTGGCTCCGGCGCGGCCGCGGACGGCATCTTCCTCCTACGAGGTGCTGTAGGCCAGCGCGTGCAGGCGGTCGTTGACGGCGAGGCTGCCTGTCATGTGGATGAGAGGCTAATGACACTGGGATGAATCTTTGATAGTTCTGGCAAATAGCATAACCATAAAATCTACAATCTGCCATCCCTGAAATTGACTGCATTATATCCCAATTGAATGAGATTCCTTCAGGGTTCCTCGCTAGACTTTGCCTACCTAATACCGCGGCTACCGGTTCTTAGGTTATAAGGATCGGAAGTAAAAAGAAGCAAAGATGTTCCAAAATCAGAACATAGCTAGGCATAGAAGAGCCCTTTTAGCCGATCATCCACTCGTGTTCATGTGAGATCGGCGTGGCCGAAACGTGGAATTGAACCCGAGCCCTTTGCCCAGCCTTTTTCCCCCACAGAAAACGAAGGTCCATGCTTACAGACCACTAAGTCTACCTAATCGGTAATTAGCGCCGACATCCCTCGAGGATTGTTTTCGTATCCTACGATCATATGACTGATAGTTTAGACAGCTCAAAGGCTATGCTAAGTTCGGGAGGATTTCTCTCCATATGGTGGCACGATTCTGCGCGGCCTCTTCTGGCAATCACGCGTTGAGGACATGTCGCTAGATATTGTTTACCTCAAAGAAGTATTTAAGAGCTACGTAGCTCAATTCGAGAGTCGAAATAAAACAATTCAATCCATCATTACACCTCAGTCACTGATAATCAACGCTATATCAATCAACGCTATATCACGATGCAATTTTCTGTGCTCTTTTCTACTATCGTTGTCGGACAAGTTATCGCCAGCCCGATACTTTCCCAGCCTCAAGATCTCGATAAACGCTCCTTACGAGCCGAAGACCGTCGCGGCATAGATCTCACTCCTTACATCGCGCAAAACAAGCACCGGGGAAAGCCGATGCCAGGCCTGGAAGCACTCGAGGCACTCGAGGCAGCCGGCGGCCGAGGGTCCGACGAGGGAGACTCTAATCAACCAGATTTTGACGTGGATCTCGGCCTTGATCGTGGTAACAGTGGTAAAATGGAGGCACAGTATAGAGCAGGCATTGAGGCAGCCAAGAAAGGACCCAGCAAGAGAGACGAGAACTCTCGTCCACAATCTATGGGCGTGGATTTCGGCCTTCAACGTGGTCACAGTGGTAAACTGGAGGCTCTGTATAGAGCAGCAATTGAGAAAGCCAAAAAAGAACCCGGCAAGAGAGACTCTGAGTCCTGAAATAGATCCTACGCCAAGCGATCCTGCAAACCGGGGTGCTTGTCTTGTAAGTTCATTGTTACATCAGTCTCGCTTAAGCGGATTGCTTGCAGCGTGCTAATACGATAAGCTTTTAGGACGCCCCTTCTGAGCAATTTCTTGGAGCTAGACTAACCTACGATGAACGACTTGACCTACGATATACAACTGTTGGGCCTTTGCATCAGGAGGCAGAGAGCTGTGGCCGTTGTATGGAGTTCTCCAACTGCTGGAGTTTAAGCTCGGCCAACCATCAGCGGGTTTCTACTACAATCAAGTTTATATAACTCAAACTATAATATTTTAGGTAATGAACTGTAAGCTATGTAAATTAAAGAATGGTATAAATACAGATTCGTGTGACTGCACGGGGCTGAATACGGGTATCACTCGTTCCACGCCATCGCCCCCATCCACTGGCCGCCCAAGGCCCGCCTTAGAGAGCGCCGTCCCATGTTAGCCTGGACGCGCCATAACTACCATAAGAGCAATGGCAATGCAGGCGATGGTGCATTAGATGCTATAGGGCAACGGCGCAGCAAAAGTTTAATAAAATGCTTACAGGTCGGAGCTTGGAATACAGTACTGTATTATAATACCTTGCACCGCAGATACATAGCGATGGCAAGAATCGGCTCTTATTATTTTGGTATGGCCATTTGTAGCAGTACCTTTTGAGGCACAAGCCGGCATGGGGTGCTCAGCCACGGGCAACTGAAAATGGATTCGGCTAACATAATTATCTATCAAAGCCAGCGACACCCATTGGGCCTTTCACTGTAGTGTGCTCGCATTGAAACGTAGTTACCCCGGAACGTAGCCGACGGACTCGACATGATGCGAATTACAGCAAGATCCGCATGCGCGTTGGCGAGGATTAGCTTAGCCGATGATGAAGCCTACACTTAGGGGTTCTATGAGAGTTTCCAGGCCGAGGGTGCCGATGAAGACAAGCCTGTTTTAAGAAAGTACTTCCAGGTGATTTGGTCACTGGGCGCTGGCCATGATGAAACTTCCTCGGCGGCTATGCCTACATCTCAAGGAGACATAAATCATAAATCAGTCACGGATCAAGAGCGCCTTTGATTGCTATTAGAAGGATCACTGAGCGCCGCCGATGTTTTCTCTTGGCCAAACGTGATATTATTGCGGTGCACGACAGAAAGCCTTCTACATCTCAAACCTAGGGGTGAAAATGGTTACGACCCTGCATTTGACACTTAACGGCAGTATTAGTTTTGACCGAGAACATATAGCATAGCTATGAGCTAGATACAGAGAATTTAACGCTGCTTTTGAGACCATTAGCCACAAATACCTATAGTTCGTGTACGAGCTGTCCACAGCCTTCACTGCCTGTACTCAGCAGCTGGTGAGAGACTGCAACAACGATCCTTCAAGCATCGGCCCGCGTGGTTCCAACCCAGCCCTTTTGCAAGCATTCCTCAAATTGTACAATGCTTCTCTCATCACAATTATAATCTTACTTGCGCCTCGAAACAAAATAAAGGCATCGCCGTGAAGACCGCTCATGCGTAGGACGTTACCTGATGTCATCGATTGAGCTGTCTGCGAAACTCTTCCGAACTCGCCATTTAGGCGTATGTCTTGCTACAGCAATAACAAAGACAATGAGTTCGAAGAAAGCCACCGGTGAGTCGCCATGACAATTAGAGAATGCAAGAGAAAGAGCTATTTGGGGGTGAAAACCATCTGCAAGGGAGGAACCCAGAGAGTCGATTTCTCTTTAGCACCCTTCTCACATGCCTCACCGGTCTCCTCTAGCGGGAAGTCAATCTTGTACTGGAGAGCAATGCGGCCAATGACCATGCGCAGCTGCATTATGAGCAAAGGTCTATCCCTGCGCAAGCAAAAGGACCTCGCTGGAAAGCTGAGCATGCAGCCGTGTTTGTTGACAGCTCCTCCCACCGCTCTGGCATGTGATTGTCCGCGCTCTCCCTATAGCGCGGGTTTTGACGATTGTCCAGGTAGGAACGGAGAGAATGGTATCTCCAGGAATGAACACCTCGTCCACTTGCAGCCCTTGGGGGGGTGTCTGCCTTAAAAAGCCAATCGGAGCAGCTGGTCGAAGCCGCAGAGTCATGGATAATGTGACTATTTGCCCTTTAGTAAATCCAGTCCCTGTCTCCCCCAGGAACTCAACTTCCATTATATGCTGCATTTTTTTAATATACAGCGAGATACTTGACTAGAACGTAAAGCCTAAAGGAATCGCGCACTGTGGTCAGTAAGACGACTAGAAAGAGGAGGATATGGTCTTGCCCAAGAGGAAACTAACACATTGGTAATAGTGCTGGCCACAGTATCGCTTTATGGCGTCAGCAAGATGGCCTGGAGAGTGTGGAGGAGAGACTGGGAAGACGCTGGCCTGTCGGCAATGATCAGTACACAGGCATCCTCTTGAACAGCAGCCTCCGTTGGACGAGCCGAGCGATCAGCTTCATCCTCGGCCTTGATGAGCCAGGAAATCACATTGCGGGGTTCTTGATTCTAGTCAGTGGACCTTTGCAAAGTCAAGGACTCTCGCTTTATACGAAGCCGTTCATAGCACCATTGAGCAAACCGTTCGAATGGCCCGGTAGCGCCTGGGGTCATTCGCAACATGTTCATTAGCCAAGGCAGGGTAGTGTCAAGTCCCGCTATGTCTATCGCGGCGTGTAGACTACGGATTGCGGGGTGCTCCGTCCCAGACCTCTGAACCAGTTAATGTCTTGAAGAGACGCTATTAATCATGGAAAGAGGGGATCTTACTGAATCTTGGCCTTGAAATATGTTGGCAATGCTCTTACACGCACAACTTACCTCACTACTGAGTGGTCAGCACCCGCGCCACCTCTGGAACCAGGCTGCATGAATTGCGTTGTACGGTTACCAATGCTTGTTAGATATTACTTGACCTTCCCGTGGGAGAAAAAAAGGCATAAAAGCGTTATGACTTGAACAATTGACGCATTACTTTTCTTCATTGCTTTAGGGAAACCTCAACACCCTCTTTATGTACCTTCTGGCCTCATCGTAAAGGTAGAGGTATTCACCCTTTCCTCCGAGCTCCGGGGCAGCATTGATCAAGAGCTTGATCCGATACCACGAGAGTAAGACACGAAACGAGCTACATATGTTTTCTTTCAAATCTATCAGCTGAAGAAAGTTGTTTGACAGTGCGTATGTACACGTTCAAAGCAAGAATGAGTAGTGATTGTTAATGCCAGAGACTGGGCCCTATGTACACCCAAGGCAGGCCGAGGCCGAGGATGCGGGTAGAAGTACAGGTAAATCGCCAGCGTTATGCTGTTTACGTGATGGGGTTGACTTTCAATCCTTTGTCAGACGATGATCTGAAACTCCCTCAGAACTTTCTCTTTCCCTTAGGCATCCTCACGATCCAGTATAGGGCCAACGCCATGACGATATTGAACGCAATGAACGCCCACATGATACCAAAGTTGCGCCACCTATCCCCGTAGTAGCTATTGATACCTGCTAAGTATACGTTCGTGTCCTTGATTTTGCAATACCTGCAGTCGGTCGTTGCCTGAGGGTCCAGAAGGTAGCCACCCGCTCTTGAGATGTAGTCGGCCATATATTCGCCGCATGTTTTACCAACGGGCGTGCTGAAGGCGATCAATTCGTTGCTCGCACAGGTCACATCAACGTTAGCTAGACCTGTTGATAGAACAGCTGAAATCCAGTAGTTTAGTGGCGAGACGCGGTAAAGGAAGATCCAGAAACGCGGCATTGTATTTGGAGTTGCCAATACGCCACAGAAGAAGAAAATCAAGACGAAGAGAAAGTTGGCGATAACACCGCCCTCGTCGGCGGTATCGGCATATGATATGCACATGTGTGCAAAGGTGCAAGTAAAGAGAAGCAATTGCCAAAATAAGAGCCACATCAAGCCTCCTCGCTCGACACTTTGCCCGGCGACATCAGCATTTATGTAGAAGCCAACCGGGAAGTAAATCAAGGCCCACATGAAAACTGAGGCGAGGGTATTCCAGACAATCTCGACAATAATCTGGCTTAGCATGAAAATTTTCCATGAGTAAGTTTTAGCTGGCCGTTCGCGAACTTCGTACAAGGACCGCTGTGTAGCGAAATGCGGCATCTGTTGCTCTGCTAGCTGCCCCAAGATGCTGCACATTTCGAAAATAGCGAACATTTGGTTTTGGAGGCCTTGGATGGTCAAAGGTGCGCTGAGAAAAACCAAACCGATGAACAATGTGCAGGAAATGCAAAGGCCGAGCTTGGAGTAGATATAAGAAGGTTTTCGCCAATACTGCTGGAACACGCGTTGCGCAACGACCAAAAATTGCTGAAACAACGGCACAGCAAATTCCCGGTACGAGGCAGGGTCGCTTAGCTCGTCCGTGGACGGTCTGCTGGGTCCGAGGGCTCTGAGATGGGCTAATTCGTCCTGAATGGCTTGGAACTCGAGGCTCTCACGCCACGTGCTGTACCAGTCAACGTCTGAGAAACTGCCTGGGGCAGCGCCAATAGCCTCGAGCATCCACTCAGCCGGGTTTGCACCGGAAGGGCACGGTGTCGCGCCATTGCGCTCAAGGTAATCCGTGAGGGTCTTGGAATTCTCGCCAATGTCACCTTTGAGATACCATCAGTATGCACCATCAACACTGCTGAATGCCTCGGGTGTTTTGATTCAGAAGGGAGATTGACAAATGAGTAAACAAGTACTGACCAAAGTAAACCGTGCGGCCTCCCTCAGCGAGCAGGAGCAGGCGCTGAAATCGCTGGAATAGCATGGCGGACGGTTGATGGATGGTGCAAAGGATAGACTGGCCGGCATTGGAGAGATTTTTCAGTAAGTCTAGGACAGCCCAGCTGGTTTGGGAGTCAAGGCCTGAAGTAGGCTCGTCGACGAAGAGCAGGAGCGGCGGTTTCGCGGCCAGCTCCACCCCTATGGTAAGACGCTTGCGTTGCTCAACGTTGAGACCTTCACCTAGCACTCCTACAACTGCGTCTGCGTAGTCTTGCATACCTAACAACTTGATGACCTCGTTCACATAGGCCAGCCTCTCTTCTTTTGGGGTACTGGCTGGCTGACGGAGAAGAGCTGAGAATTCTAACGCCTGAAAGGGATCAGCTATGTTGCTCTGAGAGAACCAGGATGTCGCAAACAGTGCTGGTGACCTCCAAAATGAGGTTGGATCTGCCATATAGCTCACAGCTTACCTCTCGAACAGTACTAGTATCAAGATGCAGATCCAATTGCTGGGCGTAGCCGGTTTTCCGCTGGAAGCTCTCATCACGCATCTTCCCGTCGACCAATATTTCGCCAGTAAGTACACCGACGCCTATACGTCTATCGGCCAGACAATCCAGAAGAGTCGTCTTGCCAGCACCGGAGACACCCATCAAAGCTGTGAGAGTACCGGGCTTCACCCAGCCATCAACGTGGTCCAGGATGCGCCGAGGCTTGCCTTTGATTTTGACATCGTAGCACAAGTTGTTCCAGTGGAAGACGCTTGTAGAGCCTCGAAACCCCCCGCCCAGGGTGAGCCCTCTTGATCTCGCCACGACTGGTACAGTTCCGGAGAGCGATGTTTCGATATCAGTACCCCCCTTAGTAGATAATGATGGGACGAATCCCCGACGGAAGACGAGAACTTCGCCCCTCGACTTCTTCGCTGTGATGTATTCGCTGGCAACGAAGTACACAAGATGATTGAAAATCATCATTGCGATGATAATGCCGACATTGCGCCATTTATGGCTGTGGTAGTAGCTGTATGCCGAATTGATATAGTAGTCTCCGTTAACATACGACTGGCCGGCTATAGCTCCGACAGAGTTGCAGGCTATATGATCCGCAGAAGAGTTTGTGTAATCTGGAATATAGGCCGAACATGGAAAGTTGCGATCGTGAAACTCGTTCACCATGAGTGCTTCATAGCCATAGGCGACGGGATTCACATAATTTATCCACCGGCACCAACCCAACATGTAATCGACTGGGACAACGAATCCCGTGAAGATGAGCAATGCAAGCAGCATGATTGAAGCTGGAACCATGGCCTGCTGCTCAGTCCGTGATAAAGAAGCGCTGAAAATCTGTCAGGACTTTCATATTAGTCTCATTAGGGTTAGACATCTTACATAGATCTGAAGACACCAGACATCGCCATAACAATGAGAAACACCACGAGCAGGTAAAAGAAGAAGTTTCCGGGCTCGCGATTTAGGTTAGTCATGAAATAAAACACCAAATTAAAAGAAATTGTGCTGGTAATTTTTAGAGGCAGATCAACCAGGACAGAGGCGTACGACTCAGCCGATGGATGGTAGAAAGCATAGCGCGACTGCTTTTCCACGATTGGCCGTTGAACATACAGAGTCAGAATTTCGAGCATAGAGGATAGGGCGTTGAATAAGATCGAAATGAAGAGAACGACACACCGACCGTAGAAAGATGCCGTGTTCACGCCCAAGTTGTAGTATAGGGACGAAATAATCAGAGCCATGATCGTATTGCCAACCATCATCGTGATGCTCTGGGTGGGATCTGCTTTGAGCCTTAAAATCCCTCGCCACATACAAAGTTGGACCTGCTGACTGTATGACAGCGTGTACGGCGACTGAAGGCGCTGCCCCTTGGCTTGGTGTGATTGCTTTAGTTGTCGAAAACTCTCAGCGTCAGGGCCGCCGATTGGATGCTGCGCCTTATAATCCTCAATGTCTTTTTGCAAGGCACTATAGTTAGGGCTATTTCGCCAAGCAGTTGCAAATTCGTCTGCAGTTCGTGGAGGGTTATGGCCCGGGCGAATGATGCGCTCTGCTGGAAAGGTCATAGATGTCAGGAAGTCAGCCATTGTCTGACGCGCCTGACACTCAAACCCCATGTTCACGAAGTATTCCTTGGCCCTAGAGGCAGGCCCAAAGTAGATTTGGTTTCCCTCGTAGATGACTAGAGCTTTGTCGAATAGGTCGTAGGCGCTCTGGGGGGCCTGATACATGGATACAACGCACGTCTGGCCGAACAAGTCTGACTGTAGTCGCAGGGTCTTGCAGAACTCGATCGCATTGGCCGAGTCTAAACCACGCGTCGAGCTTTTGCGACGAGTTAGTGTGTATGCGCATGTGTCTAGAGAAGTCGCCGGGTATGCCTCTTACTTATCCCAGCATTGTAACGGGGCATTTGCCAGCGTTGCCTCAGCAATCGTGACTCGCTTGCGCTCTCCTCCGGAAACTCCTGGTGTATAAGCGTCTCCTACCTTGGTATGAATAGTGTGGCTAATGCCATACATAGCCATGACAACGTCCCGAAGGTACTCGCAGTATCTATCAAGACGTTCTCAGCGCCTTGAAGTGGCCACGAGATGGGGGCAAGTAACGCACTGATTGCGATCGATGCCAGGTGGCAATTCTCTTTGACAGCGCGCACGCGACGCGAAAGTCAACGTGTCGCCGACTGTCAACATGGGAAAGTGAACGTCGATTTCGGCAGTATATATAGCGTCACCTCGGTGCTGGGTATGCATCTCCTTAGCCGATATGCCGTGATAGTTAAAGTGTGATTCCTTGTTGACGTAGATGCCGTTTGTGTCTCCCGAAATGGTTTTGAGGAAAGTCGAGCAACCAGAGCCAGGCGGACCCAAGATTACACATATTTCCCCAGGGCGAATTAGCCCATCGAATTGGCGCAGAATATTGATTCGAGTTTTGCCCGCCGTGGTTGAGAAGAGGCTACGAGCCATGGCCGGCATGGCCAGCCAAATGTTGCTGACGTCCTTTTGGAAGTCCGTTGGTCTGCCATAGCCGAACACGTTCAGGTTTTGGAAGCACAGTCCAATGCGACGGAAGTTCTGACCGCGCTGGTTGGCAACTTTGGCAACGTTCGTGGCCCAGTCGCGCGCGTTGAACTTTTCGCCGCGCGGATTCAGAGGAGAGCTCGCGTCGTTGTTCCCGAAAATGGGTTTGCCCTCAGAGTCCACACTGACGGTTGTTTTGTTGCGCGAGTATCCGCGTGCGAGCTCATGCACCATGGAATGCCGCGTCTCCATCGATTCAACTCTGTCTTGTTTAATATCGCTGAGAACTGTCTCCCGTCCAGGCGGCAGGGACTCGGAACACTTGAGAACTCCGAAATCCTCAAACGGCGTCGACACAATGAGGCAAGCTTTCTGAAAAGGTTGATGCCACTGAAGTGGGATTTGCCTGGCCACACGGCCGAGCTTTTGTAGAAAGTAATGCAGCACCGTGAAACCGGTGAATAACTGCAACCGCCGACATTCGGATCAACTAATTGAAGGGAAAATGAGAAGGAAGAAGTAAGAGAGCCAACATTGCGGCCTAGAACGCTAAACACCGTCGTCGGAAGTCGCCTTTGGGGCCTGTTGCCATTGTGTCGCAAAAGATTGCCGGCAACATCGGCAACAGCACGTCCGCCGTGTTTCCGGAGCTGAAGCAAATGGCAGCCTCTCCCTGCCCTCCAATGCGATTCCAAATTAATCTAAGTCCCAACTAGCCAAGCTCGACCACTCACGACCCATAACCAGGACAGCTAGGATGATGGGAAGACCATGCTGTAGCCGTTGGTTGGTTGTATCTGTATATTCATTGGTATTCTGATTGCGTATCTTCTTTTTCCAAAGACCCAGGCCTGGGTACATGAAGTAGAGACTTGCAAGGGTGTCTAAATGAAATCCCCGCAAATACGGCGGACGAAAACCTGAACCGCTTCTTACGCCGCAGCGGGCGGGCCAATTGCTCAAAAATGCCTGCAGATGCGGCTGGGGACCGGAGGGGGATAGGTGATTGGCGCGATGCACCTGTGCTGTGCTGCCCCTGCAGGCGTCATTTTTGTCCAGGAGTATCACTCACACTTCCCGCCCCGTTTTGCTGCCGTGTTGCACCCCGTGCGCCCAATGACCGAAACGTGAACACCCAACGATGTCGAACGATGTCGCCTGCACCTGTACGGAATACGCTGCGCTGGCTTTGGAGTCAAGGCCACGGCTCGTTGGTTCTTGCGTACTCCGCACCGACCGAATGGGTCAGTCGTCCCGTGCCATGCCGCGCGTATCCTAGCCTTTCGGTGCGGCGTAGCTAGATGGACCCTTTTCGCTGTCACTTATTTCCACTACGCATTTCCTTTCGGCTGGATGCCATTTAGGCAAAGATGCTCGTACTGGATCGTAAGGCCAGGGAGATGGGACGATGACGAATACCGACGGTCGTCAATTGATCTGTGAGTTAGTCAGAATTTCCTCTTCACGGGAAGGAAGTCTGATTGAAACCGATGAAGCGGCCCGCAAGCCTCCTGGTATTCAAACTCATCAGCAGGGCCTCCTACCCGACACGAAGGAGGTAAGAAAGACATATCTTAACTTTCTTTGTACTCATGAACCTAAGTGCCGAGCTTTTTAGATTTTCATGGTTGGGAGCGAAGTCCCTAAAGATGATTCCGATTGTGGCACCTTCTCCACTGGGCCTAACCTATGGCCCTCAAGCTTGCCCAAGGATAGATCTCAGGACCGCATTATGAAGTACCATGACCGAATGCTAGGTTTAGTCAAAGTTGTCCGGGATATCTTGGCTCGTGGTCTTCCCACAGACTGAGGATGCCGGCCCAACGTATTTGATTGATTGATTCCCTGCTCGACAAACCTTCAATTCCAATGAGGTTTTTGCATTACGGCCCTGTGCAAGCCGATGATACCCGACAATTTGGAGGTGAGTGTATTCAGTAATCTGGTACCTAATGTGCTAAGTATTTTATTATCCCTTCTCAAGTTGCCGACCACACCGACTTTGGGTGCGTATCCATCCTGTTGCAGGAGCCGGGCACATCGGGTCTCGAGGTGTTCTATCCTCCTTCGGAGACGTGGGTTCCGGTGTCGATGGTCGCCAACGGCTTCGTCATCAATATGGGGGATATGATGCAAGAGTATACTGGCGGCTATTACCGCAGTGCCCGCCATCGCGTACTCACTAACAAGCAAAACACCGCCATAGCTTCGCCTTCTTCCTGAACGGGAATCTAAATCTCAAAACGAAAGCCCTGGACGGCTCCGGCACGGAAACGGTCGTGGGCGACCAGATTCAGCGGCGACTATTGAGGCCATGGGTAATACCGCCAACGTGCTCGAGCGAGACGAAGTAGCCATCCAGACTTGAGACGGCAGGCTAGAAAAACTGGCGATAAGGAGCCTGAGCTCGCTGGATTGATGGTCTCTCTTTGGGACTTGTATGCGCTATCTTCAGTGCCACTGACTCACATTCAAGACACAATGGTTGCAGTATCATGTCTAGGGATGATATAATTCAGCTCACTTACGTGTGATAAACAACGACTATCTGTAAGCTCCATGTACTCGAAAAGCTGATGAGGGATGCGGAACTACGTCGACTTGCACATAGCGTTCACTTTACTCAAGGCCTGCGAACTAGGGCGCCAGGGAATGGCATTGCGCATAATCTATGCTAATGCATGGACCATGATCATTGAAGTTCTTGTTGGTGTCTATGCACGCAAGAGAAGCAAGGCTGTCAAGACTAGTACTGCAACTGCTCGATGATCTCGGGTGAATTTATAAAGGCGCACCTTTCCCTCAGTTTCTGCCTGGCAACTTCTGGGTGAGCGTTAGGCCCATCAAGTGACGAGACTCGCTCATGAGTTCCGCCAACTACAAACACACGAGTCTCGTTCTCTGCGCTGAAGGCTGGCGTGAAACCTTGAAAGGTGTCGTGTCCTTTGAGTCCCGGTTTCCCGGTGCTGGCAAACGTTGACCAGGAGCGAGATCCTCTGTTCCTCAGCATGTAATCGGACTTTGATGGTTGGAAGGGAAAGCCGCTCGTATTATAATGCGAAAGGTTACCGAAAATGTAGGCAAATTCAGAAGTGTGAATGGGCCCATAGCCCGTGTGGTTGGTCGTATAAGCCAGTATGGGCTCGAGAATTGTCTGGTTCCAGTCATATAGATAGACCCCATGTCGATTGCCAGCCGCAGCGATGTGATCGGCATACCATATCGGCTGACAAGTCATGAGAATGTCTCTAAAGATCCTCGCTGAGCGGTAGAACTCGCTGGACAGAGTCTTTCCCGCCAGAAATTCTGAAGATGGATATAACAGCAATAATTTGTGGACATTATCTGTTGTCATGTCAGGAGCATACGCCGAAATGAACTTGAGTGTGTCGCTGGGGGTCTGGATACTTGTGTCCGTGAAGAACGTTAGATCATCATCGCACCATCCAATCATGGCTGTTACATTAGCGAATCGACCTTCTCTGATAAGCCGTGACGGGGCAAAGGGAAGAAAATCGTCATCCACAGATGGGAGCCATATGTCGCCAATATTGTGTGCGACGTCGCTTTTGTAAGTAGCCAGTGAAGCGTTGAGCAAAGTGTCCATGTTAAAGTTCCGAAGGCATGTCAACGTAGCTTTCGAATGTAAGCTGCTGGTGTTGCAGCCCACGTGCTCGACTACAGCCCGCATCGCATCTATGGTGAAGTTCCCTGTGATGCCAGGCTCGAGAGCTTGGCTCTCGCATATGGCCTGGTGAAAAGGGACAGGCTTGCTCCCTCCAAAGGCCATGATCTGCATGCCGACGGATAATCCTTGGCCTGCGTGTTAGCAGGGCAAGCTCTTCCCTCTCGTTCAGTAACCCCGTTTGACAATGCGCACCTCCGGAAGACTGCCCAAAGATTGTAATTCTTTCAGCATCACCGCCAAACTGGGCAATGTTATGACGCACCCAGTCCAACGCGAGCCGCTGGTCTCTCAAGCCCGCGTTTGTTGACCCCTCGGACTTGAGAGCATCCGATTGCGCGAAGCCGAAGACTTACTAATGCGTTAATTTCAGTATTTGGTCCGCGTGCGGGAGACTTGACTTACAGCCGAGGCGGTAGTTCATGGCAACATGAATGATTGGATATCCATTCTGCACCGACTCCAGAATCATACCGTCAGGTGAAATGGTGATCTCTTGGTTCTGCCCGGTCCAAAAGCTGCCGCCATGGAGATAAACCATGACGGGAAATCGGTCGTGGGCACACGCATCTTTGGGTCTCGCGATGTTCAGATTGAGGCAGTCCTCAGAGACTCTGGTGACGTTGCTCAGTGAGATGGGGACTACCCAACCTCCGAGCTGCTGTGGGCAAGCGGGCCCATACGTGGTCGCCTGTATCGTGCTGCCGCGCGCCGCGACCCGCATCTTGGGGGGTTTGAAGCGATTCACACCGCCGGTGTCCTCGCCATATGGAATGTTGAGAAATATCTGAATGCCATTCCGATGAGCGCCTCGATAAGTGATGTTGTATCGAGAGTCCACGACTGTCGGAGTGGCGAGTACGCAGCCGCCAGATAGCAGCCACGCCCCGAGAGCAAAACATACGGAACGCATGCTCAGTATGTTTGAAGCGTGACGGCCAGGATAAACTTCCCTATCACTGCAGAAATAAAAAGTGGATAGAACAATCAATCGGTACGCTGCACCAAGCCTATATTGTTGACATGATGACGGGAGAACTGTGAACCATGCCCGGAAATGTTCCACAGTTGTACACATGTGCCAGCTTACAGGGCGGCGCAGGAGGTACGACGATTGGCTGCATTTGGTGGGATGATGACGCTCTGGTTCTAAAACATTGGACGCACGACCCCCGATAGTGCTGACGGAGAGGCCCTGTCTGACCTCATCCATGAGACCTGCGTGGAGCATGCATTGGCCTCGTACGACTACTTATCCCACACCAAGAAAACTGAGCATTGATTGTACAGGCCACCCCGCCCTGATATTGCAGCCTGCACCGATCAAAGCGTCGTCATTCGTACTAAAGCTCTCTTCTAGCACTTGAATATGAGGACTGCTCCCTGAAGAAAGGTTATCGTAGAAGATCTCGCCGTAGGGGCTGTTCAACATATGATACAATACGGCCCAGACCAGCCCCGACACTGGTTGCTCATGCAGAGACAAAATACACGTCCCAACCCGATAACCCTTAAGATGCACTTTGTCCGGGTAATTGACCAGCTAACTGGTGCTGGCCACCCCTCAACACGGAGAGGGCAACGATGAAGGCACGTTGGCCAAAACATGATTCTCTCATAGAAGCGGCCCTGCGACATCTCAGAAAAGAATTTGAAGCAGCCCCGAAGCAGCATGCTGGATTGAAGCAGTGGGGTCTCCTTACTTCAAGCAGATTTGCTACTGAAGATAGCTTTGGTAAATTCTGTAGGACTGGCTTCTAAAAAGTGTTAGCTTCCCGGTGCTGTCATCCACGATGTAAATTTTCGTGCGCAAGCGAAGCGGGCAGAAAATCAAGTTGATATGAGTTCAATGGAGTATTGTAAAGGCGAAGCCGGGTCGTGGGAACAATTCGCCAGATAATTTCCGAACACGACGCCCACATGCACGGAACTCCATGCCCTGGATTGGGCCATGCTACCAGAACTCCTTTCGACATCCGGTGCTAAATGTGTTCACTCCGAACATATGTTCTAGAAGGCAAGGCGATATTGTGAGCTGTCTGTTGAGCGCGAATCCATGCCTTGCTCCACGGCATCTGACGTCGGAGCGCTACTCATCGAGACCAAATGGTATAAAAGCCACCACTGCGGGTTCCCCAGCCCGTTGCCAAGAGCAGCAGAGTCATGCCTGATAGATATCTCATACGAACAGAGGGTTTGATTGTCTAAGTCCTCAAGCAATGGACATGCTTTCGGAGACGCAAATAGTGCTTTCTCGCTGCGTAGCGAAATATCATCGTCCTGCGGGGCGAGGGACAGCGTGACTTGACTTGATGCCAGCTCCTCAAATGCTCAAGCCAGCGTTGCCAGTGGCGACACTCTCTGCAGGCGTCGCGCGTGGTCGACGCTCAAAAAAGACATGGACAAATTGCTGTGCTGAGCCTCGCAGCTTCCAGGGCTCTTCCTTGTGAGAGCGCTTAGTAGTAGTCCGCTATTGACATGCCCGGCCTCTTCCTTGTCAGAATCGTCGCCCTCCTCGTCGTCTTCCTCGGACCCCGGAGGCTCGAGATCCTTGGGCGGCCTGGAGAAATTATCCCAGTGGGCCGGAGTCGGCGTCGACAGAACCAGCATGTTTGTTGGACTTTCGGCGCCGCCGGTAGTACCTCTTCGTTGCTATCCGCCCTTTGCCCTACGACGACCTTTAGTACCACGCCATCCACGCTTTCTACACTTGCCCTCGTCGTCGTCATCCGTGTCCTTCTTTCTACTGCGGGGCTTGTAGTCAGGACCTTTGCTGTCGTTCCAGTCTTTTCCGGCGCCGTCTATAGCGTAACGTATATGGTCACTTAGTCCTGCTCCTCCTTCCTCTTCTGAAGCGCGATGAGACTCTCGAGGAATTGAAGGCACATTATATACCTCTGTCTCGTTCGTAGATTATTCGTACTCGTACTCCTCTCGATCATCTTTGGTGACTTGCTGCAGTACTTCGTCGAGGCTCAGGGCTCCCGGTTCGTCCGAGGTGAACACGCCTTTGGGTGTCGAAGCAGCCATCGACGAGGAATCGGAACACCGTGGGCCGATGGAGAGATCCAATGATGGGCGCACGGATGTAACGCAAATTGAATGCGATTGAGGCTATTTGTGTTTTACCTAGTCCAAATGCGGGTAAGGCGAAATCGCAAAGTCAGGGCGCCCAGAGACTGCTCTTCTTCAATAAGGCCACAATCTCCTTCTAGTCCGCTTGCTGGTAGCTCCTCTAGTTGACCACGGAGAGTGCTGATGAAGAGAGACTGCCGAAATGATATCAACGCGTCCACATTGATCTTCTTGGGATTGGAGACAATCTTGTACTGCATTCTGACGAGGTCCAGCGGGACCAGTCCGGCCTTCTTCCGGAGCTTCTGAAACCGAGTGATGATATCACGGGCTAAGCCATCGTCCTCCAGCTCCGGGTAGGATGCGCAATCTAGCAGGACGACGACATCTGCGTCAAAAACTGGCTCCCAGCTTGGCCCAACTTCCACCGTAAGCTCCAGGTTACTAGTTGGCATCACTCGCACAAGGGTAAGGTCGGTCCCAGCGAGGTGGATGCCGCCAACAACGAGTTGCTTTTCCCGCTGATACTGTCTCAGCTCCTCCTGTGTCAGACCCGGCAGCGCGTTTCGAACAATCTGGACATCTCTCTTTAGCCTGTTGCCTAAAGTTGGCCAATCCACCTTGGCCTTTTGTATTTCTCTTCGTCATTCGTGAGGATGACTTCTTTGACGTTGACTTCTTCTGTCACGTATTATCTCAAGGTGTCGATGTCCGAGATGAATTTGGCGTTCCCGATCACCACCAACGACTTGAGTGGTACTTTAAGGTTGGTACCGCGCCGCTCTCTGGCTGTCCTCGCCAATTTGATGACCTTCTGCATTGCACATATTCTTCTCTCTATCACCACCTCCACGAGCTCCTCTCGGACGGTTGGGAAAGGAAGGAAATGGACGCTCGCCAGGTTCTCAAGGCCTGCGACGTAGTCACCCAGATACGGTTTCAGTAAGCCATAGATGTGTTCCGTGAGAAAAGGTGTGAACGGGGCCATCGCACGAATTATGGTGAAGAGGACTTCGAAAAGCGTGTTCAGCGCTGCAATTGTGTCTTCCAGGCTTAGCCCGGCAATGCCTTTGAGTCGCTTGCGGTTAAATCGGATGTACCAGTTGGTCAGGTTGTCGATTACCTGCAGCAATCGCGGCACAGCAGTATATAAACGATATGCTTAGACAGGCAACAGCTCAAATTTCCCAGAGATGTGATCAAGGCTTTCTTCTGCAACGATTACCTGTTATTTCTTGGTCCATGAAACGCAAAAGGCTTTGGTAGTCGGCAAGGATCTACCGATCCATGACATTAGTGATCATGCTGTACGAAGATATGGCAGAGGTAGCGACGAATTGAGAACCAATTGTGCTGCTGAATAGGATCGCCTGTTCCGAGAAGAATCGATAGCTGTTCTAGAGCGGAAGTAAAACGCGGCCGATAATTTCTTTGACTCCAGATTCATTGAATCTTAGCGGCTCTGCTCGGACAACGGGTGAATTGACGAGATAGAGTCGAAGGGCATCAGACCCGTAATTGTTCAGGATGTGAGCGAGATGTGGGTAGTTTTTCAGGCTTTTCGACATCTTTTTTCCGTCTTCGGCTAAGACTAAACCGTTTACGATACAATTTCTGAATGGCGATAGCCCGAAAAGCTTGTTTCCGAGAACGGTGAGGGTGTAGAACCAGCCGCGCGTTTGGTCTAGCCCTTCTGTAATAAAGTCCGCAGGGAAACTGCCTTGCTGAAACTGATCTTTGTTTTCGAATGGATAGTGGTTTGACGCGTAAGGCATGCTTCCGGATTCAAACCTAAAAGAAAGTAAGTGTCAGTCAATCTTGTCATCTTGTTCTTCCAGGGTGTAAAACGCAAATTGGCAAAGGGATAAACAAACCAGCAGTCAAAAATCTCATCGACCCTACGTAAGACCCCCTTCCCTTGTTTTGATGGATTGTGATATTATCAATCTTATCCCTGTGGAGATCATCCAGGGACTTATCACATCCACTGAGGCGTCTGAGTTCCTCTCTACTCCCGACGCAAACGACCTCCTCGTAATCTTCGCTGACCCACAGGGGGATCGGCGTTCCCCAGTAACGGTTTCGGGAGACATTCCAGTCATGTGCGTTAGAAACCCAATTCACGAAGCGCGTGTCCTTGACGAACTGTGGCATCCAGTTTGTTCCCTCTAGATTTCGGAGCATCTCAGGCGTCGAGTCCGTCACCTTAATAAACCAAGCAGAGACTGCCTTCCTGATGAGTTGTGTCTGGGATCTTGGTCAAAACTTATCGGTGTGCGTGATTTGTGTCTCGACCAAGAGCCGACCAGTGGGACGCAAATCCTTGATAATGGCTTTGTCCGCGATCTTAATATGCTGCCCCTCATAGGTCGTGATCTCCGAGGTAAAGCAGCCCTTCTCATTTACCGGAGACGGTGGCAAGCGATCCTTGGAAATGAAACCAGCAGCAATAGCAGCATCGTAGTCCTCCTAGCCAAGCCCAGGTGCTAGGTGGACAAGACCGGTACCTTCCCTAGCTTTGACATAATCTGCGTCGATGACTTGAAAACAGTCCACGAACTTGTCCGTGAAAAAGTCGTAAAAAGGCTGGTACCCCCATCCGACTATGTCTGTTCCCTGGACTTTCTGGATCACTTTGTACTTGGCCTTCTTCGGATCTTTGTACAATGTGGATAGGCAGCTCTCTAGGATGATAAAGTAGCCACCTGTTTTCTCGTTAAAGATCTTGATATATTCGAAAGCTGAGTTGACCGCGATTAGTAAGTTTGACGGTAGGGTCTACGGGGTTGTCGTGTAGATCAGCAACGATGTGTTATCTTGCCAATCCACATTCAGGACGGGGAACGCCACTACGATAGCGGGATCCACCGTGGATTTCTCGTGCTGCTTCTCCTCCACGTGGCTAAGCGGCGTGCCAAGCGCCGTCGAGAACGGCATGATTTGGTAGGCACGATAGACATGGCCATTGTTGTGGAGTTGCTTAAAAACCCACCAGCAGGATTCCATAAAGGTGACATCCATGGACTAGAACATGTGGCTCGAGATTAGCTGTCGGGCAAGACGCGGAGGAATCGAGGAGGGATCTCGAAGTAGAAGGAGCTGGCATCAGGATATTGAACAAACCTTGTAGTCATTATCGAAGTCAATCCACCTTCCCAATCGCTCAATGACCTGTCGCCATTCGCTGGAGTACTTCATGACGATGGCTCTGCATTCGGCGTTGTACTTCTCGATGCCTATCTCCTTGATCGCTTCCCTGCTCGTAATGCGCAGCTTCTTGTCGACCTCGTGCTCGACCGGTAAACCATGAGTATCCCAGCCAAACCGGCGGACGACATGGTAGCCTTTCATCGACCAATATCGAGGTATAATATCTCTGATGGTGGACGCAAGGAGGTAGCCATAGTGGGGAAGACCTGTTCGTTGTTAGGGGCAATGGGAATGTGATTTGCAAACGAGCAGCACTCACCGGTCGCTACAACGGAACGAATACTCTTTAGCAGGACTCGTGGACAGACAAGGAACGATAGCAATCAGGGCGGAGTGGAGAAGAGGAAGTGGCATACCGAATGGCGGACCGTCGTAGCAAGTGAAGCGCGGCCCGTCCCTAGTTAGGTGGAGCTGTGTCTGAAATGCGTCAATTTCCTTCTAAAATCGAAGAGTATCCTCCTCAGTTTTGGCAAAACTGATGCTCATGGCGTCGATTCTGGGACCCAGCTAATGTTATCAGATTGATGTGGTCGACGGCTATCGTGGACAGCTAGTCCTGGGTTTGGGTAGGTGTGGAGGGGTACGTTTTGCAACCGTGACAAGTTTTTCTCCTCGTTGCCTGCCGTTTGCGTGCGGTCGAGGAATGTGAGTCATTGAATCCCCTTATTTAAGCCAAAGCACTCGCCACTGCTCTCGCCACAGTTCCGCAGCACTCTGTCCGCCAGCATTAATGTCATCGTCGCTCGAGACCACCCAAAGCGGCAGCACATCCCGCCCGATTCAGTGGGCACAACAGCGCTTTCAATCATAAAACTGTATTCTCAAACACATCTGCGTTGATTCTCAAACACATCTGCGTTATCGCGAGCTCCGCTGAGCACCAGAACCAGGTAAGAGGACTGATGAGGGACAAGGTCAATGAGTCGCAAGCGACAATGCAGCATTGTGGATATCGGTGATCCAGAACGGGTGGTCGGTGATCTTACTCATTGGCTGTAGCATGGCTATTCCCGCGCCGTCAATCTGTTCTGGGCCCAGTCGCCAATGCCATGTGCGAATCGCTCACTGGAAGGAAGTGCGCTCAACGGGGACAGCATGCCTAAAGCCAGAGGTTAAAAGTGGTTTCCGGCGCTGTTATCGAAACTTAGGTCGGCCTCTTTGTCGCCGGTTCCTGAATGGCTAAGGCGACCGGTAGGCCTTTTGGCGGCGTGAGATCCTGTAATGACGATCCTTAGCTGCGAGACAGTTGGTGGCCGTCGTTCTACACAGACGGCGTGGTGCTGATTCTGTGTTGGGCTTGCGCGTTGTACCCATTTGGCGTCGTGTAAGGCCACACATCCCCCAAAACTCTGCTTAACAAACCGTCAAGGCGATAAGATGCCATGCTGTCCTGATCAATGGACTGGCCAAGCGACGACAAAGAAAATTAATAGATTAAGACAGCGACTTATGATCCGGGGATTCGGTGTAGTGTCTTTGCCAGCTTTGCAAAAGTCTTTGCACTCAACATGAAGAAACAACCAATACGACTATTTCTCAGTGACGATCAGGTAGCTTGGTGTTTTAGTGATAGCCTTGGGCCGCGAAAACGAAAATAGGAAAACGCTAGAGAGGGCCGTAGAACCGACATAGTTTTAGAATTTGTATTTAGAGTCATAACAACAGATGAGCAATCAGTTTATCCCCCTCTCGATCATCCTATGAACGCCATTTCAGTCTATTCGCGCAAAGTCTGCTGTTCTGCTTCCATGTGTCTCTCGTTCCTCTTGGATGCTGACTCTCAAGTTCTGCCTATCACAACACAAGTCTTAAGCTTCGCCACCACGTTTTCCACGCCCTCCGCCGCCCTGGGGCCGCCTCTGCTTGGGCTTGTCTGGCACAATATTTAAGCCCCTCGTTCCTCTTAAGCCCATCTTGCTCGCTGTACTTTTGGCAATACCGGGAGTTTCGGGAGCGCCAAGTCCATCACGTGCGTACACGTTGCCTTGCCTGACAAGCTCCTCCTTGTCCCACTTGAGACCCTTGAGATGGTTATTATAATACCCAAGCCAAGCCTTGTAGATCTGCGCCTTGTCGGCTTCCTCTATCATCTCGACGGCTCTATGCACTTCAGCGGTATAGGACAGGTTGGCCTCATGTGGAATGAAAGTAATCTCTTTCAGTGTCCACTTAGGAAACCACGCCTCCGCTTCGCAGACGATGAACAGGCCGCGACCTTCAGCATTGGCGCGCGCCGTGCGGCCGAGGCGGTGGATGTAGCTCTGCTTGTCTGAAGGAACACCGACCTGAAAGACGGTGGTCACTCCAGGGAAGTCCATGCCGCGGGCGACGACGTCAGTGGCGACGAGGATGGCACTTCTCGCATCACGGTACTCGTTGGTCACCTTTGTTCGCTTGTTCTGCGAGATTCGACTGTGAAGAGTTGATACAGGGGGTAGCTGGGGAATCACGGAGAGGATGTCTCCGTAGAACCCAGCGAGCGCAGCCGTCGGCGCAAAAACGATGGCTTTGAAGTCTTGGTGCTGCTCAGCTTCTTCACGGATGCATCCGACCATGGCTGGCGCCACGCTGGCAAACGTGGGCACCTTGACTAGAAGCTGCGGAACGCGCTCATGAGTGTTGAGCTCCCCGGCCGGAATTGTAGAGATGAACTTGTGAGAGGGAGACAAGACGAGTCCGGCGGCCTGGTTGACATGGGGTGCGATGGTGGCTGAGAAGAGCATGCCCTGCCTGTTCACCTGTTTCCTGTCAGGTAGGTGGCGAACGATATCTCTTAGTGCCGGCATAAAGCCCATATCGAGAAGTCGATCAGCCTCGTCGAGCACAAGGGTGTCCAAGTGCCGAAAGGCATACAAGATATCCTCATTAGACATGTGGTCGATGAGACGGCCGGGGGTAGCGATTAGAACATCGCAGCCGCCTAGAATCTGCTTCTCCTCCCTGTCCTTGTTCGTGCCGCCAATGGCGATACGGACACGGTATTTGGGCAGCCTTTGGAGCAGGTTGCTGGCTTCCTGGGCGATCTGCATGGCCAATTCGCGTGTCGGGGAAATGACAAGCAGCGAGATACCGGCACCACGGCCCCGGTTCTGATTGATCATCGTCTGCAAAGCAGGAAGCAGGAAGGCGACCGTCTTTCCGGTTCCTGTCTTGGCCTGGACGAGACAGTCGCTGCGGTTGGGCGGCAGCAGTTCCCAGAGAGTGGCAGCCTGGACGGGCATCATGTGGTCGAACTTGAGCACCTCTGTGATGGTCTGGATGATGGTGGGATGGACAAGGTTCTGTCCAGCGAGTTCGGCGAACCTCGGGGTGTCAAGAGGAATAGCCTCGGTGAGAGGCGGACGAGAGTCTGCCAATGGAACTGTGTGGCTTTGCGGTCTCTGCGACGAGGTCTCCATGGCTGGCGCGGGAAACCCTCCGTTCGATGAAGCATCGTTCAGAACTCTTGGGCCACGATGGCGTCCCGGCCCACCGCCGCGACGGCGGTCCGGGCGCCGGCCCTTTGGCTTGTCGCTCATGGGAGCAAAGTGGTAGATTAAGTTGGTCTGGGTGGCGTCTCGCGTACGTGTGATACTCTAAGGTGCGTGCTGGGTTGAGATATGGAGATGGCAAAATAGAAGCTTGTGCGTCAAGTGAACCTTCAGTCGCGAAGTGAGTGCTGGTGAAATTTTCCTAATTGCGGAATTGTGACCAATCAGGTCTATGTGTACCTCAGAGAAGGCAGTGGACAGGCGAAAGACTTAGGTACCTCCTTAGGTACTCAGCCACGCTAAGAAGTCCCTAGCGGCTTTGCTGCAATGGCACTATAACAGCTGTGCTGACCTCTGCAAAACACCCGCTCGCGGCTGCAGACTGCACGGGAGTTGCACTGCAAAGTGTCGCGATTACTGATGAACGGAATAATTACAATGCAGACCCTCATGTGGTTGCATAAAGCCTACCGTCAGAAGACTGACTTGCCATACGAAGCTGGAAAGACCCTGGTCACAGGGCTGCTACAGGGGCTGCCACAGGGCCCGCAGCCATCGCTCGACTACAACAAAGATAGACGTCCAGGGCAGTGTGGGAGGGAATTGGCAAACTTCACCTAATAAGGCCAAGAGCTCTTCGTAATTCGTACCCTGCTCCTTCTATTGGCTTCCTGCTGGATGCGTGTTTGAAGATGAACGGTTCCACATGTCCTTCGGGTACAGGGGCAGCAAAGCACCTTGAACTTCGTGTCCCGAAGGAACTGACTCGAAGACTGGGAGTGACGCTGCAACATGATGGCCTTGTAAGCTGGCTTTTTCATCTGCAGTCATTGCCGATTGTATGCAGTGGGTGGAAAAGACGGGGGGTTTTTACGACCGTTGGGGTTCATTGTCATAACTACTTTATTGTCAACCTCAACTTTTGAAGCTGGCAGGCTGGCCACACGTATGGTTAAGGACTTACGGTAGTCTACTCATCTGCCCATACATAATTCTCTGTACCATGAAAACTCCTTCATCCGAGTCCTTGTGATACTTTTGAGAGGCTCTCATAATCATGCTGAAGTTCAAGCTTTCGATGTCTGAGGTCGTAAAGTTATTTGGCTCGTCAATGTCATCAACGCCAAATATCAACATTGGTGGCCTCCAAGCTCAGTGCCACACGACAAATCTTTAAAACCCTTCGCAACGCTTGATGTTCGAGAGGAGTAGAGTGCACATAATTGATTCTCAGGTGACGACCATGGCCAGGAAAATGGGTAGCTATTAGAAGAAGATCCTCGTCTACAGGCAGCGGAAGGCAATTAGGGTTGCAGCCCACGTAGGTCAAGTCGTGAACGGCACAGCTCTGAGTTGAATGATGCGGCTTTATAGAGATGGTAAGTTTTGGAATCCTTCGCTTATGGTGAATGGTTTGTCCAGAGACCATCTTCAAACATTGAGTGATGGCGGGCTGGTGCAGTGAAGATATGGCTGGCTCCATGTTGATTTGGCCGCTATTAACACTGGAGTTCCGTTGATTCCAGCATGCCGTGCAGGCCAAGGCTTTGTGTTGGGCTTTCGTGCGGCGTGTCACGCGAGGTGAAGAGAAATTCCTCCGTTTTTAGTAAGTCTTACCTCAACCTAAGGACATGGACGTGAGCTGAATACGTCCAGCCCTCGAATGGAGGATCGTGCAGACATTGTCTGTTTAGAACTTGTGGGTCGCACTTCAACAAGCTCAATATATACGGCAATTAGACGGGAAGACTAGGTTCAGCAAATTGCAGAGGTAATGCTTACCGACATGAAGCCATACAACGGCAACATGGGGACAGAACGATAGTCGCTAGTATTACGATGCTGCACTATACTACAATAGACGGAGCGGCGTGCAAAGTTTCACCAAGGTAGTGTCTATGATCGGGCAGAGGGAAGGAGAGAAAGGCTAGCTATAAAAAATAATGGGTTGGCGCAATAGCAACGCGTCTTTGAAGTGAAAAAAACGCACACGGATGAAAAGACCAATGAAACCATGGGATACGCCGGACAGTATATGCATGCGCAAAGCTTCAACGACACTGCAATCAAACAGCAGCGAGTGGCTCACGCTCTTTGAGCCTCGATATCGTGCTGAACATATATGCCGCCATGTGCCTCTCTCGGTAGCCTGGTCCCTGGCTCGAACCTACAGTTTGTCGTAACCCCTCCCACTTCCTTCGGCTTTGACAATTCGAAACTGCCAACCGGAGAGTCCTCCCCTAACTCACTGTATAAATTCGATGCCTTCCTGGTGGCTCGGCTTCCTTGGCTAGAGACCGCATTGCTAGGAGCTTCCTGCAGCCGAACATGGCTTCGCTCCGTCCGTACAGACATCCTGCTGACCACAGGCTTGACGTACGTTTTTAAAAGTGGCGCCAGCGTCGGAATGCAGGCAACTATGATGCCCAACCAAAGTTCCAGGAAGCTAATCAGGCCGATGCTGAAGAGGTTGTATACAAAGTCGGTATCATTGTGTGATGCAATGGTGAATTGCAACCTCCACGTCATGATCCCGATCGTTCTAGGAAGCTGGTCAGTAGACTGGTGCGTTCGCGCATCCTCAAATACTACTCACAGTAGACCAATGCTAAACATGATGGTGATGGCTACTTTGGATCGAAGTGCCAATTGCAGTCCCCAAAGCACTGGAAGGGGTAAGATGACTATTGCAATGTCGATGACCATGTTCAACGACACCGACGTAAGTTGGTCGATGGTTATGTCTCGGCACGATCCATTTGGCTGCGGGTCCCACTGCTGGGAGACTGGTCGGCATCTGGTCATGAACAGCGTCAGGAAAGCGATGCCGTAGCAGGCGACGATGCCCATCAACCCATACGCCCAGCGCTTGAACGATCGGATGCTGAAGAGTCTTATGTAAAGCCAGAGAATGGAGAGCTTGATGAATACTGTGCCGAGCAGCCAGGTGACGCCGCTCGCAATGATGAGCTACTGATATTAGATCGATGCCCTGCCGCGATGCGGGCCCCCGAATTCGTACCTTGAACTGGACGCCGTACTCGTAAGGGTCAAGCTCGCTCGTGTGCTTGCCCAACCCGTTGAAGATGGCCCAAATCGTGACGCCTTCTAGAGTAACAGTGTTGATCTGGCGGAAGCAGGACATGTCAGCTGCTGCATGCGCGTGAAGCCCACAGAGCACACTCACAAAGGCAAATACCACCATGGCGTCGTCAGGATACAGCCTTCTTTTGGACAAAGCTGCGGCCCAGAAGCGCAACGCCAGGAAGACGATGCACACGCCCGTGAAAACACATATCCATATCAGAAGGTCTCTTCCTCTAGAGCCGGCCGACATTTTGGATATGCGCACGGAGTGGTAGGAAGATGGGTTGCTGGGAAATCCATCATTGCTGGAAGAAGCCAGACTGGAAGTATTATGATGACGGCCTTACGACACCCAAACGCCTCGAACTGCCTCGACTTGCTGCGGCTGCAGTCCGCCGCAGACATGATTGGCATAATTCACCCCGGGAGTCGTGATAGCAACCCCCCGCAGTCTGTTTCGGCAGCGATCGTCGCCCGAAATCAGCCACGGCGCGTCTGGTGTGGTAAGACGCAGGCGTGCAAGGGCGGAGGTGCCATTAGGTCAGCACAGCGTTGTCCTTGCATCTCATTCCAACTTGCAAATGGCGAAATGCAACCCAACCTGACCTGGAACTCGAGCGACGCGCGCAACTGGCACGCTGACCAAAAGTCCCCCCCCTCTAAGCGCGGGATACCACCGTACTACATGTCATGATGTCCAAGGTACTCCGCACGTCGCTACCTTATAAGTCCCGGAACTTACCGATATCGTACAGATGGTGAACCAACAGCGCTCGGGAAAACCCCGCAGCGTTGAGGGGGCTGGTATGAAGTGCTCGTGGTATTCTCTTGCGACCCTTTCATACTTGACAAGTTTGAGTGGTAGATGGCAGGATATTGCAAGTTACCTACTCCTACCTCCGTACACAGGGATCAAAAGTGTACTTGTCCGGCACAGCTGAGGATTTATCTGCGTCGAAACATTGCTCCCTGGACCAGACCTACGTGGGCCTCAGCTAGACGCACAAGGGACCATGCAGCCGCCTCTGCCCTCAGCAACGCCAACTTGGCACAACGACACTTACCCATCCATCTCTCCGCTGAGGCCAGAATTAAGCGCCATTGGCAAGACAGTTGTCATTATCGGGGCTGTGAGTTTTAAATCTCGCTCAGCTCCTGTCTTGAATCTCGACACTTGCCATCTGCCTCTGGACTGTTGCCTGGCATCCTGGGCCGCTTCACCCCCTTCTTGCACACGGCCAGCCGGGGCTGAGCAATGCAACATTAAATTCTTGAGAATATTGTTGCTAACTTTCCATATTTACGACGTAGGGTAGTGGCATTGGTCGAGAAGCGGCTGCCGCATTCGGGTCCGCCGGGGCTGCCCACATTGCACTGCTGGGTCGAACCGAGGTGGCGCTGAAGGAGACGGCTTCGACGCTCCCTCCCACCATACCAACTTCAATCCATGTCGGCGACGTCAGGCAAGAGAACTCGGTCATTGATGCGGCTACTTTGATCGGCCCGTGGGATATACTAGTGCTCGCGGCCGGTCATGTTTCGACCCCATCTACCATTGCCTCGGCAAATGTGGAGGATTTCTGGCAATCCTTCGAGGTATGTGTCGCATTACTACATGAGTAACCTCCAAGAGTCTCTTGTTTGTTTCGGTTCGATGCACGTTGCTGATCCGTAGGCTAGACCAACGTCAAGGGGCTTTACCTTAGCCTAAGCGCGTTCTTGCCCAGCGCCAATCCTTCGAATGCCACGGTACTCGCCTTGACGACCGGCACCACGGCCTTGCCACCATCGATGGTCCCGGGGCTTTCTGCGTACATGGCATCCAAGTTGGCTCAGACAAAGCTCATCGAGTACCTGGCTGCCGAGAATCCCAACATCTTTGCTGCCACTGTACACCCGGGCATGGTGGAGACTGGTATATTCACAAGGAGTGGTGCTCAGGCGGAGAGCCTTCCCATGGACAAAGGTGCGGTATTCCAATATTCCTTCCTCTGCCACTTTACCCCTGTATCTCTTTCGCTCAGACGCGCCACCTTTGTCGCCCTTTATGACGCACATGAGCCCTACACTTTATGCCCCTGCGTTCATTTCATGTCGGTGGCGCCCACGTCTAACATAATGCAACGACCTAGTCCAGCTTCCTGCCCACTTCCTTGTCTGGATGTCAAGTCCAGAAGCGACTTTCCTGAAAGGCCGTTGTGTCTGGGCCAACTGGGATGTAGAGGAATTGAAAACCCAGGCAGAAGCTATCCACCAAGGGCAAATAATGACGAGCGGCATCAATGGCTGGCCATATACTCATACAGCCTGACTGGACGCCAGTGGAGGACCTGCTTCTCAGCCCGAAGACTAGACTGTGTGGCTTAGCAATGACGATTTTGGCTCCGTTGGTGGAAGGCCTCCGAAGGAAAAGCATGGATGCTGGACCTAGAGCAACGAAATCTTGCTAGAGTATTGAAGTATCACCCACACCAGCCCTGACTTCAAAGAACAGGCGTAAGTCACCTGGATTGGATGTGAACTGGTCTTTGACATCCCTCATCGCACGAACACTTGTCTCGCCCGGCGCAGGGCGGAATTTGTACTTCTTCACGAGCCTTGCAATGACGTATCGCATGGTGTCTATGGCAAAGGTACGGCCAAGGCAACTGTTGTGGCCTGAAATTGGTACTTCTGTAGGTTACTCATCTCTAGGTTCAAGAAATGGACGAGAAGATTGGTGCTGACCACGTACCTGTGCCAAATGGTGCGTAGGCTGCGGCATTGCGCACCATATCAGGACGCGTGCTCCACCGCTCGGGGATGAAGTCGTGCGCCTGCTCGAAACAGTCTTCTCCTGCGAGTAGTTAGAGATGCAAGGTGGAGGTCTTCCGTGGCCGGGATGGTGAAAGGCTTACTCCTCGCAATGGAAAATCGAGGGGCGACAACGGTTATGTTGGGAGGGATGAATTTGCCTCCAATCGTCATGCCATTTCCATTAGTCTTTCTATTCCCACCTGTGAGTAGAGCAGGGTGTAGGCGAAGTGCTTCCTTAATGACTGCGTTGAGGTGCGGCAAGGTGGCAAGGGTTTTCAGATCCGTCACGTTGATGTCCATGACCTCCTCGTGGATCTTCTCCGCGTGATGTAGGTGTTGACCGAGTTCGCAAAAGACTGCGATCAAAGCAACAGCAGTCGGCTCACTATGCCAGGCAATGTCAACGATTACCAGTCATAACCATTGATTGAGCAACTGAGTACCTTCCAGCTACAATGGCGAGCAGGCTGTCTCCTTCTAGCCAAAACCACTGGTCCTTCTCTAGGGTCTGGCTGTCCTTCTCCATGAGAAAATGTGCCAAGTCTAGAGACTGGTTCGAGCTGCCATTCATTATTCTATTACGCATCTGTGTTTTGCACCACTCCACAGTGTCGAACCAGTCCTTGAGCACGCTAATTCGTGGAGCCAGCTTGAAGACAGTCTGTACGAGCCATGGCGCTGGGCTGAAAGGACCCAGAAGGGAAAGTGCACGTTGTAGGCGGACGATGATGTGGTGCCACTTCTGATTTTGCAACATGCCGAAGGGCTTGCTGAAGACCAGGTCGCCCATGACATCGAAGCCGAACCAGAGGAAGAAATTGCGCGCGTCTGAAGTCCTCTGGGCCTTCACATCAGACTCGATGCATTGATCCAGCTGGTCAACGTACTTGAGGACTTTTGCCTCGTGCTCTGCCAGCGCTGCATCGGAAGAGATGCTGTCAGCTCTGTCGTCCTTTGGCCAGGTCCTCCCCCAAGGTCTCCTAGACTCACCTTTGGTGGTAAATCCACGATTCCACTCTCTACGGCGCTCGGCGTGAACCGACTTGTCTCTCGTGGTGACGAGAGCCAAACTCGGGTGCAAGATGTCATACCACTCCGCCTTGACACATTCGGAGCGCGGCCCGTCCACAGCCATGAAGACGTCCGGATGGAAGACGGTGACTTCTGCGGGGCCTGGACCTCAAACATAAGCGGCCACACCAGTTACGGAGTTGGAGAAGATTGCTGCTCCTACCAGTCCTCACGAAGTTACCGTACTCTACGCGCAATGCATCGAGAACAAGGTGATTCTTTGAGTGCCTACAAGCCCACACGTGCCACAGCTTGGTGACACGGGCATACCATGGTCCTGGAAAGCCGCCTTTAACCAGCGGATGAAGCAGCGAACGGTACAGCAAGATGCTGCTTGCAAGACCTAACAGGTAGCCGTAGCTCCAATACTGGACATTCTTGAGGGCCTCGTTGAGCGCTGAGCTCTGAGAGAATGAGGCGCAGATAGGGCAGAAAATGTAGAGCGACGAGTGGAAAACCACAATCTGGGGCGCCTGTACATGCCACTCCCCTTGAATGAAGACGCCATGGTGGACAAAAATTCCACTCAAAAATCCGATCCCATAGAGAAGCTCATGGTGGTGGAGGCGGTAGTCGAAAGCATTCATGGCTTTGAGATTTCGTTGCCTTTGGTGAACTTGTCGAACCCCTAAATTCAGACTACGAGTACAAAGCAACATGATGGCATGATGGCTGCCTGGGGGCTTGTTTACCTTTTCAGCGCGGGCAGCGATGCTGTCGGTCCATATCTAGTCCGGTATTGAACATGGATAGGCCTGGCGTACAGCCTCGAAGGGGTGCGTCAATGTTCGGATGTTTGTGATCCAGCGCGTAGTCCACTTTGCGAACCAGGCGTTCCGTTGAGGGAATATGACGCGCGACGGAACAGGGATCTCTATGCCGAGCTCTGTATCTTACTGTACCAGTAGGTACTCCGTACTCCGTACGTACGTGCTGTCCTCGTGCGTGCGCCTGCCTCTGCACACTGTAGTCCATCAAATAGCAATCGCGTGTGGCGGTTGTAATCTCTCACCGGGATCATGAATGCCGGGCCGGGGAGAGTGGGGCGGGGCGGTGGGGGGAAAGGGGGGGTGGAGGGAAGGGGGTGCATTCCGCCAATCTGCCTTTGTGGCGAAGTGCACGGACGGTGGATGACTGCTGTCAGACTTCGGACCGTGCAGCGCCATCACCCAAGCACGATGGCACGTCCGAGATTAGGCCCCCAGAACTGGTTGGGGGCCAAGGCAGGCCCACACGATCTGGGTCCTGGCTGGGATGCTGGAGTAGTAACTAACAATTTTCCGACTACAGGTACAACTCGTACTTCGTACCTGGGTCGACGAGCCAACGATGGTCGATCATGTCACTCCATGTCATCATTGACAGCGATTGCTGGTTGGTTGTTGGCTACGACAAGCGTACATCCCAGCTGCACTGTCTCTCACTTTGCTTCCATCCCCAGCGACGTATTTTAGTGACACAAATACACGTGCTTTCAATCATAACTTAGAATCATTCCAGCCTTTCTTGCCGCAGGCGCAGTATGTCTTTTTGCTACATGTCGAGATGGCGTCCGAAAGCTACGACTACATCATCATTGGGGGCGGAACTGCAGGCCTGGTTCTAGCGGCCCGTCTCTCTGAAGATGCGACGACGCAGGTGCTTGTGATCGAGGCTGGGGAAGATCAAACGGCGGATCCCCGTATAGCAGTGCCTGCTATGTGGCCAACGCTGCTCAATACATCGGCGGATTGGCGCTTCCAGACCATTCCCCAGGTATTTTGCTCCATTCAAGGCTGTCCTGCGGCTGCTGCGATTGAGATCTCTGACAAAAGGCAGGATGGTCTCGGTGGTCGAGAATTGGTAGTCCCGCAGGGCCGAGTTCTCGGCGGTTCCAGTGCCATCAATGGACTCTTATTTACCCCAACGTCCAAAGCAAACGTCGACGCCTGGGTCAAGTTGGGAAACCACGGCTGGGACTGGAAAAGCTTCGCGAAGTCAATCTGCAAGTCTTACAGTATGAACGAGTCGTCCGAGGCGGCAAAGGCCGGCGGCCCCATCCAGCTCAGCTTGCCTCCCAAGACTGATAGCATATGGCCAAAGGCCTGGGCAGACACTCTAGAAAAGCTGGGATTCCCAGTAAACGGTGACAATTTCTCAGGCCAGGCCCATGGGGCGCTCACGAATCCAGACTGCATCCATGCCGAAACGAAGCAGCGCAGCTACGCAGCCAATGCGTATCTGGAGCCGACCCGTGATCGAAAGAATCTGACCGTGTTAACGCAGGCTCTAGTCGACAAGATCCTCTTCAGGAAGTCGAGCTCTGAACCAGTTGCCGAGGCCGTTCAGTACACAAAGGAAGGCGAAAAGAAGACCGTAACTGCTCGCAAGGACATCATCCTGGCCGCCGGGGCCATGAACTCGCCGAAGCTGCTCGAGCTGTCGGGCATTGGCGACGCAAAGCTTCTGAAGAACCTGGGCATTGAGGTGATTGTAGACAACCCGAATGTCGGAGAAAATCTGCAGAACCATGTGCTGTGCGGTCTAAGCTTCGAGGCCTGCGAGGGACTTCACACAATGGACGCCCTCGCGCGGCAGGATCCAATTGCCATTGCGGCTGCGACGGAAGCCTACGGCAAACAATCAGGACCTTTCGCGAGCAGCGGGACTAACGCCTCGGCACAGCTGCCGCTGCCAGGTATTGAGACTGCAGAGGGCAGAGCTGATCTCCAACAGGTGCTTGGGCGTTGCATGATCGACTCAGCAGGCCGCAAAGGAGCCTCAGGTACTGCCACGGCTCCGTTTGCCGAAGCCCATGACGCTTTTGTGCGATCCATCCTCGAGTCGCGCGAGGAGGCCTCAGGCTGCTACATTTCGTTCCCTGGTTATGCCTCGTTCACCGCCGACGGATCCATGGAGCCGCCCCCGCCGGGGACTGAGACATATTTTTCTGTTGGGCTGCTGCTCGCACATCCGCTCTCCCGCGGCTCGGTTCACACGGCGTCTGCGACAGCGTCAGTGTCTCCCTCTAGACTGACTATCGACCCCCGCTACCTCTCACACCCTCTCGACGTTGAGGTGCTGGCAAGGCACCTGCGCTTCCTCGAAGTCGTTGCCAACACGGAGCCGCTGGCAACCCACCTAAAAGCCGGGGGGAAGCGCAATGCGAGTGCACCCCCAGCCGGGGCCTTGGCTGACCTGGAGCAAGCCAAGGACTACGTGCGCCGGACAGCAGTGGGCGCCCACCACTTCACAGGGACTTGCTCCATGATGGCTCGGGAGCTCGGGGGTGTGGTAGATCCGCAGCTGCGAGTCTACGGTTGTCGCAACCTGCGCGTGTGCGACGCCAGTATCATCCCGCTGACACCTCGAGCAAACCCACAAGCTACCGTCTATGGCGTTGCTGAGCATGCCGCCGGCATGATCAAGGCGGGACTGTAGGGTGGCATGGGTGGCAACTGCCAGGTCGACCCCGGCCTTGGCTGCAGTGTTACATTGCATTATTACTGCGGTATACCGGTACACTCGCTACCGTACTCGTATAATCTCAGAATTAATTCGCCCGGCCAGCCACCACAGCGCGTGTCTACAGGGTAATCAAGTCAATCACCTGCTTCTTCTGGTTAGCTGCGTTTCCCACATCTTCAAATGCTGCAACATTGAGAGCACCGCCAAAAGCAAAAAGGCAACAACTTTCAGCGCTCTTGTCTCGGCACGGAATGTTATGACCGTACCTTTAATTTTATGCAGGTAATCACTGGGTGCTGCTGTGGGGTGATTATGAATTTTGTGTGATTCTACGGTATTCCGTGTCCGTATGCTCCTGCTCCGTGGCTTCCTTCGCGTATGTGTTAGTCGATATTCGATCGTTAGAACCCATAAATAACCTTGCTCGGGCCGTGCGATTGGGCTTCTTTCGTTTAGAGACCCGAGATTCGTGATCGCTTCTGGTCACTTTGGCCTAGCCGAATCCTTCAATCTCTGCAGAACTTCATCCTGTAACAGCCGTGATGCGACACAACCTGGCAGCCCCTAATATTACTAATATGACTTTGCCAAATCCGGCGTCGGGTGGTTGGACACGACCCAGACATGTCTTCAAGTGGCAGCACGGAGTACGGAGTTGTGAACCATCACCTGGCACTAGAGATGATCCAGACTTGGCCCAAGAGCCGCCAGCCGCCCCAACGAGGTTCTGATACTGGCCAGCGTCGTCCCTTCACAGATGCTTTACGTCTGTACGGAGTACGACCGTGCAATTTCTCATTTTCATGCAGGCTGAGACGGCGGGGCCGGTGACACGTGCAACCTTCCTCGAATTGCATCGACGGCAGATATCGGGTAAAGTTTTGTAACCCTTCAGAGATGGTGAGTGCAATTGATACTAGAAGGCGGAGTACATGGCCACCCTGGGCATCCTGGGTATTATGTGCATGCCAGCTGGAGTGACGTTCATGTTCACGTAATACCTGGTCCGGCTCCTCAGAGGGACGCGGCCTCCGTTCATGGTCCGCCCGTGCCTGCAAGTCGGACTCTCTTGGTCCTAATCAGCCTGACTCGACCTCACCGTACAACGATCTGGCAAATATATTCTTCGAGCTTGGGACCATGGGAAAGGCCAACGACGACAACTCGCCCGGCAAGGTCTCCAAAATCCTGTCCATTCCGGGCCTGATATGGGCGTTTACGGAAAGCAACTTCCCGACCTTTGTCGTTCCGAACACGGCGTTTGGTGTACTAGGTGCCGTTGCAGGTTCACGGCTAGCAGAAGGACAACTCCCCTCGCTGCTGCAAATAGCCTACCGAGTTCCGGCGGTGATCGCGTTCAACTGGTATAACGTCTTCCTCTTCGACCTCGCCAACCAAAGATCTGCAGAGTCCGTCGAGGAAGACATTGTCAACAAGCCCTGGCGGCCAATCCCGTCGGGGAAAATCACCCAGGATCAGACGCGAAGGGCAATGCTCCTGACCATTCCGACAGCTCTCGCCCTGAATTACTTGCTAGGCGTCTGGAGAGAGGGCGTTTTCATCCAGATCCTCACATGGCTTTACAACGATCTGAGAGGCGGTGACGAGCTGGTCAGGGACGCCATCATTGCCGTCGCCTACGGTCTCTTTAACCAGGGCTCGCTGAACATCGCCATTGGCAGAGAGGCCAGCCTCAACGTGGGCGGGCGGACTTGGATCATCATCATCAGTGGTGTCATCTTGACGACGATGCAGGTTCAAGATCTCAAAGATCAAGAAGGGGACCGCACGCGTGGGCGAAAGTCAATCCCACTCTTCCTTGGTGACCAGGCGTCTCGCGTGTCGATTGCCGTTTTTGTGTTAGTGTGGTCGTGCGTCTGCACCTTCTTCTGGGGCCTCAGGCCGTTGGCGTACACCTTGACGGTGCTTTGGGGCTTGGCTGTCGTATTGAGCGTGTTGCTGCGGCGGAGACCCGAGGAGGACTCACAGACGTGGAAGCTGTGGTGCATCTGGACGGTTAGCTTATATAGCCTGCCAATTCTTGCAAGTTTGACAGTCAATTAGAACAAGCGGCAGAGTCGAATTGCGGTGGGCGTCATGAGATGTTGTTGCACGATGAGCGGCTCTGTCTGGAGAAATGTGTCATTTGACTCAGTATTCCTGAGCTGTCGTGAGACGGCCGCTGGCTTATCAGTTGGGTATGTGCGACGACGAGACGCCAATTATACAATCGCATTCCTGCCAGAAGACGTCGCGCAGAGAGATTACGAAATACAGACAAACATGGTAAGAAATGCCACAATACGGGCACATGTTAGCCCGACGGGCGGACACCGGCTTCGCAGGTATGCGCGGAGTAGCCGCGTGGTAAGAAGTAAGAATGCACGCAACGTGGAACCAACGACTGACATGCCAGTGTACATCGCATTCTTACTTATGGTAGAGTACAGTCCCTGGCATTTAGTTTTCGTCCCGGGAAACTACCGATCGCGCCAGAATCCGCTTGCGGGGTACGCACTTCCAGGCGCATTCAGGACGAATACTAATTGCCCCCCACTGTATCACTGGGGAGCTGGGATTGATTTAAACCCCTTCCAGTCTAGATTGAGCTTGCTAATTTGGCGCTGAACTATTGTCAAGACTCTTGCCACGTTGTCAACAATTGACGGCGGTTGCCGCGTGGATCCAACTTCATGCGGCCACCCCTCCCCCGACTGCCCAATATAGGTGCGCGGAGATGCTCCGGTACCTACATTGCCTCGTGGCTACCCCGTGGTGGTTGGGATGCTTGACGTACGAGGCTCTATGGCTTGCATGGGGGGAAGCACCTTGCAGCTAATATCGTCAATGATGGCGGACTTATGCGTAATAGACGCGCATCGGACATGGGAGAGAATCTGCCGTATTTTCCGTGTTTGCGCATTCTACGACTTTATCTTAAGCTGAGCAGCCCCCGGCTACCTCTCCAGTCCACCTCACGCTGCTGCTACGGATCTGGAGACTGGAAGATGGCTCGCTTCCTCGCCATTCTCTCCCTTGTGCCCGCATTCATATCAGCTGCTGTTCTTGTAGAAGACTCTTTTAAACGAACGCCCTCAAGATGCCGCTGCTTCCCAGGAGACCAATGCTGGCCTACCAAGACAGACTGGAATCTGTTCAACACCACGCTTGGTGGCAAGCTGGTTGCAACGACGCCCATTGCAGCCCCTTGTCATGATTCTGCATTCGGGGCCTACGACGCACAACGCTGTGCAACGCTTAGGTCGGTATGGGACTATCCGGACACGCATATTGCCTCTTCGTCTTCGCCTATGGCGCCCTTCTTCGCCAATCTCAGTTGCGACCCATTTACATCGCCCAACGCCCAATGCATCATTGGTACGCAGCTGCAGTATGCTGTTGATGCCACCTCGGCAGCCGACTACAAGGCGGCGCTCGCATTCGCCCGACAGAGAAACATTCGTTTGGTAATCCGCAACACTGGCCATGACTACTTCGGCAAGTCGACCGGTTCTGGCGCGCTCGGGATCTGGACGCACCACTTAAAGGACATTCAAGTAATTGATTACAACGGCTGCAGATACAAGGGAAAGGCGCTGAAGGTTGGCGCGGGCGTTCAAGTCTTTGAAGCCCAAGCGGCCGCCCACGCCAATGGTCTCGTCGTCGTGAGCGGCAACTGCCCGACTGTAGGAATAGCTGGCGGATACACTCAAGGCGGTGGTCATGGCCCTCTCGCGACAAAGTTTGGTCTCTCGGCCGACCAGGTGCTCGAATGGGAAGTCATCACCAGCACAGGAGATCATCTGGTTGCAAAGCCGACAAAGAACTCTGACCTCTACTGGGCGCTCTCCGGTGGCGGCGGTGGCACCTATGCAGCTGTGCTTTCGATGACGATTAGGGCTTACCCCGACTTACCGACCGCTGCTGCAAATCTCACGTTCTCGATTAAAGGCGTCTCTTCGGACACGTTCTATGGCGTGGTTAATAAGTTCTTGACGAACCTTCCCAGCATTGTGGACGCCGGCGCTGTTAGCATATTCCTACTATCAGAGGGACTCTTTGTTATGCAGCCAACGACAGCCCCAGGTGTGAGCAAAGCAAAACTACGAAGTCTACTGGAACCAGTCCTAACGAAACTGAAAGAAAACGGCATGAGCTATGGTAAACTCTCCGGTATGATTGCATGTCGGATCGTTGACGATTCTAATATGTCCAATCGCAGACTTTCACATTGACCAATTCTCCACCTACCTCGACAGCTACAACAAGTACAACCCCCCGTCTAATGTCACCGAGTTCAACATTGGCGGTCGCCTCATCCCTCGCACACTTTTCTTGTCCAACGACTCGGCTACCGCCGTTACGGACGCCCTTCGCTTTATAGTTGCTCAAGGCGCCGTTGTGTCTGGTGTCTCCGTCAACGTCGCAAAGGGGGCTAAAGTAAAGAATTCCGTGAACCCTGCATGGCGGTCATCAATAATGAGTGCTGTTATCGGGATGTGCGTGCTTCTTCCTCGCAGCGTTGCCCTACTCGGTTGCTGACTGAAAACAGCCCGTACGATCCTCTCAACTTTGAGGCAAACGTTGGCGCTCAGGAGAAAATGACACAAATCTTGGTGCCCAAGCTCACAGTCTTGTCGCCCTCCGACGGCGGGGCATATCTGAATGAGGGTGATATGAATCAGCCCGAATGGCAGAAGAACTTTTTTGGCGAGAATTATGAGCAACTGAGGTCAGTAAAGCAAAAGTATGATGCCATTAGCACTTTCTATGGCCTCACCTCAGTAGGTAGCGAGGACTGGGTCGTGCAAAGAGACGGACGGCTTTGCATGACCTAATGACATGATGCATAGAGAGCGAACTCGAGGAGACTTTGCGGCAACCCTTATACATGCACTTAGAGACCCTTGATATAGAAAACGTGAAGGTCATCAACACTCAGGGTCAGGGTCAATGCGATATCTCGAATAGCTAATGCATTCGACCAGATGAACCGACCCAGACGGAAGAGGCTCTTCCTGTTCATCTAAAGAGTGCAGGCTGAGAAGAAGCAAACATCGCGTGCACGAGCTTAGCAATCTCAAAATTGTTCCCTACTGCCGCATTTTGTTGCTGGTAAGAGATGCATGTAATACGTTAGGCACAAGAATTGAATATAAACGGAAAGACATCCAACTTCTGCCTGTAGAAAGTATGGTCTGGCGGTTTCTATGAGATAACTTCTTTGGATATATGCTGTGTGGAGTCAACCGCCAAACAAAACTGCCAGCGTGTGAATAGGCGGAGGACGTGATCCCCCACAGACACCACGTGGCAGGGGTTTGCAACTAAGAGCTCGGTGCTTCCTGTTGTCTTTCTTCAATCGCTCATTACGTGCCTGTCATGACATGCCTTCGGCTCTGGCATTTCTAATGTCACTGTTCGGCTGTAGCCGACGCCAACGCCTGCGTATGCGTTTTCGCACAGTTTGTTCTTGTCCTTGAAAGTCAGATGATGTGGTTCAGCGGCGTGCCCCGTTTACGGCCAGGTGCACGGCGCATGTCTTGGCCGGCGCATGGCTAGGACGCGCTGGATCAACGTAAGCCGACAGCATCAGCGCCTTGGAGTGCAAGTCATAAATGTCTCTTGCGTTATGGAAGACTGAGGACAAATTTCGCGGCCGAGCTGGAAGTAAGTTGATTGTACCCGGATATTATGCCTTGTAGTAGCCGGCATCGAGCGGTGGCTGGCACAAACTTCTCGCCGCCTTACGGGTGGTCGGAACACTCTGCAACTTGCCGTGAGTTTTGTGCAAGAGAATTATCGCGGAGGTGCCTAACTCGGTGTTGCTGTACTTCCAAATGCACTGGCGGCAAAGTCGACATCCCAATAGTAGCTTGATCTTGACGTTGGCGGCCGTGTGGGCGAGGTTCCAGTGATGATACCACTGGACTTGGCGTAGCCTCGTGGCGTCCAAGACTGAACGCGTGTAGTCCTGCGTTCCTGGCCCCCCAACACTGTGTCGTACACATGACCGTCACTAGAGCGCATGTCTTACTCGTGCAAGCATGGAGTTGCCGCCGAGTTCCATCTTGAGCTAACTCTGCAGATCAAATCAGTGCTTGAAGATCTGGCTCCCTTACTACGGCGTAGTGGCCGCCACCGCAGGGTAAGGTTCCGCTCGGCACAACCTTATAGCGCTCGTCCGTAGTTGTTTAGACGTCGCTCCCGTAAGGAGAAGATTGGTACTTAGTGTACACGTGTTCGTAATGATAATTCCGTGAGACTATGAGGCCACGCCACCGGCGGAGCGCTTGACGTAGTGTCTGGCAAAATCCTGTCTCTACTTCAGTCCCCAAAGTTAGCATTAACGCCTGCGGACGCCCACGTCTTCTGCTACGGGTCGACATACTCGCGCACGGTTCCAGGCTATGCATCAAGGGTGCTGCCAACAAACTTTAAAGGTCTGCAGTGAGTTGGGGTGATGCCATTGTCTATACTCGAAAGAAGGCTTTGTCTCTATTGACGCCGATGATGCCGTTGAAGATAATACATTCTGTCAAGGTGTAAGATCCCGCCGATACAGTGGCGGCGACAGGCGCTACAGGCTCCGGTGATAATACAGTCCTAGCGCGCTGGTAGGCTCTATAGTCGGATACACATTGCCGCTTCTGGGCTCAGGAGCGCGCTAAGGGGTGCCCTCTAGGCGCTTCTTGGTACGGCTGCCCTACAAAGTATATCTTTGGCTACACTCGCCTGTGCCACATCGTAGGTAATAACGTAGCTGCGGGCTAAAATTTCTTCCAGGAAGTATACGAACATACGCCTTGCCATTAAATACCTGTGTGCTTTCCATCCTGGATATTATTATTCTTCTTCTTCCTATACCCTCGTTACCCCCAGAGCGACATCATACTATGGCCATGCGGCAGCTTGTATCCCGCCTTTGAGGGCGTTTTCAAGGCGTCCGAGGCTATTTCCGGCTTTTAGAACATGGAGAGTCTTTGCAATCCGAGCAAGGTGTAACTGGCCAAAGTTGTTCCATGGAAAAGTCCTGCCATCCTGCCACCTCGACGGACCACCGCAGATTACAGCACGAAAGCGGCTCATCTCCGTTGGAAAATCTCGCGGCAGAACTTGGTCTCCAGATTACGGCTCACTTATCTCCAATAGACCGGCTTCGTTAGCCCTGACCAGCCGAAGCTGGCTATACCATCTAGGTCGAGCATGCCTGCAACTACAGGGTGTTTTACGCTTCAACCTTCTCGTTCGCTTAGAGAGAGATGGCGTGCTCCCGGACGACGTCCTTTGCCCCCGATGCCAGGTCTTCCATCCACCCGGCCTATCCTTTCCCCAATTTTGGTACTTTGATAGGGGGTTGGCTGTTCGACCCTGCGCTCAGGTCAACAGCGAAGATTACTCGAAAAATCTCGGATCGCATCCGCCTATCTTCCCTTCAGGCTTCACTTCAATATGGTAGCTGCAGTAATGAGATGCCATCGACATGGGTGGTCCAACCAATTCGCAGAACAACTATCGTCGAGCTCTCGGTACTACCCACATGATGGATCCCAATACCCGAAGCTTACTTCTATCACCCAGTGTCGAGTTGTCAAGGGGAGTTTTATTGTGAAGACCGAGATATTGGTATTTCCATGCAAAGGTTTTTCGGGTCTCCGAGATGCTGCCTCCGAAGTTGGGCAGCTTCTCAAAAACGAAAAGGGGCTGCATTCTTGTGGCGGCCACCATTTTTGGACGGCGATCTATAAAGGTACCCTTAGATCAAGCAGCGGCTGTGTCTGGGGGACTCACCCAATTAACGAATGTTGGTGTTGTTCACATCTCCACCTAGCCCGAATTACGAATTATGCTATACAGACTATGCATTAAGCGCGCAAGATGTTACCAACAATAAAGAGAGAGTCATCACTCTGACCTCATGGAAAGATCTGGGCAGTGGACTTTCAATCAACGATGTCAAATGGAAGTCGCATCTTTATCCAGGACCCAAGCCTCCCTTCTCAAGAGCACTTCGGCAGTCTAAAGGTGGCTTAGTTGCCGAAGCCTTGGAAAAGGCTCTCACAGGAAAACCTGTACGGCGTTATTACCCCAAAATTGACACAGCCAGCTTAAAGTACCTTACTTCATAGTTAGTTTTGGTGGGGCAAAGTCCTGTAGTGGCAAGCCTGACTACCAATACACTCATTACAAAGAAAGACGTTATACGAGTAAACCAATCATCCACGCCACTAGCTAGATGTCGCTGGTTCCGCCGAGCATGTGCGTCTAGCTTAAGGCTTTTGAATACCGTCTAATCTATTTCGTTGCCGTGATGACTTCCGTCGTCTCTTACATGTGCTACGACGTTGTGGTCAGGACTTGTCTTGCTGGCCATCTTTCTGGTTCGCTAGCTCTATTAGTGTAGCGTCGGTTCATCATTGGGCACTATTGGCAGCAATTAGTGAAACGGCAATGTAGTTGCACAGCCGATGGCTGTTTCTGCTTTCGTATATGTGGGCCATTTGCTCCGTGTTGGTATCTCTGAGATCATAGGTATTCCAATAGAGCGGTAGGTCTCTTGGTAAGTCGAGACACAAGAAAACACTCCTAGGCAGGTAGACGCTTAGATGAGATCGGGAAATTCGTTAAAAATGAGCTACAGTCTGAGTGTCATGGCTTATCACTAGATGGAGGCATTTCCTTGTATAACTGCTCCGTTGACTGGTAGGCTAATTTCTCGACACATGATCAACTGATGTGAGACACGACTTAAGTCTATACATGTATACGTGGCTACAAGAGATCTCAGTAACATGAGCCAGCTTGCAGCTCTTGTAGCGACTATTCAATTAGAAGAACAAAAGGCTATGCCCTATCTCCAACTAGGGAGGCTGAACAGGCGGTCAATATCCGCTTGTTCGTTCCCCAACGGCGTTTGGTTTGAGGCACTGACTTTCGCTTCTACCATCTCAGTCATCCCGGCATTCGCACCTTCGCTTCGACTTAATGGAACAACACCTTGCTCTAGTCATGTCTGGTGTCACAATACACGCTCCTCTACAAGGCAATCGGGTGGTGCACGTCGTGATTGGCGTGCAGGTAATTCCAGTCGAGCAGGAATTGTTATTGCCCACGGTGCAAGGGGTAAGGGACGCGGTTGAGGCTGGAGCAGAGATGCATGCGCCGCCGCATGGCGCGCCGCTAGTGCAGACCGTAGTCGGCGTTCAAGTCCTTCCACTTGAGCACGATGCATCGTTGCCAATAGTGCAGATAGTAGATGCGGGTGTTGGAGTAGCGATGCACGCTCCGCCCCATGGGAATCCGGTAGTCGAATATATGGTGGGGGTACAGGTGCTTCCTGTAGGGCAGCGTGCATTACTCCCGCCGGTGCAGCGAATCATGAGTGGAAGAGTAGGTGCCGGATTGATGCAGAGACCACCGCAAGGCCTCCCAGAGAAGCAATTTTGCGTCGGAGTGCACGTCCACGAAGTTGGACAAGGCAAGTTGTTGCCCATTATGCAAGGAACCGTGTAGTGGAGGAGCTGTCGTGGTGCTGGCGGGGGCTAAAATAGATTAGGGCGACACGAGGATGAAAAGCGTCAATCGATACATGGCACCTAGAGATAGAATTGTTGGTACCCATATAGTTGCGTGATAAGAGATTGACGACCACGCTACTATTATGCAGCAGTGACCATGCAGGCTCACGCTCGAGCACATGGCGACAGAGGCGAACTTGGGCTTATATAGGCCTCAAATCCAACAGCTAGCGACATGGGATGGAAATGCACACAGCCCCGTGCAATTCTCGTGTCCATACGCCATGACAGGATGAGAAAAAACCAAAAGTAATGTCGCGTTACGGCGTTGGCCAATTGTAGGTCGTTGCAGGAAAGGAGGCGGAGGTACTTCGTGGAGCTGAAATGCAGAGGACGAGTAGTGCGTCCGTACGTTCAGTAGGATGTCGCTATCTCCGCCAGCTGTAAGCAAGCACGAAGATGAGGCGGTAAAAACCATAAGTTCCGACGTCGAGGACCTGCCATGGAGGCTGTTAATGGTATATAGGCTCAGCGGAGACATTCTAGGCAGTCCTCGGAAAACGTTGATGTCGGATGCAGCCGACTATATTTAGAACATGATGAACATGAATTTGCACGTGTGTCGCACTGCCTAGATTGTGGGCTGCACTAATTAATCAAAATCAGTATGCTGCGGAAGACGAAGCCAATGACAAGACACGATTGGATAATAGCTGATACAAATATCTAGACGGAGTGACAGGGCTAAGACTCGCATCGGCGTATTATATGCCGCCGAATCACGCCAAATAGGCCTTCTTTCCAGGTCCTTGCTGACTTAAGGCCAGCAGCTGGTTTACCGATGTCAAGTTATTGCCCAAGAAAGGATCTCGCAGTCGAAATCGCTATAGGGCGAGGCGCGTGTGTTTTCGCGCATGCGGTGAGCCAGTGCTGACGCAATCTTCCTCCTAGGACTTTCACCCTTCTATTAGCTGCTTCATCGCAAATGATCCAATTTGATGAGAGATGCAATCAAACTCTGTGGCGGAGGGCAATAAAAAATTGTCCAGTGACCAGCAACACGCGCACAGCAGTATGATGTTCAATCAGAGCCTTGTGTTACGCTGGCCCAGCAGGCGACCTTGTCTGGCGCGAGCCAGAGTCTATCAGGATACAATCGCTTCGTATCCGGTCAGCACCATGATTGACGTTTACAGTCGCAATATTGTCTATTTGTCAGAATGAAGATTGAGAATTCTCGCATCTCACCGTTGTGTCAAAGTATGCTGTATCGAAGGCGATCGGTCAAGTCGCAGTGGGTCAAGCCTATGACTGTTCCGAGAAGCACCGAGAAACCCCAACATCGAACAAATACCTGAGCATAGAGGCTAGTTGAAAAATTTGCAGTCGGATTCTTTAGAAAAGTAAGACAGCAATGTATGCTGCAGAAGAATTTCTCAGCAAGGCCCGCTGCCCGAACGCAGCATGGGCCGCGCTGAGCATGTGAATGCAGGCATGACATCACCAGTCGCCGTCGGAATGCTCGGTTCGATATGGTTTGGACCAAAAACAAGCATAGTCAATAGCATCCGGAGGTTGTCCGGCTTTGTAAAGCGCGTGAGTCATGCAGTGAATCGATTGCGTGACGCGAGCTTGGCAAATGCTCTGACAACTGTGCAAGGGAGTACGGCCAACCTATTACATTGACGAGAATTATCGAGGCGGCTTGCAGAAAAGTCGCCTTGACCGCGTCGTTTTCCTTGGGAAAACGCAAACGCAGCGTGGACGGGCTCGGGCTTTGGACTGAATTCGTAGTATCTCCGACTTACCGCCATTGTATTTACAGGCCACGAGTTTCAATGCCGGCTCGTGATATTGGAGGGCCCATTTTCTCAGTCAAGGCGTCGTTAGTCCTGTAGGTATACATAAAAGCGTTGACTTGCACGACGGCAACTCAGAGGGCGTCGCGAAGGACCCGTGTTGTCGAAGGAGCATACCCGTTTCTCAGTGGCAGATGTGTGTACCGACTGTCCTCTGACTTCGCGTGTCAGTAGTCTCAAGAAGAAGTTCTAATGGGGCAATAGTGACGAGTGCCAACCATCTGGCGCATTCAAGTGTGGGTGGAAAGTACCAAGCGACCGCAATGAGGCGCGCCGACGTCGAGTTCAATCGAGTCATTATCACATGCGTTTGAAGTGGATTTTGGGGGCGCAGTCGTATGAAACACCGAAATATGCCCAGGATATATGAGTTCAACTGGTACTGTTGATATTGACGTGAAATATGTTATGTAATCGTCGTGGAACCGAGAACTTGGTTCCCAGCTTGGCATCGTGTTGATACTGGCTATTTGCTTAGTGGAGTACTTCCGGAGTACCGTATAAACTCAGAAAATTCGTCGCGGCCCCGCAAGTGCTGTTGCAGGGGGAAAATCCTATCAACTTCACGATCATTCATTTCGCTACACGATCCTTCCATTTAATAATAGGAACGCGAGGTATTCATTGGCTCTCCCCGCAGATTGAACGGGACGGAGACTCGTGGGGCCGCGACGAATTTTCTGAGTTTATACTGTAGGCTTTACGGTCTTGGCGCTCCGCCACCTACCTGAGCGGATAATCTTATCTGATCATCTAGCACCAATCGTTTTCATGGAGTGTATTCGGGTAGAAGCTTCGTCCCCGACGAAGCAGACGCAGATTCACTTATCACCGAGGACCAAGCGGCTGAGCGGCTTTGTCGGGGTCTGTTAACATAATCTATAAAACCGCAGCTCGCCTTTCATATATTGCCATCGCGCTCTTGAACCGTCTGCATTCCTCATTCTCACAAATTTCTCGGCTGAGCCTTGTTGCGACGGCCAAAATGCGCAGTCTAGAAAAACTCGCTCTCTTGGTGGCTTCGGCCACCGTCGGGCAGGCAGCCTATAAGGACGACTGCGCGGACGCCCCTTGGAACTCAGACACAGACTTTTCCTTGAACAAATATGATGCCAATGACCCAAGTATTCCGATTTCCCCAGAATACAACAACACTTTTGTTTGCATCAGAAATCGTCAGAGGAGAGAAGTTTTGCTGCACTGCACCAATGAGCCACCACCCAGGTCCGTTGTTGGTGACAGCGCTCTGATAGTCAAGGTTCCGGTCCAAAGCGTGGCGGCTCTTGATGGTTTCTCCCAAACGTTGATCGAGGTACGTCGTTCGTGATGTGCAGGTTGCGTGTCACGTTGCGCGCTGAAGGCTGACGTATGCTCAGATACTTGGCAGATCTGAGACCATTCGGCGCACTGGTGCATACTCCGACGTGACCAGCTCTTGCATTCGCGGCAATATGATGAATAACATCACCTACGATGAGTCAAAATGGGACCAGGCAGAAGCCGTCAACGTCACATTCTACGGAGATCTAATACAGCACACACAAAGCCCTCATCTACAATGTCGGCACTTACGCTCCCCTTCGCCAGCTGGGTTACATCAAGTTCATTTCCGTGTTTTACGGCCTGGAGACGCTGGCTAATGATCTTTACAATGGAATTGCAGCAAGTTATCGCTGCACGGCCGCTCAGGTCCAAGAGGCCTTCATGTCCAGCAACTTCCCGGAGGAGGCACTGATTTCGCCTGTTCAAAAGTCTGGCGACAGCTTTACCGTGTTTCAAAGCCCGTAGTGGAGCGTCTCACTGGCTGACGCCGGATCTCGACTGGTTAATGTTTCCGCGGATGGAGAGTCCACGGACGACAGCAACCCAACGAGGCCGAAAATAGTCACACTGAAGGCAAATAGCGACGCAAATGATTTTGCCAGAAACAGTTGGGCCATACTCGACACGACCCAGTATGACCAACTTCCCGGTAAAAAGGTTCCAAAGGTTGTCCCTGATTCTGCACGATTGGACGTTTTATCATACCCTGATCGCTCTGGAGCGTCCAGAGACACTTACGCCTTAAGGAACAAAAATGTCTTTCTTGTTGACAAGTCCCACAATCGAAATCTTCGCCATAGTATGAGATGTCCTTACCCTCGTCGACATATCTAGACGCTGTTCTGTGGGTGAGCGACTGCTAACAGGGTGTTTCACCGCTTGGGTAGACTTCTTTGACCTCGGTTCCGCTCGTCCTGATCTAGTTATCCGAGACATCGTTTCTATATTTTCGCCGTCCCTGGTTTCGAAATACACCACCAGCTTTCTTCGCAATATCCAGAGCCCAGACGACCAACCTTTCCTCATCAGAAAACCAAATTCGTGCGCTACCCCCGGCGAAGACGTTTCAGCTTTGAACCTGGCAGAGTGCAGTCTGCCTTCCTGGGCGAGCGGATACCATGCGGCCGGGATTCCTTCCAATGCCTATGAGCGCCCGCAAGACGTTCAGTCCCTGGCCTTGGCCGGCAATGTTGCTGGATTGAGTGGAGGCCAAAAGGCAGGAATTGCGGTAGGATGTGTTGTTGGTTTCATTTTTCTTGCTACCATTGTTGGATATGGCGCTCTGCGGGCACGTCGGGTTGCCGCAAATAAGAAACCTGACAAGCATGAAGTCGAAAAGGGCTCTATGTCCAGTAAGTCAAGCACGCAAGTCTGACGCAATGCAAGAGGAAGCGCTGGACACACTGAGATGGCAGCGTCGTTGCCGTTTCGTCATTATGATTAGCTCGGGTTGGAAAGGAGCTATTGAACCCCCTTCTCTAATTCTCTAAGTCTCCGACTGTGTGATCTATGTTAGCTTACTGTAACTCACACTGTTCAGTCGCATCTGTCATGATACTGACACTATGGCGCTGATTTGAGTCGCGGGTTCCATACGCCCCCGCAAGACATCAATTCTGCCCCCTGACTCACCCTCGGCAGGTGCACCAGTCACATACCAAAAATATTTGCATCTGCTACCATGTCCTAGTCATCGAGCTCTCTGCCCTCTCGATAGCTCGAGGGCTTTGGCACGCCCCAGGTTTCGCAACGTGTGCGGGACCTCCCAGCTTAAGAAATCGTTGTTAGTGACCAATATGATCGTCATCTTGACCGCGACACCAGATTTTGCCATCCGCTCAGGCAGTACTTCCCGAGAATAATGCGAAACGCTGAGTAGTTATCATCGAGATGACCATGAAATGCCTCACGTCGTAGATAAAGTCAGAGGATTATTCCGGATATGTGAAAGATTGGGGTATGCAATGCTTGATAAGGGTACGTGTCCCTTGTAACAGTACTACTACTCATCCGAAACTTGACTATGTATGACCTTGCTCGGCGCAGCAACTGTGACAGACATATTGGAATGCCCTTGTTGAGCCAGCTCCCAAACATCTCCTCTCCATCAAGCCATTATTCTTCCTGCCGGAGGACGTCGAATAACACAGACAGAACAACTTTGGCAGAGGCCGTGAACGTTTTGGTGAAGTGATGGCTTGGCACTGCTCTTGGCCATGGCAGAAATTTCGACTTCCATGCAATATACTTCACTTGGTTTCCGAAATCGATGGGAGTCTACGGCACGGAGGTGTTTGGCCAGGGATCAGATCCGTGGCGATCAGTCTGCGAGGTAGTAGTAGCAGCAGCTGTTGGAATGGGAGCGGGAGCCGATGGCCCGCGGGAAATGGCCTGGACGGAGGCTAGATATTCTATAGTGTGGAGAAGAGCCTGGTATTCCGTGAGGCTGCAGAGCTGCCGGGGAGCACGAACGAATAGCACGGAAGCGGCCGTGAAGGAGGCTAGATATTCTCTAGTGCGGATAATAGCCTCTTGGTCTGTGATGTTGCCGAGAAAATGCTGCTCTTGGAGGGATTCTATGCTCTTGATCATCTGTTCCAGCGGAGCGCTAGTGATACGGCGACTAGTAGCATCAGCCTGGAGAAGCTCGAGATATGCCTAATTGATGGCGATAGCCTCCTGGTCTGATATAGTGCCACGCTTATGATCTTTAATACGGTAGTTCATTTACTAGAAGACGACTTCGGCAGGCGGTGGAATGTTAAGGGTTTTCTATTTATTGATAGTATCCTATATACTGTTCTTTGTTTACTGGTCCAAGACGTGTATGCAAGAAGCCTGGAGGACGGCGGTATCTAGTCCTAGCCGGCGCCGCAGCAGAGTAACGGCTTGGTCTTTCCCCGGTATATATAACGCTGCCAGTGTCGCACCTGTACAGTATGTGTCTATGTTATAAAACTAGCGCGCTGACAGGCTAATCGCGTCGTCATATAGCATCGTTTCTAGCTGTCCGCGGTCTATGGTATCCTTTGCTTTAGCGTAGAGCTCCGCGGGTATGCTAAGAGTCCCTCCCGTGGCGCGTTGAATGTTAGCGCTAACTACGTCCGGCGGCGGCTACAATAGGAACTCGTGTATCTTATCGGTAGTAAGGGAATCGGGAGAGGCAAGCACCTTGCCGGCCAAGTCGCCGCGGCTAATAAGTAGTAGACGGCGCTCCTCGTCAGTTAGCTGATCTTGGAGGACTTAAGCCTTGACATAGAGAGCCTACGGGATAGCAGGATACGTTAGTGGCCGGTTTCGTTAGGCAACAGAGCGATCAATAGACGCGACTAGAGCGGCTTCGGCTATCCGCATACTCTCGCGGCCTTCCTCTATATCGGAGTCTATGTCGGGATCGGGCCAGTCTTCCTCTCTGGTCCCGAAGTCGGGGTGTGAAAAGCGTGCGTCTGCCATGAAGAACAGGAGAGGAGCAAGTCATAAATGGGTAGGAGGGTAAAGCGAGTATCGTGATTTACGTCTATATGTTGATACGAATAATCTTGGCTACCTTTCAAACCCGTTTTCAAGTGGCAGCGCCATAGAAAGGCAAATCGTCCATCAGGAACCGGCTCCATATTTATCCCTGGCCTCTACCTCATCTAGGGCTACCCAGCCCCAAGGCGTCCACTATGTTTTATTAGTGGCAGTATAGTAAATTACGGCCGGCCCTCAGGATCCTCTGGAGCGTTTGACTTATATGAGGGTTAGAGTACTACGGAAGACTCAGTGGGCGTAGTCTTCAAGGTTTCTATACCTTGCGTTTGCCCATGCGCCCGCGGATATCCCAGCCCCAGCGCAGAAGAAGTTGTTGAAGCATCTCATTGCATTGCGTATACCCCTTGGTTCGTGCTTAAGTTGGTCTCCGAAGGACCGCACTACCGAGCATGCAGAGTAATTATCGCCCTTTCTCCTGGCTTGGGCAATGTGGAAATATTTCTTGTTTCTGCTACTCATTTCAACCACCCCCCTCCCCCCTCGATACCTCTTCCGGCAATGGCATCCACCTGCTGTTAGTCGCACGCAAGGAAGCCCATCTTCTCGTCAAAGCCGTCACCAGCTGACAGACACCGAACTGCACCTCACGGTAGCGCTCTGTTACAGCCGGTCGTCCCTCCTGGGCCCGCATTGTGACTATTTGTATTTTGTAGAGTCATCCATTGGCAGAGGAAAAATTATGGCCCTAGCAATGGACGTGCGAATAGCTAGCAGATATCAGCTGAGGCTGCAATAACCTGCACCACAACCAGCCCCAGCATTTGCGCCTTATTACTAATAAGTCAGTGGCCTTGGCCATGATGCTTCTACTAGACTTTCACCCAGCACCGCAATAGGCTCTCTGTGCCATCTTGATTATATGTATTAGACTATAACAAGTTGCTGGCCACTACACTATCATACACCCTTATTACGCAGAACATATGATCGCCTCTCCGTCACCTTATCTCGTCCTCCCTTTGGTCTTCTATTGTAGGTTTGTTGCCTTGCCCTGCTCACCTGTCAAGGTTCGAACCAAAAAGGAGTCCTCACTTCTAGACAACTCGGCCGCGGACCTGAATTACCCTCCTAGCATCAAGGTCCGTCCAGCACAGGGCCGCCACAAAGCTGACTACATAAAGGCAAAGAGATGAAATCAGCATAATTCGTAGACTCTCACTATAAGCGAGATCGATACCGTTCCTAATCGGACTACCTTTAGGGTACGACATTTGCGACAAAATGCTGCCGTAGATCTGCGGAGCGAGCGACTGGGAATCGGCGGGCAGGTATTCTTTAAGCTTTGAAGGGAAGACAGAAGTCCATATAGCGGCCGAGACCGCCGTACCTATGGAGACACCGCAGTTTCCGATCAGTTCAGAAGTGGCAATCAATGCCGGAATCTGCTGCTGGGTAGCCACCGACATCAGAGCCAGCTGCTGGCAAATGCCGATAGATCCAAGGCCGAAAGATGTGAAAATCATGCACATTGCGATGTATCCGATGCCGCTATTGGCGTGGCGGAAATGAATCAGGAGGCCAGCGCCGAGAAAGAGCAAGGGCATTCCGCCACACACAGCAACCCATTTGAATCGCCCGTACAGTCGAAGCACCACCCCAACGACAATCGTCGAAAACACCGCGCCCGCGATCTGAATATTCCCTATGTTGATGGCGGTAGGGATCTCGAGATTCCATATAATGAGAAGTGCTGAAATGAAATATGAAATCCAAATGTAGGTGGAACAAAATAAGCTTGAGTTCAGGAGAAAGGCAAAGGGAACATTGGGCTTGCGCATTAGCTCCCACTGAATGAAGCTGACTGGGGCTAAACGCCACTCGTAGAAGACAAAAGCGACAATCAACAAAGGCCCAATGACAATGAAGCTGATTATCAAGGGTGACTTCCACTCCTCTGACTGATACGAATATAGGCTGAGTGCGAGGAGAAACAGCGCCAAGCCAGAAGCCAGAAGTAGGAGGCCTATAAGGTCAACTTGTCTGGCGTAATGCAGAGCGGATTGAAGCGGCGTGCGCCCACTGTTCACCCTCGACAATAAGCCTTGCCTTTTCGCCTTGCATTGATAGTACGACAGCAGTACAATAAGTGGAATCCCGGTAACGGGCATGATAATTGCCCACATGGCAATACCCCATCTGAATCCGGTGTTGATGATGATGCTGTTGGTAATGGGTGCGTATGCCCACACAATACCCATCATCGATGACGATGTGATGGCGATCATCAGCGCGCGATTTCGAATGGAAGACGTGTCGGCAACGAATATGATAATCACGAGCTGGATGCCGCTATAACCGACGTTGTAAAAGACTTGTGCTGCACAGTACGTCTGGACATTTTTGCACAACGCCATCATGATTATGCCAATGGTCTCAATGGCAAGCATGACAGCAAGTCCTTGCGGCCGACCCCATATATCGATTAGCTTGGAATACGGTAGCATGGTGATGCCCGCTACCAGGCTAGATATGATGGTTGTCGTCGCTGTTAACGAGTGTAGTTGAAAGGAGCTGGTAATGAAGGGAGTCAAGAACTTGAAGATGTTGCTAGAGAGCGAGTGCAGCATTGAAATGATCCAAACACTATAATATGTTTAGTCGCAGGAACGAATTTCATTATAAGGCTACTCATCTACAACAGCGACAGAAGGGTGAAAAAAACCGCCGCACTCGAGAAGTGTACACTTACAGAATATAGGCCAAAATCAACTGCTTCTTGCCCCAAAGCTGGGTCATGGCCTGTGCACCCTGCACTCCGCGTTGGTACTCTTTCGTGACGCCGTCATAGACAGGACCCTGAGTGTCATATTCATGTATAGGATCATGATTGCTGCGAGATCCAGCGGTATGGCTATCAATTGCATCGGCGGACAAGTCTTTAGAGCCAGAAGTAGCTTTGTCAGAGCCACGAATGTGCATGTTGCTTGTAGATCTGAGCACGGGCTGTAAGATTATCTGTCCTTTTCGTATTTTCTTGGGTCCGAGGCGCAAAATGTGTGGGGTAATGTGGTCGAAAAGCTTTTGGCTTCTAATAAGGCTTGCCAGATTGGTGGTGGCGACAATATTTAAGCGAAAAGGAGGATGAGAACAAGCCTTCACCCCAGGCCAAGGTGCTTGACTGAGTAACCAAGTCTACAGTTACATGGATTACCCTAAATAGCCGGGTCGGCAACAACTTAGAGCAAGAAAAAACTCTCCTGCATGCACTACTGGCTGGCGATAGCCGCAGTATGCCAGGAACACGGGGTCAGGTTACAACCGAGGTTCGTTGCAATCTCATTGAATAATATCATACCATCCACTAGATCAAGCGGCCAATCAGATAATTCTTAAGCGTAGCGTGATGCCATGCTCATTTCAGAGTGTGTATGCTAACCTCCGAGCCTCCATGGACTAGGCTGCAAAGAAATGAGTCGAAACCAACACCTTCGCATCTTTATGTACACCTCTTCACATCATCCCATCAGTGCACATTCCTTAGAGGCCGCTTTAAATCATACTTCTATGGCGGAATACGCCATCTTGCAAAAATGACGCTTGGTGGCCCGGCAAATTGAGGCCGTGGGCTGCTGAAGTTCAATAGTTACGTTCCTCCCTTTCCCATAGATTGAGCGCCCCGGGATGGGTCCAATTAGCAAATCTTAGGTTAAGAAGGCGGTGCAAAAACCAGAGGAAGAGAAAGCTGTAGAGTATGAAACGAGATCAGTTCCTGGAAGGCTCGCTCGCCACCGCGGAGGAGCGCCGCGGAGGTGCGCCGCGGAGAAGCGCTGAATGTAGGTGTAAGAAGGCTGGATGGAACCGTATACTTCACTTAAAGATTGATTAGATGATCTTATCAGATCTATATTACCGAGTAGCCTTTTCGACGTACCCGCTTGGCATGCGAGGTACAATGTAACGCCCTTGCAGAACCCAGAAATGGATCTAGCCCCGGAGGGGAGGTACCCCTGAGTGATTGCCCGCCTCGGTGAACATGTGAGGTAGCACATGTCATGACATAATATAAGTATGTGCTGTGGCGTCCGCTGCTTTTCTTCTTCTTCAGCCCTCATCCGCTTCTGCACAATTCATCCCACACTGAACCTATCGACAACTTGGCAGACGCTTTTCGGCAGAGTCATACTGACGACAGCCGTCAACATGAAGTTTACCATCATCATAGCAGTTGCCGCCACTGCAGCTACTTCTGTAATCGGCCAAGCCCCTGGTGCTGGGTTCCCAGACTGTGCCGTAAGAGAACAATCTTCTCGTCACACTCAACTGGCTAGATGATATTAGACTAACGATTGTGCACCACTTTAGATAAAAGCCGGAACCGGGCTTCTTCAAGGAGCCAATTGTGCCCTTGGGGACCTCAGATGTACCTGCAAGAGCGATGCTTTTAAAAAGAACGTCCAGGAGCAAGTCCCAAAAGTCTGCAATGCCGAAGACTATGCCAGTATGTTCGCCTCTTTCATCGGAGTCAAACTATTAAACTGATCCTGTCTGACTCCCTCAACCTGTTTAGCCATAAAAAGCACGCTCAAAAACGTTTGCGCAAGCGTTGGAGTTCCGATCAGCTTCCCCGACGACAGCAACCAACCTTCGAGATCTGCTGCTACCGAGTCCCAGTCCTCGTCAGTCTCTGCCCCCGTCTCGACCCAGAAGCCCACTGCAACCGCCACTACTACTTCGGCTATGGCGAGTGAGACGGCATTTGTGCCTGTATCTGGAGATTCTTCTGGCTCTGCACCTGCATCCGAGGTATCCTCCGGCTCTGCTCCTGCTGCCAGGGTTTCCTCCGGCTCTATAGCTGCATCTGCCTCGGTGACCTCGTTGGCTGGAGGAGGCGTGAGCGGAGTCCCTCCTGCAACAGCATCATCCACTAAGACTCCGGTTGCCAGTGCCTCGCTGACTGGGTCACCACCAGCGATCATCGCAGGCGCAAGTTTTAAGCAGGCGAGCTTAGTCCTTGCGGTGCTCCTTGCTCTGGGAGCTGTAGCTTTCATGTAAACATGTTTCAAGAAGGCGCTGCTGACCTGGTAAGAGACTACTTCCATGACAGTTTCTAGAAGAGGTCGGATAGTTTGTGTTGATCAGCAATGAGCGTCCAGACTGGGAGCTTTGTAATCGCACGTAGTGGCGGAACGACCGAGCAGGAGGGGTCATTGCGGTGTTCGAGAGTCGATTGTTGGCGAGTAAATAAAAAATCTCGTGGATTATCATTCTATATGCCCAGTTGGCGGGCGTTGCATCTTTTTAGCACGGGGTCTTCTCGGCCCTAGGCACCAAGGTACAATAATAGTTCTATCTAATTCTGGCACCAGTTTTTTGTAGTCAGTAATGCTTCAGACTTTGTCTCGTATTGAAATTTTAGGCATGCATTCGTGAGGCGCTGAGTGAATGAAGTGCGACAGCCAGGGAGTGTAAGCAGTACTGGCTGATACCTCGAAAACCTGCCACTTTGAGGGCGCATAAGGTCCAAGAATACTTTTGTCTTCCGTAGACGTGTCAAACCACTGGGTGAATGTCAGTTCAGCGTTCTTAAGTTTTACAAACCAAGTACACCTGTGCGAGTTCGAAGCCAATTTATGCAAGTTGAGAGGTACGACGGATCTATCGTACTGGGTGCCAAACAAGCAACCGTCCCCTTCTCCCTCTCTAAGATGTAAAATCTCTTGCAATCTGCTCAAGCGTCTTAACCTCGATACCAGGAACCCGCACCGTTTCACCCAAGTCCCAAGAATTTTCATCCCAATGCTTAAAGTAGGTAGCCACCACAGGCCCCAGCCCATCCGCTTGGAGGAGCTGCTCTCTATCCTTGTCCGAGTAGTCATTAGTTCAGGACGTTTATTGCCATGAATTATAGTAAACAGCTCAATGACGTCTTGGCCAGAGGGCTGAATCTCCACTATAGAGAACTCTTTGTTCGCAATGGAGGTGGGGGGCTGGCTCGCGAGAAAAGCGAGGACGGCGCCCAGGTAGTCAACCGAGCTGTAAACAAGACTTAGTGATACCATATACGCACAAATGGTAGGAAGGATCTCATTTACGTAATAGGTAGGCCATGTTGCAGTTGATTCCTATTAAGCTGTATCCTGTTTTTCTCTATATCGGCCCCGAGAAACCTATTATTATTAGCCCAGATCCTTTTACGTCTCGTCACTTAATCGAAATGAAACTTACGCAAAGCCGAAGAAGAATTCATTAAAGATGTCCGCATTGATTATAGTGACGCTGACGCCGAGCTCCTTAGCCCGCTTTATGCTGGCGTTTATTGTATCATTGAATAGCGCAATTTGAGGCAATTTTTCCTCTTTAGACGTCTATCGGGCCGCTCCGAACTTTGATAGGATCTAGGTAATCAGGTCAGAGGATTTAGCCAATGCCTCGACAAGCGGAACCTAGAGGTGAATAACTATAGCAGCAATGGCGGAGCTTTGAGGATGCCTATTAGAAGGTTTGCAGATGGTATTATGATAAGGGGAGCATACACCACCATGTTGAGACCCTTTACGGCTTTAGAAAACAACTTCTCATCACCGTCCAAATTAATGGGTCTAGTGTCGATCCTAACGCCTTGTGTAAGGCCTCCCGGGGGACTGCTAGGGCGATACAGTACCACGAGTTTCAGTTTTCCGTCTATATGCGCAGCGGTCAAGTGACGCAGGGCAGCCGCTCTAACGCGCCTATTAGACGCGAGGAGTCCGATAATTGCTGTCATAGCGGCTGGAGGGCGAGTTTTCTTTAGCGGATTGTTCGTACTGAGGAAGGTGGTTGGGCTTGACGAAATGATGGTGGCCATAGCTAATTTATAAGCTTGCGCCGAATCTCTTCTTTTGCCTTGTCAATTGCTATTCCGAGCAGGTCAGATTCCGCGCGTATACGGGTCAAAAAGCTTGATCCGCACTAGTGCATGGAATCTCGGTGGTGACTTTGCCATTGACTGTAGCCATAGAACACGACGTTTCTCCATCCCCTGTGCGTATGAGCCATTGTGAACTAGGCCGAGACTCTTCATACCGGTAGGTGCAGCGGCCTCTTGGTGTTTGAAATGATCTCGTCATGATTTGTAACGTCTTATGCTGGGTTGAATAATCAGTTCATGCGCCAGGCTGCTCATGGGAGCTTACCAATTCAGTTCGTCGAGTTTGAAGTTGACATCCTGACCTTCCAAACTGTCCTCGCTTGTTCGGGTAGGTGAGTGAAGCTAGCCGCGCGGCATGGCATCATCGCGAACGCTACTAAGCGAAATGCGCCTCTGCAGTTAAGCGACATTGTTGCTTTATATCGAGAAAAAGTGCACTGTACTGCTATTCTTGTGTGCACTGAACGTGGCCGGGCTCATATGCATTCCACATGCCATTACTGTGCTGTCAAGTCAAAAGCAATCTCACAATAAGCAAAAGATGAGCCCCGCCCCTGGCTAGGTAAAACAAAGCACCTGACTGAACCACAACCTGTTTTTGCTAAATCAGTGGAGCAAACGGAGCAGGTAAAGTTATGAGGGCAAAAGTGAGGCGCAGAACAACTTTACAGTTTGTGCATATTCGAAATTTAGGTCCTATGCCATGTACAAAACATTCAGCCTACGTGATGAAGATGACAGAAAACTCCTGGGACATGCATTGTGGTCTTAGTACCATTTGTCTCTACTGTTCATTGCTTATGCATTATGAGAGAGGACACACAAGGATCGATACGAAGTACTCGAAAGCCGCCCAAAAAGGAGCCACGCTCATCATTCTTTCACTGAAACGGGTACTTTGAGTTCTAGAAGAAATGACGATCGTACGTTGGGTGAACAGTCCGATGATCTCCAACGATTTTAGCCTCATAGTTTCCAGGTATAAAAACACCCAGTCATTTTTGTTCGGCCACTTTGGTCAGGTCGGCAAGGCCCTCTTGCCGTTTGTACCTGGCATCCTGAATAACTTCTGCAGGTTTGTCAATACATCGACATCTAAGCGCTGAGCGTGAGAAATCAAGGGCGAGGTGAGGTATAACGAAGAAGAAAATAGGGAGCACAAACCGGCATTGGCATCGCCCGAGAAGTTTGCAGTCCACTGGACAAAAGTCCCTCCCTTGGCGGATCTTCCCGACGTCACGGGCCAGCAGCGGATCGTGCTTAAGACAGAACTGTAAGATACTTCGGGTGTGGAGGTAATGGCACTGTAGGTAATGTAGTGATCGATAGTCTGCCGATGCTATCAGCGCCATCGACAATCACCTCGGCTATGGCATGTGCTTCCAAGACTTAACTTACGCTGTGCGCCTCCTGCTTGATCTCAACCACTGTTCCGTCCTTGAAGGTCCATTTCACCACGTCCGTTTCCTCACTGACACCTTTTACGACCTCGGAGGATTGAAGCGCAGACCACCACTGTGGAAAACTGTTCAACTTGATAAGGTGCCAGACATTGGCCAGCAATGCATCGATGACGACGCTCTCAACGACGAACGTGGATGTTGGGATGGTGGCAGACATGATTGCTGACAGTTTTCTTGGCTGCGAGAACTTGGCCGCCTGTGGGTGACGAGATAAAGATAATTGAGATAAGTGAGAGGGGGATGCAGTATCGGTATGACAGCTCGACAAGATGCTGTCAGTCTGCGCAATCCAGAATGGAGATCTGCATCAGCATGATGTAATCATAGCTACTCGTAAGAGGGGTCGTATTCGTGCCTGAGGCTCAACTAGCCAGACCCTGGCCTGGGAAGCAAGCTCTCATTTTTTCGCTGACGCTCAAACGTCTTGCTTGCGTTTCTCATTGCCGGCGCCTAACTCATGACTACGTGACCTCTCGAACTGATTCGACACGCTGAGTCGAGTACATTTAACTAAGGCCTGTAGACCAATTATTTGGGGCGAATAAATAATCCGTACACGTCTCGATCGCCATAGACAGCTAACAGCTACACGCCAAACTTAATTTGTGGGGGCACTTGCCCGTCTCGCAAAATGCAAAGCTGAGTTGGCGTTCACGAACGTTTTCGTTATTCCCTAGTGAGATATAGATGGGACTCGCGCCTTGGAGGTCTCTTTGGCCTTAAGCTGGGCAGTGTTCCATCTGCATGCACTTCCGTTGTACAGTTCTCATCGTCTGTTGCGGACGTACACTCTTCGAGCGACTTGATGAGGGACGAAGCAAACATCCGTCTTTCATTGATAGCAATATCACCCATTATTGTGAATGCACTCCTGCAGTCGTGCCCTCACAAATCCGCGCCCTTTTCGTCGCACTTCTTGATCTTATATTCCACCGTATCGTTTCCTGTCTTCCAGATCTTCGGCTTAAAGTCGACATAAACGACCTCGTTCTTCTCCGGCGTCCACTCGCCATTGGTGTCCCGGTAATACACCATCTCGCCACTGCCCGCATCGCGAACCTCGACCGTCGTGTGTGATATGGCACCGTCCGTTGTCCACTCAATCGAGTAGCATCCTCCTTTCTTGACCGGAAACGGCTTGGAGCAGCGGACGTTATTGTCGCTATCAATGCATTTCTCAACAGCGTAGTCAAGCACTTTGCCCTTGATTACCGTGTCGCCGACTGGTGGGCATTGTCAGTAAGGACGATTCTTATAGGGTAGCAGTAATTTGGCGACGTACCCGTAGTTAGGCTGGTCAGTGCCAGGCCAGCTGCGGCCAGCTTCTGTCCGTTGGGTAGAATCATGGCTTCTGGAGCTGACAAATATGGTAAGCTCGGGTTGATTCGTTTAGTGAACGATGATGAGAGAAGCAAGAAAACGTGAAAACGGGAGGGAGACTACCTTTACCGAAATGTTGCCACTTATTAAGCTGGAAGTGCCCGAGCCGGCTCGTCTTGCGTTTTCCCTGAAAGAATAATGACGTCGCTCTCAACTTGGGACTCGGCCGCGCGTCTTGCGTTCTTACTCGCTGAGGCGTTCAGACCGCACAGCTCTGGCGACCCCACAAGCCCGAATGTAACCAGCGCCGAATCCATCCCTTTAAGGCTGTTAAGACTACACTTGAGTACCGGGCGGGGTTCTGGCCAACCAAAAGCCGCGCACTCGACGGTACATGTAAATTAGTGTAACCATTGCTAATGATAGATGTACCAGCATATTCCCTTGCTACAAAGAGCTACATTACACTAATCGCAGCTCCACCGCGTCTACACTGAATCACGTTACAGTCTAAGTCTCTCGGCGTTCTACGCTAAGCGCGGGACAGTGGGTGGGGCCGGTACGCAAGTGTAGTCTGAACAGCCTTAAAGGGATGGGAAACGTCAGCGCGGAGCAGGTACCCGCATGAAGTGTGTATGCAGGCGGCAGGAGCCTGGGGCGGCAGCATCGCCAAGTCTCCCAAAAAAAAGCCTGCGCCAATCCTTAAATAATTTTTGACGGGTATCTACTTATCCCCCACAGGCCAACTTATTTGTTAGTGAAGCTTAAGTTGCAAGGCCCCACCGTTCAGCTTTACGTGTGTACCACGAAACATGACCTCCGGGATCGAGCCTAATGAGTAGCCAATGGGCGCCAGCAGGCGGGAAGCCAACGCGGGCGGGACAAAGTAGCGATGAGATAAGGTGTTTCCACTCGCCCTCCCTCGGGACTACGTTCCTCAGCGATCAATATTTGGCCAGCGACCGTGAGCAGGGCTGTTAACGATCTGGGAAAGTAGCATAGGTGGGTCCGGCCAACTTAGCCCAGGAAAAAATTCCATCCTTTTTTTCAGCCTAGTATGCGGGGCACGGCTTCGATCCTGCAGTCTCTTAAGGTTCTAGCACCAGTGGTCTAATAATAACGGTTAAATATACCGTATTAACTTATATAATCGCCCCATAGCTATATTCTAGCTATCTAAACTACTTTAAGCTAAATATATCTAATAATTAGCTATATAATTAAAGTATATAAACGATCCCTAGAATACTAAGCTATAAAACTATTTAGATAATAAGGCTAAGACTATTATTTATTACTTTTAGTAATGCCTATAAAGCTATATATAACGCGGCTATTGCTATAGCGGCTGCGGTAATAGCGTTACCTTCGAAAAATATATTATAATACCTTTATAGCTTATTAGCCTAAATGTTATAGGGAAAAGGTTAGGGTTAGAGTCGATTCTTCTGGGTGAAGCCGTTGACGCCGGAACAAAGCAGCGAGAGCGCCACGGCCGACAACCTGGGAAAGCTCAAGTCCAACGACCGTAGGCGGATGCAGCAACGGCCCGTGTTCCGGAACTTCTTTGACGAGTTCGTGCCGCGGTGCCGCCCCCTCGGGTGCTATGACGAGGAACGCACCTCGGGTCAGGCAATCACCAGGGAAGCCTTGGTCCGGTTCTGCGTCGAGGCAGAGTATAACGCCCGCCGTGATGCGTTCCTGCTGGGGAAGCAAAGGGACTCGATCTGGAACCAGCTCATCAAGGGCTCGATCCCGGTGCCGCCGCAGTCCGATCCGTAGGCCGTCACGTGTCGGGCAGGTCTGGTCAAGGCCCTGAAGAGCATCATCCTCGAGGACGACGAGAGCTAAGGGGTGCGTCCCGACGAGAGCCTCAAGGGCGAGGATGGCTGCTACTTGTTGAACAAGGTCACCGACTTCATCAACAGATAACAGGACAAAGTGGGTGAGGTCGCAATGACGCGACAGAATGCGAGATATGCAAAGCATGTGCAAGCCAAGGCGGCAAAAGAAGCGCATGCTTTGGAACAGAAGCAGTGAGCCCGAGCGACTTGAGATGTATTCACCGCGCCCGGGAAGCGCCCCGAAGGCTTCCACGTCGACACACGAGCTTCGTCGTTCCGCAAAAGTGCTTGAACTAACATGGGATAAACATACATCCTCAGCCTCATCTCGAAGCCTAGCTACAACAAATCTCTACTCGGTGTCCTCTTCAATTTCACTCGCAGCAGCAGCAGCGATCTGGTCGAACACGGCTGTCCCATTACTTCTTTAGACCGCCGCTCTTGAGCAAGCCTGCCATCAGCTTGGTCACGAGGCTGAGCGGGCTGGAGCGACGGTCGATCTCGTTGGTCAAG
>JALHBY010000112.1:7126-286925 GCA_024340155.1 Tolypocladium pustulatum
GAACGGCGACTTTGCAGAAATGTCCAAAAAAAGAAAGCGTGGTTCCGCCCGGGCTTGAACCGGGGACCTTCTCGGTGTTAGCGAGAAATCATGACCAACTAGACCACGAAACCATATCCTAGGTCGGATTGTTGAAGAACCACTGATCTATTATAATATATGTAGCTCCATTCTGTACTTTCCCCAATATCCATGGCTCGTCAAGGGCCTCATCACACCTCAATTGGTGTAAGAATCGAGTTCAAAATAGATAACACTCCTTGACGGCGATGTTCACCTGAGTTTGAATCCTACGATTTTGTACGCAGTGCGCTGAGCTGGACGCTTAGCTGCCAGGCTTGTGCCTCGCAGGAAAACTTACTACACAAGTTGGCGCCGTGTTAGCTACGGGAGGTCACCCTTTACATGACTTTTTCGAGAATACAGCGAATCGTAATGTACAAGCCTTCCTTGATTGTTCGGCATAAATGATGGCGTGATGCAGGAGGCTCCAAAGGGCATGCTGTGCCCTGGCAGCATTGAAGATGATTCGGTGTGCGCCCCGCGCTGACGGAAGTGCTATACGCGTGGAGGGGCCTGTTGGTTCTGCCAGCCGCCAGTGCGAGTGGTCCGTCGCGTCTGCTGGTGCGCGCCCGCGGAACCAACATTTACTTTGTGCAGATGCCCAGCAACGCATTTCGCGACCTTCACTTCTACAAAACCAAAGGCAGGCATTGATTTCTCGAAGCTTCATTCTCGCCGCCTGTCCGCCTGCTCTAGCAAAATTCCTCCCTGTCCCACTAGGCCAGAAGCTCAAAGCTTCCTTAACTTGCTGGCTGTCAATCATCTCCTCGACCAGATTCCTGAACACCAAAGGGACAGGCGGCTGAAGCTCGAGGGAAGACAACCTGGACTTCATCTCATGCAACCGCATTCCAAAAGTAACACCGAAAACCAAGCTTCCTTTGCTCTCGAATAAGCAGCGTGCGCTTTCAGTCCTGTTGCTCTCGAAGCCAAAGCGTTGCTGGTTGATCTGCCGCCTGCAAATACCTCTCGCCGAACGCTCGCCGGACACTCATTGGACACGCATCACAAAGCAAAACTCGTTCTTCTGAATATTGGGGATGAATTAGCCTGCTCTTGCGGTTTAAAGTTCATTTCTTTTTTTTATAAATAGTTTACAGTATCTGTCAGGACATCGCGAAGCACGGATGCTTCTGTTGACTGCTCAGCTTGCGCTTTCGTCCCAGTCCTGCTTCACCCCCAATGAGCGTTTCTAGCTAGGTCTGGACCCTTGCGGATACCATGGAAAACCTCATCAGCAAAGGCAGTGCATACTATGGGGCCAAGAAGTATGAGCATGCGCTGAAGGAGTTCACCCGAGTAAGGAAGACCGTGATAGGGTCACCCTCATATGCAGCGCTGACTTTTCCCCAGGCCATGAATCTCTGTCCTTGCAATAGAGGCATGAAGCGAAAGAGGTGCTCGTGCAAGAATCTCGAGAATGTCGCTGCAGAAAATGGCTCGATCTTCAATGAGGCCATGTACACCTGCACATGCGATGTAGGCAAAACATTCAACAAGTGCGATAATCCCCTACACATACAGGCACTCGACTACCGCGCCGCGACATTTGAGGCTGCGAATGAGCTCGGCCGCGCAAGAAAGGATGCGGAGTGGATGCTGGAGCTCTCACCTCGCCAGCCAGACGTACTTTACACCTGCTTCACTGCCGTGCTGGTCGGCATTGACTGACTTTACCGCCTAGGGATACCTGCGTCTGGGCAAAATTGTGCGACTTCAGAAGAATTCTGAGTTCGCCTGGAAGATATATAGCGCAGGGATCGACGCTAACAAGGACAAGGCCATGAGCTCATCACCGAAGCTCCAGGTACGACTTACATCTACTACTTTGTTTACATCTACAGCTGTTGACGCCATACTAGAAACTCTACGAGGCGCGGCAGCCACTACAGCTGCGCTTTCGACGAAAGGATCCCATGTGTCTGCCGTTTGAGATTTTGTACCAGATCTTCTCGGGACTCGACATCGTCGAGCTGACGTGGGTATTCCGACTCGCCCAAGTTGGAGCGTGATCGCTAATGCACATACGAAGGAGGTGTCTGGGCGTGTCCAGGGCATGGAAGCGGACGTTAGAAGGCCCGGAAAACTCAAGCCTATGGATGTCACTCGTATTCTCGCGCCACACTCGCCTACGCCCGCCCTCCAACCTTGCGCTCAAAAAACTCATCGTGAGAGCAGGCAGAGACGTGCGGCACATCGTGATCGAGGACCCGAGCCGGTTTCAACTGAACCAACAAAAACTGACGACTCTCCTGCTTGGCTCAAAGAATCTACAGCGCCTGGAACTGGGCCCTGCGACGGACTACTACTGGTTATTTCCCAAGGGAGCAGGGCTGTACAAGAACCTACGACATGTATCCATGGACACATATAACAACGTGGAGCATCGAAAATGGCACCTGCAGGGGCACAACAGCGGAGACGTTCCTGTCGATTTTATTAAGAGCATCGCCGGCACGTTGGAGAGGCTGGAACTCGTCGGCATTCCCTCGAGCTGGTGCCGGAGGGAGGATATGGTGGACTTTCCAAAGTTAAAGGTACTGCGTCTGGAACACAGGGGCACTACCCAGGTTTCGTTCCCCGTTGTGAGTTAATAATGTTGCCTCGACTCGCATGGCCCAGGAAGGCTGACAAGAGTATAGTTTTATATGGCTTCAAAGACCCCGCGACTCGAACAACTGTTTCTGAAGAATGTGCACATTGACAATAACCAGCTGCACTCGTGGAGGGACATCTGGGACACGCTATGGAACCACCTCAAGGTGCTGATTTTCTTCATGCCAGACTCCGGGTCGGTCGCACAGTCCCTCAATACACTCACAACAGTCACGCTTTTGACCTCGCTCAACTTCGGCAACGACTTTCAATACATCGATCTGGAGGTGCCGTGGACCAATGGCAGCTTTGGCACGGAGGAGGTCTTTACTGAGGTTGCTGATTTGAGCCGCTACGGCCTGACGGACGAGAACGGTAACGCTATGATGCGCCGCGACCAATTCCAGGATCTGCGAACGATACGCCTCAAGGACTTCTCGCACGTCCCGGCAAAGATGCAACGCATCTTCGACGAGACTGTGCGCAGCGGCAAACTACGTACGTTTGACATCGTTTTCCCCCTTCAGAGCTTGGAGGGGCCGGCGGGTCAGCAAAGCGTCGAACACCTCCAGGGGTACAACTGGCTGCGTGGCAGCGAATCGATTCGCTGCCTTGGCGTATCCCGCTTCCGCTTTAAGGAGTATCCTCGCAACGACGACGACCTCCCGCTCCCCAGCTTCCTGGCAAGCTTCCCGAACCTCGAGACGCTCAGCCTGAGCTCCGAGGAATACCCTCCGGAGGAGTTTTGTACCGTTGTCGAGGCAATTCTGAAGGTGACACACCTCAAGACGATATATCAGAACAGAGTGAATGGCTCGTTGATGGATAAGCTCCGAAAGCTGGCTGTGGGCTATGGTGTGCAAGTCATCTGGGGTGAGCGACCGCGAGAGTGGCCGGTGCCGCTGGACGAATAGCAGGCAGGGGTAGGGCTGTTACGAATTTATGACTTGTCAGCTTTGGCGTTGCGATTAATGGAGTAATGGATCTTGGATGTATGAAAGGGCGGGAGGATATGAACGCTCATATGTTACTGGCAGTGGACGGTCATTGGTTTATGGCCCGTGGCCATAGCGGCGACGACCAAACTACTCACGCTTTGTCTATGAACGAGATGTCTAGCCTCATATGTACGTAAATATGTCATTCTTTTCGTGTTGAATTATCCTCAGCAGTGCCGCTATTGATGGCCAGAAAGTGGGCCATGGCTAACGAGAAACCATGGAAGGATGAAGTCGTAACCCTTTTCGTAAGACGTTCCTTCACGCCCGTCCAACCTTGAAGGACAGAACCTGCTCCACGTTAGCGACTGATCAGCATATCACCAAGGAATCCACTCACGTCGTTCTTGCCGATGGCAACAATATCGTCTTCCGCTACTCTCAAGCCGCCAACGCCCTCGATGTATGCAATCGGCGCATCGCCCATGACCTTGCGCGCAATGTCGCCGACCGTTAAGCCCTTCTTGACCAAGACACAGTCCCTGAAGACGAACTTGGACTCGGAGGCGCCGGAGCTGAAGGTGGAAACGTTCCGGACGGGAAAGACGGGCACCAAGCCGAGGAGCTCTGCCGCCCGCGACAAAACCTGGACGACGCCCGTGGACCCAAAACGATAGAGAACCATGTCCTTGAGATTCTCTATCCGGTTCCGGTTCTTCTCGTCGAGCTCCTTGAGGCCGCCGCCGGTGGGATCGCCCTGCTCAATGAGGTCCTCTCTTGTATCGACAAACTCACTCCCCTCGGCGTATTTGATGTATCCTTGCTTGGCCATCTTGCGCAGGAAGATTTCTGAAATGGCCGAGCACAGGACAATGGTCTTGGGGTCCTGCATCTTGGCAATTTTGGAAATGTTCTTGTCGGCATCCGGATGATCGATCTTGTTCAGCGCGATCACCGTCGGGAACTTTTCGTCGACGAAGCAGTTGACGACGTACTTTACCGTCTCGTCCGACCAAGCCTCCAAGGGCTCTTTGAGGCCAGCCCGATCCAGCGTCCGGTTGATGACTGTCGCCGTAGCCCCGTAGCCCGAGAACTGCCCCTGCAAAGTCTCTACAGCCGCCGCTTTGATGGCCATGTGTCTCCTCCGGACAGACGGCCATCTCTGCATAAGGTTGCCCAGTATCCACGCCACCACCTCGCTCCGTAGCCAGGCAATGTCTACTGACGGATCATAGCCCCGTGTTTCTTTACCCTCCGCGTCGACTGTCCCCGAGGCGTCGACAACATGTATGAGCGCATCGGCGTGCCGCAGGTCGTCGAGGAACTTGTTGCCTAGGCCGAGCCCCTGGTGCGCCCCGGGAACCAGCCCGGCGACGTCGAGAAGCTCTATGGGTACAGACCGGCGGCCGTCGACGCAGGCGCCGTAGTTGGGTTTGCATCGATCCGAGACTTGGAATCTGGCGCATGCGCAGTCGATCTGAAGATAGCCCACCGCTCGCTGCGGATCGATGGTTGTAAATCTGAGGTTGCGACGTTAGCATGTGGGGGAACATAAACACGGCCACTTCACAGTGAATTCCCGCAAAAACACTGTAAAGTGTGCCGTGTTTATGTTCTCCCACATGGTAAGATCGGAGTACGGGGATGCTTTGGGAACTCTTGCATGCGAGCAAGGTCGGGAGAACGCACGGAAAGTTGCCTATTGTGGAACATGGTTAGCTATATGCAAAGCTAAAAATGGCGGGTATCCAGGAAGGGCACCGACCAACTTTGGAAGAGGCGTCCGTCAGGCTGTTGAGCGTCGTGCTCTTCCCCGCCGAGGGCTTTCCCACGAGCCCGATGAGGGGATCTCGAGGCATGGCGGGGTGATGGGAGGAGCGGCTGCAGAGGCTTCGCGGGGCAAGCCAAGGGCCGAGGGGACGAGCGCTTCGAGGGCCGAGGGTAATGAGAGGGACGTGGGTAATAGGGCTTTTGAAAGCTGATTTCGCGCTGTGTCGTAAACCAAGGATGCACGTCTCATCCAATTCAGTCCTTGTCGCAAAATTTTGAGTCTGCCGTTGACGAGGCTGAGGGGCAGCCCCGCCTGACGCAAGCACTCCACGCGACCGACTACAGGGAGGGACAGTGGGGCATTCAGGGACCTCCGCTAGAGCTGCCCGTTCCCGTGCATCCATGACATACCTTATCTTACCTTGCAATACTCCAGCCGCCGTGGCGCTCAGACTTTCGAGCTCTCACCAATTGCTTCACCAACGGCGGCGTCTGTATTGGCCACTGGTAACCCCGGCGCCCTTGACGGGAGGGAGGACATCGCTCGTCCCATCTCATGCCGTGCCTCAAACCTGCCCGCCATGTCGTCTTCGTCTCAATTGCCTCTAGATTGCTTTCCGGCCTGGGCTCGTCTCAACGATGTGACCTTCACTAATGTCAAACTTCAAGACACAGAAGGCAAGGGATTCGGCCTCATCGCGGATGCCAAGGTCGGGAACCAGGAGGCTGGAACAGATGTGTTGATGAAGATTCCTCGCGACCTCGTCTTGTCAGCGGAAGCAGTCGAAGAGTATGCCAAAGTTGACCAAAACTTCAAACAGCTCCTCGAGGCTGTTGGGTGCCAGGTAAGCAAGAGCCCTTTGTTTAGATTTGTCCCAGAATCCACTGCTAAGACGTGGCAGTCTCCGCGTAAGAGCATCATGATGTATCTGCTCGGCCACCTCGTCCATTCCCGCAGGGGACAGGCCGCATCGAGAGGCATCACTTCGACGCCATGGACGGAATACGCCCAGTTCTTGCCTCGCCCGATTCCTACTCCTACCATGTGGGAAGAAGCCGAACGTCTACTGTTGAATGGATCATCTTTGCAGGTGAGTCCAGCCCCGAAAATTGTCGGCTCCAGCCCGACAATGCCTCACCTTCTGGTAGTCTGCAGGGCTAACAACACCGCAGGCTGCTCTCGGCGCGAAACTCGATGCATTGGTCAACGAGTTCGACGAGCTACGTGAGGCGACCGAGACCATACCGTTCTGGAACGCTACTCTGTGGGAGCAAGGCTCGGCCTCCGTCGACGACTGGATCCTTGCTGACGCTTGGTATCGATCCCGTTCTCTGGAGCTTCCCCGCATTGGGGATGCAATGGTTCCTGGCCTCGACATGGTCAACCACTCCAGTAGCCCAACGGCCTACTACGAAGTGAACAGCGACAATGACGTTGAGCTTCTCCTGCGTCCAGGCTGCATAGCATCTCGCGGACAGGAAGTGACGATATCGTACGGAGAAGACAAGTCGGCGGCCGAGATGTTATTCAGTTACGGCTTCATCGACAGAGAGAGCACTGCACGTGAGCTGACGTTGCACCTCGAGCCCTTTCCAGACGACCCACTGGCCAAGGCTAAGCTCCATGTCTTCAAGGGTCCGCCTGCGGTGAAGTTGTCTCAACAGGGCCACAGGGTCAACTGGGACAGCTCTTTCGTCTACCTTATGTGTCTCAACGAAGAAGACGGCCTAGAGTTCCGCCTACTGCAGGACGAGGCAGGAGAAAGGCAACTAAGACTGCTGTGGCAAGGGGACGACGTGACTGAACGAGCAGCTGATTTTGAAGCCTTGACGCAAAGCCATGACCTGCGCGAAGTGTTTCAGCTTCGCGCTATTGCCGTGTTGCATGAGAGAGTCGAGACGCAGTTGGCCAGCATAAATGGCGGGCCTCCCAAGGACCAGTTGCAGCCATTGATTGCGGCAGGATTGCTCAGGGCCGAGTGCGTTGAGGCTGCCGAGGCTCTGAAGGAGATGGAGGCCCCAATCCTGGAGGCTGCGGCCCAGGCACTTGACAGCGAGGTAAGTTGCGTGTCTCCCCCCCCCCTCTAGCCAGTGGCTGCAGATTGCCACGACCAGCACGTCTATTTCCTTGGCGGTCCTCTTTGACGGACAAGCCCTGGCCATGAGAACCGTGACTGGGTCAACAGCAGCCCAATCACAGGCATTGTTGGCTAATCAGAACCCCAGAAGTCCACTTTGCTCACACACGACCACGTGGTGGCATATCTCGGATCGATGGAAGTTGCCCAAAACGGACAAGCGCCGAGTTTATCCTCGCCCCATGAGGACGATGACTTTAGCTGAGGGGAGGTCATATTGCGCCGCCACCGCTCGCATCTCAACCGCGCGACTGTCAAGTTGACAATAGAATCGACAGATTAGCAGACTCCTTGGCCAAGAAACGCGGTGTTTGCTGGTCCCTGGATCATGACAGAGCTTCTCGCATGTCTCTGCTGCATTCTGTGAACTTTGCTACACGGGCGTCAAGCCTGATGGCTTCACATTTTGCGGCTTCACAACCAGAAACATGTTCCTTTCTCATGTGGCGCAAGGTGGTACGATAGACCTCTGACCGGCCTTCAGCCGCCGTCGGTTCTCTTGTCTTGTGGCTTCCCGGCTTGGCGGAAGCGTCGCAACATTGCTTGCTCGGGCTCTGTCGGGAGCGCGCCGAGCCTTCTGTCCAAGATATCTATCTGGAGACTGCCTCTGGACAAGGAGTCTGTCTTGTTTTGTCGTGTAGGTCACACATGAAGGCCGATTCCGGCATTGAGAATCTTGATCGTGCAGCTCAGATGGCAAGGCCGATCGCGGCGTTGACATCGGACGATTTCCGCCAGCTAAGGACATTAAGCTTTGAGCATATTCTCGTGAGAGCACGTACACCAAGAGCCGGATAATCGTGTATAAGCAACAGGGCGAATGGCGTTTTCTAGGCTCGGACAAGGCAACAATGCCTAAAGCCATTGTTTGGTAAAGTCGAATACGAGCGCGCTGGCACCGGAGGAATAGCTTGCTCTCGGCCCTTTTTGGCCGCCAAAAGTCCTATCTGAAGAGACTTGGCGCCAATTTGATGAACGTGCGCGGTTTCTCCGTCATCATGCAAGTATTCGTTCATCAAGCTAGGAGAGGAGCGGCATGGCCTATCCGTTAACAAAGAGGCGGGACGCAGCTACCGCTGCGACATGAGTCGATAATACGGGCTATTCGGGAGGTGACATCTAGACCGGGGCAACTCGGGATCCTCAGAAGGCGACGCCACGTGATGCTCGAAGTGGCCAACGAGAGCGCAGGACAGGCGGCGCAATGGGCCCCGAGCAGACGTCGAGATGACGAGACGATTCGGGTGACCCAGGGCTCCGGGACCTGCAGGTGTGGACGCCAATAACCATGGCGCTGTTTGGCAAAATCTGGGGTAGACTTAGCTCTAGCTAGCGAATGGTGCGGCGAACCTGGCGGCGAATCTTTGAAAGGCAACAGAGGGTACTAATATTGTTTCCAAAACTTCCAAGGCCCCATGGCCTGATTTCTGGGTTGAGATCGATCGCACGTATCGGCGGCTTACAAACACGGACGGGTGGATGCTGAGACGAGCTGTTGAAGGCCCCGAGGATGCGGCCAGACGGCCAGAAGACCCAGCCAACGACGGCGCCCGGACTTTGCTGAGGGCTGAGGTTGTAATATGACTGAGGCATTCTTAGGGAACCCGACACCAGCCGACTGAGATGCGCCGTTGACAGCCAGGTCCGTGCTGTCCCGTGTCCTCTTAGCCACTTCGTCAGCGGAAGCCTGCTGCGCCCGAGGGTGCTGGCCTCCACTACCTAAAGTAAGGCAGAGCTGGGGAGCTGGCTGGGGACGCCGCGCCATTTGTGGTCCCGCGGCGCCTGGTCTGGGCCTGTCCCGGAATCCCACTTCCCCAGGCGACTTCACCCACTCAGCCCCTCCACAACTCCCGCTGGGGTATCTTGCTCTTTTCACTTATCCGTGCGCTCGCTGCCCTCCCCACACCCGCCGAGGTTGCGCCTTATTCGCCCCCGTTGTCGATATCAAGGACTTGGGAGAGCACTCGCATCCAAATAAAGAGGACGGGAGCGACATCCGAGCGAGAGCGTGCTCAGCCGCGCCTCTCTAGATTGCACGCTGCGAGGCGCGGGCTCTCCGGACCCGTTGAGCAAGCAGCTTGCGTGATCGAGTCAGTCTGTTGACTGCCGAAACACGGCGCAGCAGGGAATCCAAAGCCCCGTCCAACCCGCCGACGCTCCCCTCGCGGGCTTGGTGCTTCTACTACTCACCAATCCCGACCATTCGAGTCCCGCAGGGACCTCGACGTTGCCGAGATGCCTGGAATCCTCCCCATGAAGGTCATCAAGGTGGGCACCAGCGCCCAAAGCCGGATCGCCCAGGCATGCGACCGCTGCCGCAGCAAGAAGATCCGCTGCGACGGTGTGCGCCCGACATGCTCCCAATGCGCCAACGTAGGCTTCGAGTGCCGCACCAGCGACAAGTTGAGCCGCCGAGCCTTCCCTCGGGGCTACACCGAGTCTCTCGAGGAACGCGTCCGCCAGCTGGAGACCGAGGTCAGAGAGCTCAAGGACCTGCTCGACGAAAAGGACGAGAAGATTGATATGCTGTCCGCCATGCACGGCAGTCAGCCGCGGAGGCCATCCATCACATCCATCTCCAATTCTGACTCGCCCGAGTTGCCAAAGGACAACCAGCCCACCCACAAGGAGAACACCTTTCGCGTGCAAGGGCCGCCACTGCTTCTCGGTGTCGAGGATTCCGACTCCTACTTTATGGGCACCTCGAGTGGCCGAACATTTATCAGTATTGCTCCCCTTTCATCCGCCGTGGCCTCGCTACAGGTGAGACTGACTGACCCTTTTCACAGCATCCTTCAAACGCAAGCTGCAGGAGATCGGCAAGCCGTGTAATGAGTTCGACCCCGAGGCGTTTTTACATGTTCAGGGGTGCCCGCCTTTGACCAAGGAGGAGCCCGATCAGTCCTTGAGAATTCCCCCTCGCCTGTTCTCGGACCGCTGTGTGAATGTCTTCTTCCAGGAGTGGGCGCCTCTTTTCCCGGTCTTGCACAAGCCAACGTTTCTGCGTGTTTACGAGGAGTTTGTGGCAGACCCTGAAAGGGTCAAGTGCTATTATAAGCTCGCCCAACTCTACCTCGTCTTTAGTATTGCCGGCCTCTCGGCCGAGTCGCCTGATTACATGCAAGTGGCTTCTTGCGAGAAGCAATGGACCAAGGCAATCGACGCCATTCTGCTAGAGAACACGATGAGCACCCTCCAGTGCCTCATTTTGGCTCTTCTGTACTGCTCCATGAGGGCAGATGGCAAGCGACTGCAGCACTACAAGTGCGTCGCCGTTGGCCTGTCCCACCGCCTCGGCTTGCACCAGAGTCAGAAACGGTTCTCCTTTGGCGCTTTGACCTTGGAAACCCGGAAGAAGGTGTTTTGGACGCTCTATACTTTGGACTGGTAGGTGTCTCCGTCCATTTACAACGCCGCTATATAATGTCAGCTCACAATATGCCAGCTTCTCTGCCGCTACTTTGGGCTTGCCCAAGCTCCTTAAAGAGGACGACGTGCAGGCTGAGTATCCGTCCGACACGGACGACGAATACATTACGGAAAAGGGCTTCCAGCCAACCCTGCCAGGCGAGTACACTCGCCTGTCCAGCGCCCTGGCCCTGTTCCGGGCTGCACGCATCCTGGCCCAGGTCTTGGAGGAGCTGTATCCGGCCTCGACGAATTATGAGCTTTCTCTGCAACAGATGGTCGCCTTGGAAAGCCAGCTTAGCGCATGGTATACCGAGCTGCCAGCCCACTTGCGGCTCACGTTTGTACAGGACAAGCCCTCTACCGACATTACTGGCAGTCGGTCGCCGCTTCTGGTGGGTGGTCCACGGAGCAAGTAGTATCAGAACGAGCACTAACTTGGACACGCAGGCATTGGCATACTATTACATCCGCACTCTCATCTACCGACCCGCGGTGGGGTCGACTCTCGGTCCCAAGGCTGCTCCATCCCTACTATCGATTGCGGACTCTAGCAAACACATCACCCAGATATCTCAACTCCTCGAGGAGAGGAGCATGAGTTTCTCATTCTGCTTGAATAAGTCCAACCTCCTGGCTGTCTGCGGAACTACTCTGCTGTACCACGTCATGGATCTTAAGCAAGACGGCAAACTCTTGCGGGATGTAGAGCGCTTGGTAAATGCTATTATCAAGACTCTCTACAAGGCAAAGGCGCCCGCATGTGTGGGTCTCGCCCGAGTTGCCCGATTTCTCATTTCTGTCGACCACAATGAGGGTATTTTGATGGATACGACATCTCGCAAGGGTTCCATGCCTGCACCCACACAGCGTCCCTCGCCACCATCCAGATCATCGCAGAAAAACGCTGGATATGCGATAGGCCGTCTCCACCACTCTACGGCAAGCGAAGGCGAATTGGTCAACCAGCAGGAGAGGATGAGGCGGATGACGGTGCCTCATGCTGCGGCACAAGACCTGGACTTGTATCGTTCTCGATCCCGCCAGTCGTTTGATAGCCTCTCGCCAGATGGAACCACCCTGAGCCATCAGGACTACCGCATGTCCATGTCAATTGCCTCGAGCGCCAGTCAGGGGCCATCGGCGAGCCGCGCGATGCCGAACCTCGATTACCTGTCCCTCGGCAACACTCCCTCGCAGACCCACCCCTCATCGCCTGCTGGGCTCACAAGAATGCTGACACCTGGCTCACTCAATGGCGATGCTGCGGGCAAAATGCCCGGTGTGTCCACGTCAGAGTGGGAGGCATTACTGGGATCAATGGACGGTGGTCTGAACAACGTTTACGATGCCATCTACGGCGGAGCGAGCCTCGTCAACGAAGCGTCGCTGCCGGCAAACGCTGACTGCAGCGAATGGTCCCCGGACTCGTGGGATCTGAGCAGCATCAGCATTGGCGACTTTGGTAGCCACCCGGATGGGCCTCAAAGCGTGCAAAGTATGAGTGATGAGAGCCTTAGCTCGGGCGAGGAGGTGGCGCCGTCAGAGCTGGGTTTGAGTGTCGGAAGCGTGAAGTATCACAATCAACTGGGCCGTTGCGCAAGTGGCGATGGGATTGCACCTGAAGCGCTGGGGGGTTATGCCTATTGATAACTTCGATGTTGGGACATGTTGTTTTCTGGGAACTGCTTTTTGCTTGGAGTTGACTTGGTTGATGGCTGTTTTGGATCGGTACAAGGACTGTGCTTTTGGTGCGAAAGCATGTCTACCTTGTCGACAGTCTGGCAGCAAGATGCCTCTGTAGCGATGTGTATTTGAGGCGATGGCTTGGGCTCTGGTGCTATCTGGCGTGTTTACTTGACCTTGACCACTATGGTTCGGACTGCTGGGTTGTGGTTGCGAGGCTCTGTGGTCGGCATGGTTTTGCTGTTCTATAGTTGTAACGACGCCGTTGACCAACATGTTAAACCGATTCAACTTATATGAGAGTCAAGCCGAGTGCGTGACTGACAGTGAAGCACTCCACTTCCTTACAGCTGCTAATTAATGTGCAACCACAAGACACGAATGCACAGCTCCAGTATTTGTGGGCTGGCTCATCGCTCAGTGCATTAGCATGTGAGACGTCCGTCAGGTGCATAATGAGGCTGCATCGCAGCCCCAGAGATGAACGCATACCCAGCCTCTGCACAAGACAGCCTGTCAAGGACGTCGGTATGCTGCGGCCAGGCTGCTTTCAAAAGGAACATTGCTTTTTGCCGGGGGCGAATGGGAACCTCGCGATGTACAGCGTGCCCGGAGATAGGGAATCCCGTAAAGCCGTCGGGCGCCACCCTGCATCGGGATCCCGGAGCACTGCTTGATGCTCCACCTCCGCTGCCACGTCCGACAGCATGTGCGCACCTTTGGGCGCTCCTTGACAAAACCCGACCGAGCGTCGCCCTAGCATCATTCGCCGCGGGTGACGTTCGCCATGGCAGACGACGCAGAGCTTCTTCTGAAGAGCGAACGGGGCACGATGAGGGGCCTCCCGAAAGGTATGCATCGACGCGCTTGTCGTGGCAACGACGGCTGATGTGTACGACGGTTCCGGCCTGGCAGCGCCCTTTGCCGGAGCCATTGCGTCCAAGCGAAATGCGAGCCGGCGGCTGCCCCAGACCATCGCCCACCGCGGGTACAAGGCCGTCTTCGCAGAGAACTCGATGGCCGCCTTCAAGGGCGCCGTGGCCGTCGGCGCGCACGCCGTAGAGACGGACGTGCGCCTCTCGTCGGATGGCGTCGCCGTGCTGTCGCATGTATGTTCCCCTGCTGCTGCCACGCCTGTATTACGTGCGCACATGCTAACGTGGCGGCGGGCAGGATGCGTCGCTGAAGCGCTGCTTCGGCGTGGACCGCACCATCAGCGACTGCGACTGGGAGTACCTGTCGTCGCTGCGGACGCTGCGCGAGCCGCGCGAGGCGATGCCCCGGTTGAAGGACCTGCTTGCCTGGATGGCGAGCCTGGGTGCCGACGACGACGGGCCCAAGGCGCGGGAGAGGATATGGGTACTGCTGGACATCAAGGTGAGTTGGCGGTGGACGTCGATGTAAACTCGACGACGACGACTGATGAGGATGCAGCTGGACGACGATTCACAGGCCCTGCTCGATGCCATCGCGAGGGCGATTGCGCAAGTCCCGCCCGGCCGGATCCCATGGGAGCAGAGAATCATGCTCGGCTGCTGGAACGTACGTTCACCCCCCCATCAGATAGCTTCGCGAGCCTCAAACTCACAAACCCCCCAAGGCCACAACCCTCGTCACCGCCCAGCGCACCCTCCCGGCCTTTCCCCTCGCCCACATCGGCTTCTCCCTCGCGTACGCGCGCCACTTCCTGCCCACGCCCGCCCTCTCCTTCAACATGGCGCAAAACGCCCTGCTGGCGCCCTTTTTCGGCCGCCGCTTCATGCGCGACGTGCGCGACCGCGGCCGCGCCCTCTTTGCCTGGACCGTCAACAGCGAGCGCGGCATGGAGTGGTGCATCCGGCAGAACATGCCGCGCGAGGCGTCGTCGTCGTCGTCTTCTTCTCCGCAGGGCGCGGCTGCGGCGGCTGGGGAGGCGGCGCAGGAGAGGCTGGTCGACGGGGTCATCACCGATGATCCGGCGCTGTTCCTTGCTGTTTGCGAGCGCTACGAGGATGTGCTCGATGGGCGGGCCGAGCGGAGGCGCACCACGGCGCGCGAGGCGGCGAGCATGGCCGTCGGTGTCGCGGTGCGGCACGTCTTGTTTACTCTCGTGTTCCTGCATAGGCGCTATGTGCTGCGCAAGCTAGATTACTTGGACGAGTCGACCGTAGAGAAGAAGGACGGATAGAGATGGCATCGAGGGCCATGTATAGAGGGAGGGTATGGGTATACACAGTACAGACAACACATACGAGAAACCGCAGCGAGGCTGTCTCGGCATGATGGCCATGGCATTCACTCAATAAAAGATATGAATGGGCGCAAGTGCATTTTCAACTTTTGTCTAATGCGTCTGCATTGCAGTTTACGCTTCAGGGGCACCTCTGACGTACACCGCAACCCTCAATCCCAAATCTCAGCCGCAAAGCTATTCCATGTCCCAAGACTGATGCGGCCTGATCTCTTGTGTTCCCCCAACGCCGTAAATGCAACCCTCGTCGCCCTGCCACGCCGCTTCAAAGACAACCCGGATGTAAGCGACGCAAGGCTCAAATCTCAACGTCAATGTCCAGGTCCAGGGCGCCAATGACGTCGTCGTCCATGAGCGGCTTGTGGATCGTCGGCATTCCCTTGCTGTCCTCGTAATTCTTCTCCTGCAGCTTGGCCAGGTGCGTCGCCATCTGCTGCGGCTGCGTGGCGCCCACCTTGGGCGTCCCGTTGGCGGGCGTGCTGGGCGCGCTGCCGTTTTGCGAAAGCTTTTGCGGCGTGTCGTTAACATCGTGCACAAACTTTGCCTTTGTCCGCAGCCGCCGCGAGGGGTCGTCGGGAACAGCCTCGCCCCGCCTAAGGGCCATTTCAACTTCCCGAGACTTGGCTTTCTCCTTGAGCTGGGCCTTGCGGACCAGTTCAGCGTTCATCCGCCTGTTCTCGCGGTTGCGCTCCGCCAAGCGATCCTGCTCCGAAGAAACCTTGGGGGCGTCGATGCTCTTCGAAGGTCCCAGCGTTGTCCTAAACGCTAGACGCTGGCTGCCGAGCTTGTCGAGTTCCTCCTGCAGCTCCTCTGCCTTTCGGTCATCGCCCCGAGAAACGGCGGCATCAAGCAGTGCCGCCACACGCTCGCGCTCGGCCGGGTCAAATCGCCGTTTCAGCTCATTGCGTTTCGCCAGCCTGGCCTTGATCTCTTCGCTCGTCCATTTGTGGTTGATCAGGCTGTTGATCTCGTCGATTTTGTTGAGCAAAAATTCCTTGGTGGGTAGCGTGATGCCCTCGTTGTGGCAGGTGATCTGGTAGCGGTTGAGCTCGCCCTGTGAACCGTCAGCTTTGTCACGACATTACAGAGGAACGGCAAGCATACATCTGTGAATTTCCCGCTAGAGGCAGCAATGAAAGGAAACTCCTTGATGGACTTGCCATGCGCGCCTTTTGCGTACTGGTCCGTCACAAACGGACCGTTGGGCCCGGTGAGTGCGTAGGGCCTGCCGGTGGTGAAGCCTGGGAACCGCAATTAGCACAGACTCATCCTTGCACCACTCCAGATAGCATACCTTTAATGACTGCCATCCGATACTGCTCGATACCCGTGTCGGGGTGGGCGCCGACAGAGATGCGAATGTAGCAACCAGTGATGGCCGCCTCAAAGCCAGGCGTGGAGCATACTTGGGCGAACTCGTTGCGGCCTAGGCGGACTCTCTCGTAGTCACGAAGCTCTGCTGGAGGCACGTCTTTGGCGACCTCCTTTTCCGGGGTTCGAGATCTCGCGCGCTCAAAATCATCGTCGCTCTCCGGCTCGAGCGAGTCCCGTCTTGGCGAAAAGCCATCCTTGCGACGCTCATGGTCCTCCTTCCGTCTCTGCTTCTCTGCGCGGGCTCTACGGAGCGAATCCATGGCCGTCTCATTGGCCTTGCCCGTGCGTTGCCGCGAGACCTTGCGCTCGCCATCCTCGAGTTCCGCAGTGTCGGCACTGCGCTTCTTCTTGACATACTTGCGCTCCTCGTTCTCAACACTAGTGACCATCTGTCGCAGCAAGCTGTTCTGTCGCTGACGCTCGATCTCGGATATGCGGTCGGCGATGATCTGTTCTCGCTCGACTTCACGCATGGCCATGATCTCTGCCTTTTCGGCCTGACTCATGAACATGCCATCCACGGGGTACTTGTCGTCGTCATCTTCGGCGCCAGCGACCCCAGACGGAGCGCGCTCCCGCGAGGGCTGTTCCGCATCAGAATCGGATTCGTCCATCGGCGCTGATTCAAGAGAGTTTGGTGATGAAGGCACTGATGAGCTGGTGATGAGAAGGAGGATTTCGCGTTAGCAAGAGTGCAGCAATTTGGACAGGTGTTCAGTGGCGAGCGAAAAGGAGAAGCTCGGGATGCGCAGCTGGCAGCCGATGGCAGCTGTAAAAGCACACCGCAGATACGGAGGATCTGGGTACTCACGCTTCGCCCTCTTCTTCTGAGTCATTGCTCCTAGCTCGCCGTTTGGTCTTCTTGCCCGACGTCTTCCCAGAGTCCTTCCGCGATGGAGGCGGCGACGCAGACGCGCCCCTCGATGGACTGACGGAACCCTCATCCTCGGAGTCGCCGCCCGCAAGGGCAAGAAGCTCGTCGTCTATATCGGCCATGGTTGCACGACGATGCCCGGACTGTATTGTTGGCGAAAACTGCGCTCCCGAAAACCGCGTGCAGATAGCGGGAGAGAACCGTGTCGCTCAGCGCAATGCCTCGCACGCCGGTCCGGTGCCAATGGGGACAAGGCGCCAGGAGATGCGTCGTCAAACTTTGCAAGACGGTGCGGCAGGCTGTGAGGAAGCAACCAGAGGCGTCGGTGGTGAACGGAGAGGTGAATCGGCAATATAAACTCGACTGTCGGGCAAGTAATTCGTACTGCGACGTGCCGCTCCCTATTCAGGCTGTACGTGTGGAAGACCCACTACCGCCGGCGAATTCTTTGTCCGGCGGCGCCCACCTCGGAGCCAATCGGTGGGGCTCCCGAGCAGCGCCGAGTGTCTCGCGGCGTCATTCGTTCTCGTCGGAGCATCAGCTATCGTCCGATTTGTTTTCCGCAGCGTCCCCGTCTCCTAGAAGTGGTTCTGAAGCCATGGCGCCAACCCGCTGTCTCGCGCACGCCGTCCGTGGGCTCTCCGCGCGGCCAATGTGCGCTCAAACAGCGCGCGCCCTCTCCACAAGCAGCTCCAGAGCTGCGACGTTCACCGAGACAACCTCTGGTTCCAATGGCCAAAAAGGGCGGAAGCCGCTCACAAAGGAGCAGCGCGAGTTCCTCGCCTCTGCCGTCAGTACTTCTCAGATACAAAGACTACACAACCGCGGAAGAACATCACTGACCTCGCCCAGCTCCGCGTAAATCAGGCCGGCGAGCTCGCCGCCACGCTCATCTACACGGCGCAAACACCGGTCCTCGTCCGCCAGCACCCCCACCTCCGCCCTCTTATGAAGCACATGTACGACCAGGAAGCTGTCCACCTGTCCACCTTCAACGACCTCATCCACAAGCACCGCGTCCGCCCGACGGTCCTGTACCCGCTATGGTCCGTACTCGCCACCGGCCTGGGCTGGTCCACCGCCGTCATGGGGCGTGAGGCCGCCATGGCGTGCACCGAGGCCGTCGAGACCGAGATCGGCGGCCACTACAATGGCCAGATCCGCACGTTGCTTGAAATGATTTCTGGATGGGAGGCCGAGGGCTACGAGGTGGGAGACGAAATTCGCGACCTTGTATCCACGCTGCGCAGGATACGGGATGAGGAGTTGGAGCACCTGGACCATGCCGTGCAGCACGACGCCAAAAAGGCAGAGCCACATTGGCTTCTTACCGGCGTAATAAGAGCGGGTTGCCGGGGCGCAATCTGGGTTAGCGAGCGCGTGTGAAGAATCGCGTACATACGGAATGTGTATTTTGTAAAAATAGAATCCTTTCGATTACAAGAATCCTTTCGATTACAAGTAAGTCTACTTTGTATGCAAAGTTGTACATAATGAATACAGCAAAAGTGGTGCTGCCCAAAGTCAGCACACCGATCTCTATGCTCCTGTCGCTCCAGTGGCATGCAGCAAGAGCTCAAACTCCTGGTCATGCCTTTTGCCGGTTCGATGCCATTTCCTGCCATTCACCTGCAATGGTGCCTTGGTGAACATTAATTACTGGGAAAACATGTTAGTCTTGCGTCATCGAGCCAGCGGTATCGATGCCGACTTACTAGATTGACAACGGGGCAACGCCGTCGACTTGGTAGCCCCAGTTTCCATTCTGCTCCTCCGTGAGAAGCCAATCATATGGAAAATGAACCAAATTGCCCTGCGTCATCTTCAAGAGTTGCTCAGAATCAGCGCGTGTCGGCATATCCTCCAGGGAAAATCCGCGCCTGCTACCCTTGGTGGTAGCACGATGGCGACGTTTCACCGAGGCATTATTCGCGAGCGGGAGTGGGCTGGCCTCCTTAGTATCCTTCGACCGTGGCGTTTCCAGCGGAGAGAAGGTGGTTTTGCGGTCAGTATTCTTGGACGTCTGGGCCTCCAGGGGCTTCGAAGGGGCGTTGTCCAGTGCGGGGAACGGCGTGTCACCAGGAGCGTAGACTGGCGAGGGTGCCTCTGGCACGTAATCAGCTTCAGTCTTTGCGGCCGTATCTGGATGTGCTGGTGGTTCATCGTCTTTCAGGCCGGCCTTTTCGTCGAGCTCAGCCTCTCCACCCTCAGGCATGACAATCGTATGCTTCTCTTTGTCCTGCTTCGGAGATGGCAGCACGTCGGCAATCTTCTCCGTGATCTTTTCTGCCTTTTTCTGGGCAGCATTTACAATAGCCTCAGGTCCTGGCGCACCAATACCGGCGCCGGCGGCAGTGGTCTCGCGATATTGGCTCGTCTCACGCTTCAATTCGGAGTCTTCACCCACAGGCTTTCCTTCCATGCTTGCTCGGAACCTCTCACTGTATTCCGTGTACTCGCGGTACTCGGCCCAGGTGCTCACCTCCGAGTCGGGCATGCAACGGAAGACTCTGCGATAGATCTTGGTATTATTGTGCGCAGCCCGGTTCCAGATATTTTCCATAAAGTCGAGGTTCAGAGGGTCGCGCATGCAGTTCTTGGTGATGTCGGCTGCTTTGATGTCCGCGGCCATCGGGTGGAATACTCCGCTTGTCGGGCGACCCGAGACCGGGTCGATGTGGACAGATGGTCCTCCAATATCTGTGTCATCCACTACAGGCAAGGGGGGAAGCTGCGCTGGCCGAGGCATCCCAAGCTGTTCCGTTGTTCGTCGATTAAACGAAGGCATGGGCGGCATACTCCCGTTCCCAGATCCGGCGGGGTCCAAGTACCTGTTTTCCGGGTTTAAGAAGGCATCGTGCGGCAGCTTCGGGTTGTCCAAAGCTCCTTTGCCTAGCGTGTCGATACTGTGGACGAGCACTTCCCGTCCGTTGACAACAACAGAATCTCGTCCTTCGTCGAGACCAGACTGCTCGGCACTCTTCCAATGGTCTGGGCCGTAGCCTGATAAGTCCATCTGATGGTCCTTGCCTGTTACTCGATCATCCGTGATAGATTCCTTGCCCTTTGTGAAGGATAATTTTGGTTCATGAATTGCCTGAGCCTTTTCCATATCGAGATCATGGTTGAAGCTAGGCGTTCGAGGTCGTTTGTGGTGTTTTTGCGGCACTTCGCGACGGCCAGAGCTCGGCCCCACCCTGTGGGATGAAGCCACATCTTCGCGATAAATGTCTTCCATCTCGTGCTCGAATGCCTCGCGGTCCATCTCTTGCTGTCGCTCTTCCTCCAAAATCTCGTCGACGTCCAGGCCAAGATGCTCCCGCATCAGGCGCAGACGAAGGGTGTGAGCAAAGCGTCCGACCTGGTAGGGTTTGCCGGCCATTGTAGACCATATCATGTCGGTGTCCCGGACGATAGCTGCGCATTCAGAGTCTCGAGTGCCCAGCATAGAACGCTCATTGATATTCGCAGATCCAATGAGTGCAACACGATCATCCACAATAATAGTCTTGGCGTGGATGTACAGCTGTTCCGTAACGAGCACATCGTTGCCCATGATGCCCCATTGCCGGAGAGAATAAAAGCCGATGTAATCCTCGGGCTCGATGCCGGACGCTCGGAGGCGTCCAAAGATGGACTGCTCCCCGCGGCAAATGCTTCGATATTGGCACATGAGAATGAGCCTGACGCTGGTTCCCTCTTGCTCGTCGACTGTGTTTTGGAATCCAGGCATGAGCGGGATGACGATTGTGCAGCGCCAGTCTTCGTCCTTCTCGTGGGCGCGGATGATACGATCGACTAAAGCGTCTCCGATGCGATTCACAATCTTAGTGTTGTAGGCCTCCGTGCTGGTAATGAAGAACTGATTTTCGATGTAGACAAAGTGTTCCGAGTCCTCAATCATCTTCACGTAAGCCGTCTGGATGCTGTGCTCCGTCTCTTCGATGCCCAAAGACCAAGCAGACGCAGACCGCAGTATCTGCACCTCACAAGTTCCCGTCAGGCCGAGCGCCTCTAGTTCTTCAATCTTGGCATCTGGAGGCGGCAGCAGGAATGGCAGGGGCCGGGTGGGCTTACGTCCCCGGCGCAGATAGTTCCACCGCTGAACGAAGTGGCGCGTCAAGTCTCGAGCAGGTTGTCCGACGACCTGCATGGCCACGTCATGCCAGGGCATTCTGGGGACCTTGCTGCGGTCGTACATCTCTTCGTAGGGCTCATTGAGCCTGAAAAAGTCCTGGACCCTAGGGTTCGAATAGTCCTTGCCAGGAAACAGCTGGCAGTGCTCCGCGTCCTTTGGCTGCTCCGTCACTTCAAAGCCAGTCGGCTTATCGTCGACAATAGGGTGCTGCGGGCAGTCCCACCTACCAAAGCACAGATCGATGCCACCCACAAAAGCCACGTCGTGGTCCACAACACATATCTTTTCGTGGTGAGCAAAGAAGAATTGGTTCTTCTTGAACTGGTTGGGCGATCGCTGGACGAAAATGTTTGGGTGCAGATTCAGCAACGAAAATTTGGTATACTCGGAGTCGATTGGCACAGCAGCCTCGACGTTGCGGTAGACGATAACGAAGATCTTGACACCTTCTCTTGCTTTCTTCTGAAGGAGCCTATCGAGCCGCCACTTTTGGCTGATGGCTGCGGGACGCCGCATGTATAGCTCGGGACTCAGCCACCAGTCATGAATGTAGATGACATCTTTGGCCATATTGATGGCCCGTGAAACGTTCCACATGTAGTCGCGGCCGTCCACAAGCCACTGCGCAAAGACGCCGGTCCGTACCGGCGCGAAGCTGTCAAAACGCTTTTTCTCGTACCAAGCAGTCTGCTTCAGCATCTCGTTGATCGACTCCTCGAACTGCTTCATGACAGCCTGGTATCGCGAGAAGAGTCGTACTTTGCGCTCTGACGTGTGCAGGGTCAGGGTATGGTGCTTGTCTGGAGGCGCTTCCACGGTCAGGTCGATCTCGGCCGGCTGGTCCTTGGATGTAATCTGTTTCAGCGGAGATCGCTTAGAAACGATGCCGAATTTCGAATCCACCAAGTAAACGTCATAGATGTTCATGTTTTCCGGCGACTCGACACACACTATGTAGCTTTGTCGAACCAGGAACCATTTGCGGCTGTGCCGCGCAATGACCTTTGCCGGTGTCAGAACTCGACGAAAGTCCAGACCCTTGGAGGATTGAATGTGCAAGAAGCCTTCCTTGCCGTGATAGCTTCCCTCAGCAGCAAGGCGAACCCCAAGGGCTGATAGCTCAAGGAATCGACACAGGCGGTTGCTGTCGGCTCTGAACATGAGCCATCTGATCATTTCGGAGAGATATTTCTCCAGTGTTCGTCTTTGCTTCTCCACGTAACGCTGTCTCCGGAGCATCATGTCCAACGCGGCAGTCGACTGTCCGCCCTCGGTGTTGGGGAATTCTCCGGGGTCAGTGAGCCCGGTCGATTGTCTCCGCATCCCCCAGAGATTAGCGCGCGACTTCCTCCTACGTGGCTGGAAGTGGCCTTCGTCTGTTGCTCCTTCGCCCGCTGTGCCCTCGCCGGCAGTGTCATCCCCGCGACCGCTAGCCTGCTCTTCTTCGTCACTAGAGTCACCCTTATCGCGGGCCTGACGGAGGTATGGGAACGCAGAATACGGAAACTTGGGCTGCTTGGGGCGGCCACCGAGGTCTAAGCGACCGGGCATATACTTTTCGTTGTTCAAGGCGAATTTGTATCGGAAGTGCAGGTTGTAGATGTCCCGGATGGTCCGAATAACGGTCCAAGCCATCCGGCTTGGGCCACTACCGTACTCCAGCTCCATGGTAAAGATCCAGTGCCGTTCCTTGACATCGTCTGGCATTGGGGCGCTGTCCTTGATCGTCAACTTGAGCTGCTCCAACAGAACAGGGATCCTCTTATTCCCATGCTCGTCTCGCTGAATCATACTTGCGAGCATCAAGACGGCCGGCGCACCGGCCCTCAGCTCGGCCATCAATTCTGCAGATTTGAAGTAATCGAACCGATCTTCCTTCTTCTGTCGAAGAAGCTTCAGAGTGCTTTTGACTTGTTTCCATTTCTGAACACCAAAATTAGACGCCCGCTCGGAATTGAAGAATGGCCGCTTGGGGGTCATGGCATCACCATCCGACACGCCACCACCCCCAAAAACGGTGATGCGTCGGATATGGCCTGCCCGCCGCGCGGCTGCCGTAGGGCTCTCTATGCCATCAAGTTCCTCGCCGACAGGCGGGGATGTGGGGTCTGCGAATGATTGTCCCCTTCTGAAAGGCTTGCGCCGCGGCTGTTCGCGTGTATCGCCCTCGGACATGGCATGATCGTGGCCAGAGGTATCAGGCATGCTCGCACGGCGTCTCAACAGACGGCTGTACGTGCCCAACGAGTCCATGTCGCTCGGAAAGCGATTCGGCGTCGAAGGCGTCGACAAGTGGCCTTTCTTAAATCGCCTCATCTTTCGCTTTTTCTTTCTTGATGCACCTTCTTCTGGGATATTGGCTTCGTCTGCAGTCTCTTCTATGTCTGCATCAGCGTCGGACTGTTCCTCGACAAGATTGTTCGGCAGTCGAGATCCATAGCGAACAGCAGTAGGCGAAGTAGCCATGGACTGTGAGCCATTTTCGAGTGGAACGCTCGTTGCGTTGGGTGACCTTGGTCTTTGCTGGTTCGGATTGACTGCCAACGCCTTAATCTTTGACATGAAAGATGAGCTTCGAGACTTTCCAGGTGTGTCCGGGCCATCCCAAGATCCATGGCGGACGTGGGAAGCAACTGGAATGGGCTCTTCCAAGGCGTCCGGTCTCGCAAACTGAACGCTTCGTCTGCCGGTCAGGGAGGGAGCACCGAATACATGTGAGTCAGCCGCCGGGGACAAGGCCCCATTGCCATCGTGACGAACCCCCGCGGACGCATCTTCGGGCACTTGTAGTCGCGACTCCTGTGCCTTGTCGCCTTCGGCCGTTTTGGGCAAGACATTGCGATGTTGCAGTCCGCCGTTCCAGTAGTCCCTCGCCTCGGTCGCCGGCGTACTGTTGCCTGACTTTTGCTTAGCAGCCGCAGCGACAGCAAGAGTAAGCAAATTATCGGACCGCGCCGTCGGCAGCGCAGAGGCGGACGAGGAGCCGGCATCCGCTAGGGGCGCCTCCTGCGGAGTCCGCGTCATGGGCGAGACGGATCCTTCTCGCCGAGGACTGTCCATGATTTATGGTTCGCCGCGAGCTTCGAAGCTGGGTCGGCGTTTTGGGGCGATACGCTTCGAGGCGCGGCCGGAATCACACGCGCTCATCCAATTCGAGTGTCAAACGCAGCATGCTGATACGGTATCCTTGAGGTTGATTTCTCTTTGTCTGCTATATGGGAGAAGGCTCGAGGTCGACAAATAATGCTCAGGGCGTACGAGGCGTGCCGGGTGCGAAGGGTTGCGTCGCGTGCGTTGCAGACAGACCCGAGGCTGAGCAGGGAGAGCGAGGCGAGCCCGAGTGCGTTTCTCGCGATGCTATGGCTTTTGTCAGGCCGTTGTCTGGAGCATGTGACGATCTTGTTCGCTCGGGAGGGTTGCAGATCGGTGCGGCAGGACAACTGTTGGTCCACGTGGATGGTTGAAGCTCAATCTAACGAGTCGCTGGTGTCGAACACGAGAGGTGACGACTTGATCCAGTGACCCTGAATCTGGATTCTGGAAGGACGGCAGGCTCCACTGGAGGTAAGATGGGCGGCGGATTTTAGTGGGTGCAGTTCGCAACCTTGCCTCCACTAATACGGAGTACATGGACGGCCGCCCGGCTGGCCAGGAAGAGGCCGAGGCGCATTATGATCGCGCCACGACGGGTACCAAAGACGCTGTCAGGGACATGTGGACATGAGAAAGCCTCGAGTTGCTTTTGACATGCAATGCCGGGGCTTTAACAGGCGGCCGAGGCCCTGTGCCTACAACCAGCCTGCCGTCGATGGCGTCCGTCCGTAGCTGAAGTACCTGTCACGTCCATCCGCTGCGGATGGGTAGCCTTGTGCAGCTCACCACGTTTTCAAGACGCACGATACTCGACTTGCGTCAACAGAGTAAGGTGCCCTTCGCCGGCTGTCGGATCATCGCTGTTGTTTTATTGGTGGTGCCGCCGCATGGACCTAAAGGTTGGCAAGGAATTGGTCCGCAAAGGATGCTGGGAGACCAATGACCAACAGATGGGGACTTCAACTTGATTGAATCTTGATGTCCTTGCTTTTCGGACAATACCTAGTAGAAACAAACACGTCCGTTTCGGACTCTCGGTCCTTTAGCACATCGCCCGAGCTCTCCACACGCGGGATGCACTGCCTCGCCCGTCTCCATTTGGCTTGATTCAATCTGGCACCGTGGATCATATCGCCCAGCGCTCGGCAATCTCTATGGTCCTGTTTCGACAAGAAACGGCCAGCATGCCAAGTGCATAGCGGCGCAGGTACGGATACGAAAACGGCGTGCCAAAATCAGTCATTTGCCTTTAATTACTTACTTGCTTGCATGGCATGGGTAGCGCGACCAGCCAAGATGAGCTGTACCTCCCCGCAGCGCCATCGACGCGCCAACGCCCGAGTTCCCCTGAGTCCTGGCCGTCCGCGGGCCCCACGCTTTCCGCGAGGAAAAAGCTGCCTTCGCGCCCACAAATTGTCCCGTCAACAACTCCACCGCCAGCGCACCAATGGCGTAACACCACCACGGGCCCTGCAGAGAATCTCATCTGCACCGTGCCCGCGCTTTCCACGGCCTCTCCTTGGCTTTTTCACATCGACCTGACGATCCCGTCGCCTGTGTCGCCACACTTCCCCTGGCGCGGACTTCCGTTTGGCTCAGCTGTGCTCCTCGTGCGCCATCCGTGCGCCATCCGTACATGCTCTGATTCATCGTATTCTTATTCTGCCTTGTCACGTTCTTGTATATAAGCCGGCGTCCTCCCGCGGGCCGCGTTGGAAGCTACCATGTCACGATACTCGCTGCGCCAGACGCCCAGGTAGGCTGCAATCCCTTACAAGTCCAATTGGCCACGTTTTACTGTCGACTGGCTCGTTCAAAACTCTACAAATCTCCTTTGCTGACAGTGCGTCCAGGAAGAAGGAACTCTTCGCAGGCATGGTCGAAACTCCTGCTACGGCGCGCCGCTCGTCGCGTCGTCAATCTTCATTCCCCATTGACATGTCCGACCCCGAGAACGACTCCAGCTCGGCCGCCGAAACCTCGACTCGCGCTCGACCCGTCCGCCGCCGCGCTACAGGCAAGTTTTCAGAGAACCTGGACGAGGAAGAGGATGTAAAGATTCGTCCCAACGGTGTTACCAGTGCGCCCACGGCCGCCAACGGTTCTGCCAACGGTTCTGCCAACAAGGACGAGACCAAGGATGGCGTTCCCACGGACCCCAATATTGTTGATGGCTGGCGGCCCGGTCAGGACCCCAAGGTCGACTACTCTGGCGAGTTCGAGTTTGGCGGCTCCCTCGGCACCGCGCTCATGATGACTTTCTTCCCGATTCTCATGTGGTACATGTGGGTTGGCGCGACTTACTATGACGGCAAGTTCCCATCGCGAACTCCCGGCCAGACCTGGCTCGAGTTCGGTGCTGAGCTGGTCAACCTCGTCTACACCGGCGCGTTCCCTCACGCCAAGGCCTGGCTCTGGTACTGGTCCTACCTCATCTTCCAGGGCGCATGCTACTGCCTCCTCCCCGGCGTCTGGGGCTGGGGCAAGCCGCTCGCTCACGAGAACGGCAAGCAGCTCCCCTACTACTGCAATGCCTATGTCAACTTGTACTTCACACTCGCGGTCCTCGGACTCTTGCACTTTACCGGCATCTGGAGGCTCTACAGTGCCATTGACGAGTTTGGTCCCCTCCTGTCTGTCGCCATCTTGAGCGGCTTCCTCGTCAGCATTGTTGCATATGTCTCTGCCATCTACAGGGGCAAGCAGCACCGCATGACCGGCCACATCATCTACGACTTCTTCATGGGAGCCGAGCTGAACCCTCGCATGTTTGGCATTCTCGACTTCAAAATGTTCTTCGAGGTTCGCATGCCTTGGTACTTCCTGCTCATCCTGAGCTTGGGTACCGCAGCCCGTCAGTATGAGCGCTACGGCTACGTCTCCGGCGAGGTGCTCTTCCTCGTCATGGCCCACTATCTGTACGCCAACGCTTGCGCCAAGGGCGAAGAGCTCATCATCACCACTTGGTAGGTAGTTGCTGTTACACTTATAGTCACAGACACAACTAATGACGACCAGGGACATGTACTATGAGAAGTGGGGATTCATGCTCATCTTCTGGAATCTCGCCGGCGTCCCGCTCTCCTACTGCCACTGCACCATTTACCTCGCCAACCACGACCCCTCTGAGTACCACTGGAACCGTTGGGCCTTGGCCGTCATGTATGTTGCCTACCTCTTCTGGTACTGGGTTTGGGACAGCTGCAACAGCCAGAAGAACCGCTTCCGCGCCATGGAGAAGGGCAAACTCGTTGGCCGCAACACGTTCCCCCAGGTTCCTTGGCAGACCCTCCACAACCCCAAGACCATTCAGACCCCTCAGGGCACCATCCTTGTCGATGGTTGGTACGGTCTTGCGAGAAAGATTCACTACACAGCCGACACCTGGTTCGCCTTATCTTGGGGCTTGATTACGGGGTTCCAGTAAGTACTTTTGACACTGTATTTCGTGGACTGTCTTTGCTGACGCCTCACCAAGGAGCCCGTTCCCGTGGTTCTACCCCGTTTTCTTCGTTTGCATGATTGCTCACCGCGCCTCGCGCGACATTCGCCGCTGTCGCATCAAGTACGGTGATGCCTGGCTGGAGTACGAGCGACGAGTCCCATTCTTGTTCATTCCCGTGAGTTCCCCTCAATCACGACACGTCAGTCATTGTCGCGTTCTAAGATCCCCGACAGTACGTCATCTAGAGATGCACGATTGTCCAAGAGCACCAGCTGCCTTTGAACTCTAATAAAATTTGGGGCTGGAATCCGACTTCTTTCGTACATATTGGTCTCGTAAGAACAGCTCTTGCTTCAGAGGGTGGGCAAAAGAGCACATCCTTGATAAATAGGTCCAAGATGCATTAAGCTTCGGGCAAAACAGGAGAGTAGGAGGTGGAAAGTGATGGATGAAGGCTTGCGGCGTATGGGAATTGTCCAAGCATATAATGTCTCCGCTATGAGAATGAGAATTAGCCCTCACTCCAGATTTTCATGCCATCTGGTTGGCGTATATACTCATTGTTATAACACGCAAGACTTGGCGGAATGAAGCGAGCCGTTGCCAACGAGGCTGGTCGGGGTCAAGGTTCTGGAGACGAAGAATAGCAAGCGCGTTAATCAGGCTACACTAGATTCAACATCTCCTATCACCGTCTATGATGAAAACGCTCCGAGGACAAAACGCAACCTGCCACTAGTGTACATACACGGGTCTCAGGTGATGACCGGACCAAACACTTCCCCACAGCTGAAACCGCGTCAGCGGCTGCCCACCAAAAAGCTTTATCCGCGACCATCGTTGTTGGAAAATTAAGCCATAGAGCTGTCATTCTCGCCTAATATGTATTGGTTCGTACCGGGAAGAGCATCTTCTGCGAATGGATACATTTGTCGAGATGTCTTCCCGGCTTCTCAGCGTCGCCGGGAGCTTAGTTGCAGGTGGCGTTGAGCGTCGCCTTGGAGTTCATGAGCAGGGCAACAATGAGACCGTACAGACCTAGTTGACGCGTTAATACACCAAATGGCCTCCGCATGTTGGAGCGTTGCGTCTTACCCAAGACTTCGGCGAAAATGAGAATGAGAATCATGCCAACGAACAGACGGGGTTGCTGCGCTGTTCCTCGGACACCAGCATCGCCAACAATACCAATGGCGAAACCAGCAGCAAGACCGGCAAGACCGACGGAGAGACCGGCACCGAACTGGATGAAACCGGTGTAGAGGGGGAGCTCCTGCTTAAGACCGTCGGAGATCAAGACAGAAACGACCAGGCCGTAGATACCAATAATACCCGCCATAATGACAGGAACGATGTCTAAAGGCAAGATTAGTCTCTTTCCTCGTAGAGCCGAATATTGATGGGATGCGCACTCTTCACGATCAGGTCAGGGCGGAGAACGCCCATGGCGGCGATGCCGACACCAGACTTGGCTGTACCGTAAGCGGCACCCAGGCAGGTAAAGACGATGGCGCAGGTGCAACCCATGGCACCAAAGAAGGGCTACGCGATGATTAGCATTGTCGAGACGATGTTGATGAGTCTAGGGGCCGTGCTGGCGTTTCGAGTGACGTCGTTCGGCGGGCGATGGGGAGAACTAACCGCATAGACGGGGCTGTAGGCACATTAAGTTAGCTTTGGCTCATTGACTTCAACCTGCAGCTGCAAGTAGCGCGAGATGCAGGCCGATGCGGCGATGCCAGGAGCTTCGGGCAACACGACCGAAGCTCGATGACGGTGGTAGGGAGGCGCGCTGCTGACGTACCAAGCTTCGGAGACCATTTTGGCGGTTGTGGGCTGTCGAGACTGGGATATAAGAGTCGGAGAGGCGATGGAAATGTGCTGCTCAAGAGTAGCTCGACAGGGGATGACGAGAGAAGCTTCGGTGATGAGCTGTCGACGTGGGTGCTTTGGCGAGATGCGGTGGTGGTTGGAGGCTTCGTTCCCTGGTCGGTAACTCGTTGGCGCCAGGTTTTGCCGCATGGGGCCGCAAGACGGTTTACGTAAGACGCGGCCGGATAATAATTACGCCCCAGCTCCGGGGCATAGGGAACGCTGAAAACACTAACTTAGTAGCTCAGCTGGGAGGGAGCTGGAGCTTTCCTATGGTGGCATGCAGCGGTCTGGTCCAACGTTTTCGCTGTTGCGAACGGCTGGGCACGGCAGCAGTCAGTGTCTGTCGCTTGGAGGAGCATTGGATGGGCCACGGCTGCTCCAGAAGGAGACGATAAACGCCCTTCGGAGCTAATTGCACAGGCGAACCGCACTCTGTCAAGCCGGAATCCTGCCTCAATTTCCTACCTACGACTTCAGTCCGCGATGTTGTTTCTGGGGTGCCATCTCCAATGATGACTGTCTTTTTCGCTCTACCCAATGGACATTAACGGGGCGAGTCAGCGGCCCATCCAGGGTCCCGCGCGAAGCCATCGACCTGACAGCGACGCGTGTCGAATATACCCAGTGGATGGCTAAGCGCTGGCAAGGTGGACAGTACTCGTAGACTGGTGGTTCAACATGGTGACGGCAGCTGGCTGGTCCTGAGGTTGCCATCACCCTTGAGTATCCTCTGTGAGATGCGCCCGTGAAGCATATGATTGGCTGGCAAGAATGCTGTAAATATAATACTTCGGCCCATACTTGGGCGTTAAGGTTACTGGCGCAGTGCCTTGTGCTGACGGGCCTTAATTGGCTGCCTACATCGCAAGGCTTGTGCATGATTCTGCATCTTACTTGGATACTCGTCTAACCGCCTTGGAGCCTGAACCCGGCGCTGGAGAACTGAGCAATGCTAGAGCGTCGCACATCTCAGAATACACAACAAGCAATTTGAGCAATAAATGCTCATATCATCAATCTCAACACGGCGTCCATGCACGCCCAGACCGCGAGCACGCAGACGAGGCGCTCGACAAGAAAGCATCCATTCTATGACGTTGCCCCACCCTCCCTCTAGGCGGAGTTGCATTCGCTCGCTGAACCTGGGAACCGGCCCATTCCCCTCTGCTACACCTTCAATCGAGCCGCGCTCCAGGGCTCTCAGTACCTCGGTAGTGATCGTGGACCTATTGTCTCTTTTTCCTCTGTAGAAGCGTATTTTGGCATTGTCAGTTTTCTACTCTGCTGTGTGTTGGGGCTGCCCTCCTGAAGCCGCCCTGTCAGCATGCCTGCGATCGCGCGCAAGATTGTCATATGCGCCGCCATAGATGGCCTTATAATCCAGCCGCTTTCACCCAAGGGTCAGAGGCCGTTCCAGCCTGTACGGGTCAGATATGGGGATTCTTCGATATCGGCAGTCCCACGGGACCAGCTTCCCGACACTTCAACGCCCGAGTCATCATTCGAAGCATTCGGTGTCATAGGTCTGGCTCGCGCCCATCTCCGAGGCAACCTCGGCGACTGACACATCTTTCCCAGGCCTAATCACAGTGTCGAGGCTCAGCTATCTAGTGACTATTACGCGGCGGCAGCAAGTCGCTCAGCTATTTGGATCGCCAATCTACGTCGTCACCGAGGTCGCCGTCACGCCCTGTAGCTCCAAGGCGGATGCAGACGAGTCCATCCAGAGAACGGCAGGACACCTACGACGACAGTCGGCGAATGCCCAGGCTGAAGATGGCGAGAGCAGTGATGAAGAGGCCGAGGTGTCTAATGCGGCCCTCGATGAGGTCGAGGATGCTTTGGTTGAGGAAGGAGACTTAAGACCCAGCTCCAAACGGAGCAGCGTTGCGGAAGATGTCATGCGTCGGCGAGGCAGCTACGGCAGATTCGCTGAAAGTTGGTTCAGTCGAAGTGGCTGGACCATGGACCAGAGACGGAATATGGGCATGAGCATTTCATCCGCCGACTCCACTCCTGGTGTCGATGTCGACTCAGCGGCCCCTTCGGTAGCCAAGGTCTCGCTCCCGGACGATACTGATGCTCAGACCCCCGTGTCTACCTTGTTGCCGAAACTGCTTCGCACGGTAAAGGTACTCTTCGGCTCGTCTCGAAGCTTCTACTTCTCCTACGACGTGGACATTACGCGCAGCTTGGCTCAGGGTGCGCGCTTGCCGCAGACAGATGTGCCGCTTCACGCTCAAGTTGACAGCGCCTTTTTCTGGAATCGCCACATCTTGCATCAGTTCGTGGCTATGGGCCAGGAATCCTTGGCCCTTCCTGTCATGCAAGGGTTCGTTGGGCAGCGGACCTTTGTGGTGGACAGCCAACCGCCACAGCAGGACGAGCCGTTGGCCGAGTCCGTTGAGATGAATAATCTGTCTTTACCGGACTCCACTCCCGGTTCACCTTCGACTGGCAGAGTTAGAGACTCCATCGACCTGAGACCCTCCGAGAGGAAGTGCCTCATCACGCTCGTATCACGCCGCTCCACCAAAAGAGCTGGACTGCGATATCTACGCCGCGGCGTGGACGAGGACGGCTTCACGGCCAACATGGTCGAGACAGAACAGATTGTTTCATCGCCTACATGGGACAAGTCGTCGCCAGTGCACTCTTTTCTACAGATTAGGGGGAGCATCCCTCTCTTCTTCACGCAGTCAGCCTACTCTCTGAAACCAGTGCCTGTCATGCAACACTCCCCGGAATCGAACTACAAAGCGTGCAGGCGGCATTTTGAAAGACTTTTAAGAAATTACGGAGAATTACAGATTGTAAATCTAGTTGAGAAGCACGGTGTCGAAGAATCCATCGGGACGCAGTACCAAATGAACGTTGAGCACCTCAACAAAGAGGCCATTGGCGACCTTCAAATCCCCTTTGAATGGTTCGACTTCCACCAGGCTTGTCGAGGCATGAAGTTTGAGAATGTCAGCCATCTTCTCGTGCGGATGAAAGACAGGCTCGAGGAGCTGGGAAGCACGACTCATCAAGATGGCCAGCTAGTTCGGAAGCAGAAGGGAGTGCTCCGAACCAACTGCATGGATTGTCTGGACCGGACAAACGTGTGCCAAAGTTCGTTTGCAAGACACATGCTGGAGCTGCAGCTCAAGGAGGACGGAATTGACATGAGCGCGCAGCTGGACCAGGAAACGTCGTGGTTCAACACCCTTTGGGCAGACAATGGAGATGCCATTTCGAAGCAGTATGCGTCGACGGCGGCCATGAAGGGCGACTACACAAGAACGAGGAAGAGGGACTATCGTGGAGCGTTGAATGATCTGGGGCTATCTCTCGCACGTTTCTACAGCGGGTATGTTTGCATTGCGGCAAGCTACGAGCTACGAATCCCTGAGCTAACAGTTCCCCAGCATGGTCAACGACTATTTCAGTCAAGCTGCCATAGACTTCCTTCTGGGCAACGTAACGGCAAAGGTGTTTGACGAGTTCGAATCAGACATGATGACCAAGGATCCAGCGGTATCCATCTCGAAGATGAGAGAACGAGCCGTGGAGCTCTGCCAGAAGCGAGTCGTAGCCGACGAGGGCGAGGAAATCCACGGTGGGTGGGTGCTCATAAGCCCCAACGCCGCCGATGTCGTCAAGTCCTGGCCGATGGAAGAGGTCGTCCTCCTCTTGACAGATGTCGCGCTGTACCTCTGCCGCTTCGACTGGGACCTGGACAAAGTCTCGTCGTTTGAGCGGGTGCACCTCGGCAATGTCACGCACATAAAGTTCGGCACGTACATCACGTCGACCATTGCCCCAGGTCACATGGATGAGATGCGAAACGTCGGGTTCGTCGTCGAGTACCAGCCAGGAAAGAGCAATGTCCGCAAAACCAACACGCGCACACTGTTTACAGGCGGCGAGATTGCGTCAAAGCCGGGCTCCCAGAGCGGCGATGGCGTCAAGCAGCAGTCAGGCTTTGCAAACTTCTTTTCTAGTAAGCCCAGGTCACCCGCGATCAGGAAGCTGGCATTCAAGGCGCCATATACGGACTCCTCGATCGCCGTGTCTGGGGCTGGGCCGCGGCAGACCGAGCTCCAGCAGGTCGTCACGATTTGCGCCGAGATAGAGCGCCTCTCGCTCGAGCTGCAATTGCGCAAAGAGGGGGAGGGAAGCAAGAGCATCATTGAAAAGGGGGACATCATATCTCTGGAGGCGGCAAAGAAGAATACGGGGTTGCTGGAGCAGTTGGGTCATTCGATCAAGAAGTTGGTGTGGGCGTAGTAGATAATCCTTAGGACACATGCCCTGCAACTCACACTTACGAGACATGGACTTGCAAGACAGTTGAGCTTTGGCATTAATATTGATTCACTTTTTCTCAAGACAACGAGGCCTTGTGTATCTTGTACAGATGCATCTGGTATCGCATGTTTTCGAGCTGTATGGGATAAGACAGTCCCTCTGGTAGCCGGAACCAGACGGAATCTTGCGACTCGAGCCTCTCCCAGGCTTGCCCCTGAGATTCGGTCTCGAGGAGAGTATGGTTAAGCAGCCACTGCATGGGATACTTCTTCTTCTCCTTGCCCACCGCCGCCTCAGAATAGCTCCCTGGACTATCAACGACGAGCAGCAGACTCTCTTGCGGGAGCACCTCTCCCAGTAGCCGGAGAAACTTGGTCGTCTTCCCGATACCGCCTTCGGTATAGAGCTCGTTGAGGGTGAAGAAGAGGGTCACGACGAGCGGCTCCGCGCCGACTAGCTCTGCCAGCTTGTCCTTGTGCAGCGACAGGACATCGCCTTGGGAAAAGGTAAGGAATAGCTGTGAATCCAGCAGGAGAGGCTGATTCGAGGCCCTGGCGGCCGCGGAGGCGTACTGAGAGAGCGGGGGGTCGGTGGTGAGTTGGTTTTGTAGGAGAGATGCCACGTGCGACCAGGGAGCCGAGTCGAGGAGAGTCAGACTGCCCTGGGAAGAGGTGTCGCGAAGATACGAGGCGAAGGCGACGTGTTCAGCGGCGCAGCCTCCGATGGAGAGCATGCGCAGGTTTTTGCAAGTTGGAGATTCCCTGCTAGGGGACCGTACCTCACCCTGCGCAACCGTTTGCCCTTGCTTCTCCTTGTCACGCATCGCCACCTCCGTTGTTTCTGGCCTATCATGATTTGGTAGGAGTATCTCATCCATGTAGTCTTTGACGCGCAAGAACACGGAAGCATAGCAAAGCGCCCTCGTGGGACTCCATCTCGCCGCGTACGCCTCGAGATAGTCCTCGCGCCCAAACGCCGCCGCAAAGTCGCGATTGAACAAGGCCTGCTTTATCTCCTGCAGCAGCGTCGTGAAGCCCGCCGATGACAGCACGGTGCTGAAGGCATTGGCGAAGATATCGAGGAGCCGCTGCTGATCCTTGGCGTCTAGGGCCGGGCTCGCGGCGGAGGAGCTGGACGCCGCTGCTCGCTGTTGCGGCGCCCTGGCGGGTTTTTGGCTCTTGACGACCGGCGTCGTCTTGGGAGCCGTCTTCTTGCCGACCATTTCTCTTGCAAGGTCGAGGAAGCGCACGGTGGCGACATTCCTAGTCTGGATGCTGGCGGCTAACGGCGATGGTTGTGCGGCGGGTGAAGCGGGTCTGAATTTTGCCCGCTGGGCGATAAGTCACTTGAGGTTTTCGCCTTCATAGTGAGATTCTCACGCCACGGTGAGCGAGCGTCCTGTCCTCGAGCATTACATTTCACTACAATGCAGGCTTGTACAAGACGACTCTGGCAACATAACATTTTTGGATGCTTACAGCATTATATTGAAACCACCAATCTTCAGCCGGATTTCTCGGGATGCGCCGCTGGCCGCACGAGCTGTCGACTGCCGGTGGCTGATTCATGGAAGCCCACATGTTCGACACGCCGCTGGAAAACGCACAGTCGCGGGAGCTCGCCACAGGATTGGTGGGCAGGCGTCGTAGAGCCCCCGTTCCAACGCATGGCAAAGCTCCGGTAGCCGGTAACCCCTGCGCCGAAGCTCCCGCCTCAGCCTCCGTGGATGCACGCGATGCTGGGCCGGAGCACAGTGCTCCGGCAGCGTCGTGAGACCGGCTCATTGTCTGGCGCTTGTGTAGCCGGATTCAATAGTCATTTGCTGAGGTGCACGACCGACTCGGTCATCACGCTATGTATCCCCCCCGTGTTTCCATTGTCTCCAGATCGATTTGCTCGTAACGGCTGTGAAGCCCGTAAAAGCCGCAAGGCCAGCAGCCATCCAGCCATTAGCCGCTCCTTTGGCAACCTGTACCAGCAGCAGCTCAGCCAAGCACCACGTCGACGTCACCGCTCGCTCGGACCCAAGACCGACCTCCCCGCCGCGGCGCGCCTGAAATCTCTGTATACCTAACTACGGTCGCATTTGACAGCACGTATATAGACATCGTTTTGCATCAAAGGGCCCGTCATAACGGAGGCCAGCGGATCTCAGGATGGACCCGTGCTGGGTCCGGCCGTGGCAACATTGCGTCAAGCGACAGCAGGCTTTTGCCGCATCCCGACTCTACTGGCCGCACCACCGCTATCCGGTGGAATCGGTGGAATTGCCGATGGCAATGGAGGGGCGGCGGACCCAGTAAAAAATCGGTTGCAAAGAGCCAGGGCCCCACCCGTCGTCAACAGATTGAGTGGGCGTCAGTCATCAGTCAGTGTCAGGGAACCAGCAACACCTCACTCAGCGCCTCAACAGGGGGGCCCCCACTGCTGCTGCCATGACATAACCCCGCAGCAGAAAAGCATCCGTTCCATCCATCCCACCAGACAGCTGCTCGACCTTCTTCCCATTCCCATTCCTTTTCTCTCCTCCATACAATACCCCTAAACCATCTCGCCCTGCAAATCTGCGTCCTTTCCCCTCGCAATTGAACCAGTTTGAAATCAGCAATCATGGGTTACGGCGAGCTTGACACAAAGGCCATCAACACCATCCGCCTTCTCGCGGTTCGTCTCTCCTGATACCCCGCCACCAAGCTTGCCCCGCCAGCGCCGAAGTCGTTGGGGCTTGGGTGCCAGCTCACCTGTCGCCAGACGGGCGTGAAGAAGAGCAGCGCTCGCGAGAGGCAAGAATCAAAGAAACACTTACTGACGAGATTGGCGCCTCCAGGTTGATGCGACCTTCCACAGCAACTCGGGACACCCCGGTGCTCCCATGGGCATGGCCCCCGTTGCCCACGTCCTCTTCAACAAGTTCATGAAGTTCAACCCCAAGAACCCCAAGTGGCTGAACCGGGATCGTTTCGTCCTCTCGTAAGTCGCAGCCGCCCATCTTGTCTCGATCCGCGACGCCGTGCCTAACCTCGCACCCACACAGCAACGGCCACGGCTGCATGCTCCAGTATGCGCTCCTCCACCTCTTCGGCTACGACCTGACCATGGATGACCTCAAAGCCTTCCGAGTAAGTGCCAATGGCCAAAATCCCGTCGCTTCCGCAAGCCATTGACAAGCATGCCACAGACAGTCGACAGCAGGACCCCTGGTCACCCTGAGGCCCACGACACGCCCGGCATCGAGGTCACCACTGGTCCTCTGGGCCAGGGTGTCTGCAATGCCGTTGGTCTCGCCATTGCCCAGGCTCACACTGCTGCCACCTTCAACAAGCCCGGCTTTGATGTCGTGGACAACCACACATACTGCTTCCTCGGCGACGGCTGCTTGATGGAGGGTGTTTCCTCCGAGGCCTCGTCCCTCGCCGGCCACCTGCAGCTTGGCAACCTGATCTGCATCTACGACGACAACCACATCTCCATCGATGGTGACACCAACTGCGCCTTCACCGAGGATGTTGTCCAGCGCTATGAGGCCTATGGCTGGCACGTCGTCACCGTCGACGACGGTGACAATGACCTGGCCGGCATCGAGGCTGCCATCCAGAAGTGCAAGGATGTCACAGACAAGCCCTCCCTGATCAAGCTCAAGACCACCATCGGCTACGGCTCTCTCCAGCAGGGCACTCACGGTGTCCACGGCTCTCCCCTCAAGGCCGATGACATCAAGCAGGTTAAGCAGAAGTGGGGCTTCAACCCCGACGAGTCATTCTCCGTCTCCAAAGAGGTCTACGAGCTGTACGGCAAGCACGCGTCCGAGGGCGCTTCTGCCGAAGAGCAGTGGAACCAGCTGCTCTCCAAGTACGCTCAGCAGTTCCCCAAGGAGGCTGCCGACCTGAAGCGCCGACAGACGCTCGACCTGCCCGAAGGCTGGGAGAAGAGCCTGCCCGTGTACACTCCTAAGGATGACGCCATTGCTACCCGTAAGCTGTCCGAGACCGTCCTCAGCAAGATCGAGGCCGCTGTTCCCGAGCTGTTCGGTGGCTCTGCCGATCTGACTGGCTCCAACCTGACCCGCTGGAAGTCGGCCGTCGACTTCCAGCCCAAGTCCACCGGTCTCGGCGACTACTCTGGTCGCTATGTCCGCTACGGTGTCCGCGAGCATGCCATGGGCGCCATCATGAACGGCCTCGCCGCCTACGGTACCATCCTGCCTTATGGTGGCACCTTCCTCAACTTCGTCTCCTATGCTGCCGGTGCCGTCCGACTGTCCGCACTGTCTGGTGTCCGTCTTATCTGGGTTGCCACCCACGACTCCATTGGCCTCGGCGAGGACGGTCCTACCCACCAGCCCATCGAGACCATGGCTCACTTCCGCGCCCTCCCCAACTGCATGGTCTGGCGCCCTGCCGACGGCAACGAGACGAGCGCTGCCTACTACGTCGCCCTGACCGCGAAGCACACCCCCAGCATCATGGCGCTTTCCCGCCAGAACCTGCCTCAGCTTGAGGGCTCCTCTATCCAGAAGGCCATGAAGGGCGGCTACGTCCTGCACGAGGTCGAGGGCGCAAACATTACCCTCGTCTCCACTGGTTCCGAGGTTGGCATCTGCGTTGACGCCGCCAAGTATCTGCAGGAGAAGCACGGCGTCAAGGCCCGCATTGTCTCCATGCCTTGCTTCGAGGCGTTTGACAACCAGACCAAGGAGTACAGGTTGTCCGTCCTGCCCGACGGTGTTCCCTCGCTCTCCGTCGAGGTCATGAGCACCATGGGCTGGGAGCGTTACACGCACGAGCAGTTTGGTATCAACCGCTTCGGTGCCTCTGGCGCGTACAAGGACGTCTACAAGAAATTCGAGTTCACCCCCGAGGGCATCTCCAAGCGTGCCGTCGCTACCGTTGATTTCTGGAAGGACGTTCCCAATGTGCGATCGCCCGTCAACCGCGCCTTCCAGCAGCACCAGTAAAGTCGTGGGTTGTGACTCGCGCGCTGACGCTTAGATATATCCCTATTTCCTTTGTTTTCAAGGGCGAAACTTTTACGCAGTGATGATGGGCTTTGGAGCAAGGGGGGGATCTCAAGGACTTTTTTTGCGCAAAAGGATAGATTGTCTCTCCAAAATTAAAATTGATGGATGATTCTAGAGCAGCCCCCGAGATGCCCTACACCGCCCGTGAGAAGTAACAGTATTATAACCGCAAGACTCCGCGCTCATGCTGTCGAATGCAAGCCGATAGATGTCGTCACTTCATGGCCATGTGTCGCTTGTTCCATGCTGGGTGTGTGGTTTCCGGCGCCCGGCCGAAAGCCTTGTGCTGTGTATCCATGCTCGTCGGCCTCGCCACCCGATCGCCATCTTGTAAGCCAAATCGAATCAGATCTTCAGGGACCGCACGTGTTGGCATTGCCGATCCTTGAAATAAATGTCTTGCATCGTCGTTTATCCGGAGCCTCCTCCCTCGGCGCTCCGTTCTGTGCCCTGCGCCGCCCATTCTTTTTGGAACGCGCGGCCGACCCTCTCGACTCGAGCCGCCGCTCGGCGCGCCTCCCGGGCGTCGTCAGAGGAGCCGGCAACGACGACGCCGACGAGCACCGGCGCAGCATCATCTTGCCTCGTCGCGGCGCCGTCATCGACGCCGTCCTTGTGGAGCAGGCCCGCCGAGGCCGGCTCTGGGGGGTCGAGATAGGACTGCAGTACGACGGCGCCGGCGTCCGGGTACTCGACCATGATGCGCTGAGGGCGGCCGAGGTGGGCGCGCTGGGCGGCGGTCCGGGAGGAGAGCGCGCTTGAGGTGAGGCTGGTGAGGGACTCGAGATGGGAAGGGGATGACGACGACGTGATGAGCGGGGTGAGGGTAAGGTCCGAGAGGTGGATGGAGAGGGTGGGGTGTTGTGAGGGGAGGTTGGCCATGACGTCGGTATCTGAGCGCTTAGACCCAGGGGTCTCTGCTAACTCATTGCTTTCGGGGGGCCTATTGATGAAGGCGCCGAGATATAGGATGGCCTTTTCGTCTATTGCAGATGGGGGAGGGGACGAAAGGATGAGGGAGAAAGCGGGCTGGCGAGGAGCGAGGCTGTGGGGAACGAGATGGGGATGGGGGAGGGATATGATATCGGGACGGGAGATGGAGGTCGAGCGGAGGAGAGCTTGCTGGATGGAGACCCCGCTGCCGCCGTTGGAGCTCCTCTTCATCTGTCGCAACCCCACCTCTAGCTTCTGTATCGAGCGAGTTGCATCGTGGGCTGTAGGAGTCGCGGATAGGCCTGTTGCTTTGTGAACGGCATGCACGGGTGGCCACGACTGTCGGCGACGACGTGGAAGGGTGGAAGGTCTCGAAGATGTCTAGAAGCTTTGTGGGAGCGCGTGGGTCAAGATCTAAGTTTGTCGGTGGCTTCCTCCGCCCTCCCTCTGGCTGAGCCATTCCCGCTTTGGAATGCCAACGGGGTGCAACGTGGGAAATCGCTGCAGTTTGAGAACTGGAGCCATGCACATTCCCCTCCGCCGTCTTTGCCTACTCTGATACCGACGGTTTTTCTTTACCGCGGGGCCGGGATCCAAATGTTTGTGTTGTTGCAGGTCGCGGTGCTGGTGATTGGCGCCCGGACGGCATGCCCGCGTCGCACAGCGTGTTGGCAATCGTAATTGGAGACCAGGGCTGGCGCGGGTCGCGTGCATGGGAGCTGCAGGTCTTTGGGGCCTTCCAGCCGGGGCTCATGCGCCCCGGAGATGCTGAGTTCGGGCCAGATGCTTGAGGAGGTTGTGTGACGATACTTGAGCTGGCAGAGCTACCCTAGACATGCGACCCTAGGACGTCCCGTCATGATTAGGATGCAGCGAGTTCTCATCAAGCCTTGGGCAGCTGTGTAATATATAAATAGCTTCCAAGCAAGTTGGTGAAACGGAACGAAGCGATTTTAGAGTCACGTCAAACGTTTATAAATCTATAGCACGGTTCAGGAAGTGACACAGCCGATGCTCCAGCTATCAGACGATCAGACGCATTTGAAGGCTCGCTGCCCACAGACACGGAACCAGTCGCCATAGACACCCATGTTCGCTAGTACCAACCCCAATGGCGTTGACCAGATGGCCGGGTGGTTGCGACGATGAGTACGCTTGCTGGTGCGATTCTATTCGCTGCGCTGCCATGCACTGCATGCGGGGGCCGTGATGGCAGCACCAGCACCAACACCCATCTCACGACGAGAGAAAGAGGGGGCTGCGCGTAGCTTCTGACGAGCCTTTTTGATAAGGCAAGGTAACGCTTTGATACGTGCCCCCAATCGATGGCGAGCTGCAGCCGTCGAGATGCTGTGCCGCGGTGATCGAGCATGCGGCTCTGGTTTGCTTTGTTTGGTCATCATTTGTTTGTGACGACGGTGATGGGACGGCCTTGTTGGCGGAGGTGGAACTGCAGGCGCGGGTTTAGGTTCCCAAGGTTCCTCCCGCGCCAATTTCTGGTGCAGAGATACTTTGCCCCCCCGCCGCTCAACGAGCTGGCAACGGCACCAGGCCAGATGGCAGAGGTGGCCTGCCATGCTGCCCCAGCCAAAATAACATGGCGGGCTACCAGGTAGCCACTCACTGTAGGGAAGCCAGCTAGCTGGTCGCCCGCTGGCACCAGCGTCGCCGCTTCGTTGTGCCGCCGGCCTCCATTTTTTTTTTGGGCAACCTACCTTACTAGTTCGATTTACCACGCCAAATCCTGCGTCTTTCTCTCATACCACCGACATCCACGCCTCATCCGTTCACTCGTCTCCTTCCTTCCCTCCCTCCTCCCCTCTCTTCCTCACGTGCCCTCGCTTCGAAAGTCCGGTCTCTCGATTGGAGCCGGGCCTGCGCCAATCCGGACGCAAGAGAAGCCGCCCGCTGGCCTCGCCGCCGTCTGGGGCACGTCGGCCGTTGCGTATTTCTTCCCTGGTCTGACACCGCAGGGCGGGTTGGGCTTCGCCTTCCTTTGTCTGTTCCGTCGACCTTTTCGATTCCGTCCATCTTTCGACATCGCATGAGCAGCCCGTTCCGTCGTAGGCTTCCGTCCCCGACGCACCTCCATCCATCGTCGTCTGCCATCTCGCCATCGTTCCATGACCCGACACCAGCCGCCCCCTGTCGACATGGCTGCTCCGCGACGTAGAAGAATCGGCCATCGGCGCCGGGTCGAGGACGAGGGCGACGACGAGGGCCGTACCGAGGCGCTTGACGTTGATGACGAGTCCCTTAGCGAAGGCTCCCTCCTCACCGACGATGATGACGCCGGCGAGGACAGCGACACCAGCAACATCGACGAGACATCGCCAACATCGCCCGACGCCAGAAAGTCGGCCAACGGCGTCCCTAAATCGGCCGCACGGCAGCCATCCGAAGCTGGCGCCCAGGCAACCAGCAGCAAGGCCGTGACGGACACGGAGATGATGCTGCACGGCCTGTCTATGGCCGACAACCCGGCACCTGCGCAGGAGATGCACTTTGACGAGGTTGTCGCGTCGTCGCCCAAACCTTCCTCCGCTCCCATCGTCGTGAGTTCGGCGTCGGCCATCCGACCCCAGTCCGGCCCGCAGGGGCCGCAGGGGGACCGCCGTCGTCAAGAGCATGAGGATTACAAGCGCCGAAGGGACGAGGATCCCGCATTTGTGCCCAACCGAGGGTCGTTTTTCATGCACGATCATCGACATGCTGGCCCTGCTGCCAACGGCTTCAGACCTTTTGGCAGGGGCCGCGGCCGCGGTGGTCGTGGAGGTGGCGGTGGTGGTGACCGTGGTGGCGGCATCGGCGGCCCCTTTTCGCCTTTCAAGTACGTTACGTCTTCATGCTGGTCTTTTCTGGTGTGTACTGACCTCGTTAGCAACATGCATTATTCATCGGACCCAACCACAAACTCGCCATGGACTCACGATATGCATGAGGCCGTCGCCAACCCTGTCCCTCGACGCCCTCGACACATGGCGCAAGGCGAAGGTCCGCCCAACGGCAACGGCTTTATCCCAACGTGCGAGTCGAGCTCTATGCCCATCAACCGGACATTGTCGACAGAGAAGCACGTTGGCAATGCCCAGGTTCGGGTTTTCCTCCCACACCTGATGAAGGAACCGGCCGTGTTCCCAGGCGTGCCCGTCAAACAGTACACTAAGCTGCCAGACCACCGCCCACCTCTGCGACGGGACAAGCCCGTCCGAATCTCACTGCCCGACTACCCCCCTCGATACATTTTCCCTGCGTCCGACAGATCCTTCACGTTCATACCGCGTGCCCTGCGGCCTAACCAGCAGCGCATGCGTGGAAAACCGCGGTCTGCATGGGGCTCTGTCGGTGGCTTTTCGAGAAGGACGAGTGTGTTTGGCGGCAGTTACTACGGGAGCGTATACTCCCCGAGTGTTGCCATGAGCCGACGCTCCTCGATTGTGCACGAGCAGGACATGATATTCTCTCCCACCGGATCTGTGGTCTCGCGGCCGCCGATGCCTGCTGATGCTGCTATTCCCAGACCGGTTGTCCGACTGCCTCCTGCGCCGCGGCCAGAGGTCCCGATGCCAGGGGCGATGATGGAGCCTGCCCCTCGGTATGAGCAAACGGTCCCTGGGCAAGAACCTTCCACCATGGATCTGCCACCCCACACACACACACTTCCGCAGAAGCCCCCTCTCCAGGAGAACCGACCTGCTTCTATCCCGATGCATCAACCTCGCCCGCAGAAGAACATTTCCGTCGCCGACATCGAAACGCCCGCCATGGCTCAAGGTCCCCAAGCCTTGCAGCAGCCGTTCCACCAGCAGGTGCCCATGCAGGTAGCCAACGGCTTCAGCCAAGATCCGCACGTGCATGCACGCAGGCCATCATACCCGTCGCAGCACTCGACCGGAACTCCGTTGTCCCAGATACCCGAGAGGGCGATACATGCGGCACCATTCCATCCCAACACGTATGGTCAGCCTCCTTACTACGGCCAGCAGGTCTATCAGCCTCATCCCCAGGCCCAGGCACAAGCCCAGGCCCAGCAGGGCTACTACTATCCTCCGGGCTACTCTGGCCTCAACATGGCCACGGCTGCTGGAGCCTCCGCGTTTGTCCCCGGCCAGCAAGGTGTACCCGGTAGCTATACGCCTCAGAACCAACACGAGCAATTGGCTTCGCAAGGTGTCGGGCCGAATCCCCCGTCGGGCGCGAACCTAGTGGCCCAGGAGGTAAACGGCATGGTCTACTACTACGACGCGACTCAGATTCAACCCGCCAACACCTACTCACCGTATTCGGCGCCTCAAGGCTTCCAGCCCAGCGTCATGGGAATGGGCGGCATGGTGACACCCAGCCCCGATGGCTTCTACTATTCTCAGCATGCGCCGGGCATGGTTTACTATCAGCAATAGGGCTTTGAGCCAACGCATTGCCATGGCGCCTTCTGAGTCCATTTTACTCTTTACTTGATTTAATACCTGCCTACACTGGGGCGTCACGCTTTGAATGGAGTGCAGGAAACGTTTGTCTTCGTTTGGCTTGGGATGCTCGTGGTAGTACTGTTATTAGCCTGTCTGCAAGGAGAAGCAAAACTTAGGGGTTGATGAATGCGTCATTATTGATTATCATTGCGAGTCGGTATACCGTGGTGGATTTGCAGAGGGGAATTCCGCGCGCTGTATCCAATTCTTTCTTCGGTCTTCGACGTCGGGCTTATTTTGCATGCGCTGAGACGGCTGTTCTGGGAGGTTGGATGGCTCTACATCTCCGACTCGCCTTTGGTATCAGCAATATTGAGGCGGAAGCGTCACTCGGCGTCGGCGAGGGGTGTAAGATGGTATCTTCCCTTGCGGGAGGATTGGTTGTGATGTCTCATTTCGGGGAGATGGGTTCGTTGGGTTGCCCGGCTGTGGCGGTGGAAGCTCCTTGTACTGCAGTTCTACCGCCTTTCGGACTTTGCGTCAACAATCCAGACAAAAGCATCTTCCATGTCCTCTCTCGTGAGGGGAGGCGGTGATTGTCTGTTTTGGTCGCCGGACGGTCATGGCAACGGCGTCATGGGCGTTGAATGCACCTGGTGGGGAACCTATTAAGAAAGGGTTCATTGTGTATAAGCCTTTTTGCCGTCTGAATAGTCCTTTTGAGCTACAGAGTCTTGCCATGTGACTCAAGCGTGAGCGAAACTGCATGCACAAATATATTTGATTGACGTGAACGATCAATTGCAAGGGCGGAGGAAAGCCGTGGAATACGACCTGGCGAGTCAGCACACTTGGGCCTCGGCTCCTGGTGTTGAAGACGCCGCCGCCGCCGTCGCCACGGCGCCTTGCTTGACCCGGCATCGATTTGTAGCATTCGCCCAAATGCCAGATGGAAAGCGCGAGAAGGAGGGGCGCGCAGACAGAGACGTGGCAACGTGGCGGGTAGGCGACTATATGTTAGCGGCGTGGCGATGGAGGCATTACGAGAACTCCATGGAAGATCCGGCTGGCCTCGTGACACGCGACAGCAAACATTCAAGCTATGGGGGATTGGGGCTACTGCTGATATGTGCGGGAGAGATGTAGCCTGCGGCTTCTGTCTCTTGCGAGGGCCTCGGTCCGTCTACGAGACGACATGTTCCATCTGATTGATATGGCTCTTGGGTCGGTCGACGGGCAGCTTGCCAGGCGGTGCGTAAGATGCCCCCCTCCCGTATCGCTGCCTGCCCTGCCCTATCAGCCAACCTAAGTGCTCTTACAGCGCCGAGCCACCTCGGGGCTAAGCTGATTGGAGAGCTCGCGCAGAGGAGGCTTCGGCCAACCGCGGGAGGCCAAGCCGGAGCACACCTTACCTCCCGCTATCTGCCTGCATCACGCGAGGCGCGAACATAAGGTACCTAGAGTGCCCCCGCGGTCTGGGCCGGCCCCGAGAGCTTGCGCGTCCAACGCAGGCGGACTGACAGCTTCGCCCGCGTTGGCGCTGGTGTTGCTTGCGCCATCTATCACTGGCAATGCACCTCGAAGCATCGGGGGCTGCTGCAGCACGTGAGGAAGAAGCAAACATGTCTTGATCGTGCATCGAGGAAGCGGGAAGCTTGCGTCACGGCCTTGGGTTGCATGCTATTAATAAGAGGAATGTGCTGATAGGGGCGTGCTGCGCTGGCGAGGCGAGCAATGGCATGCATGGCATAGGACATTGGACACACCAGGTACGGAGGGGTTACGTGGACTGGCTGAGTTCGGAGCATGGCTTCCGTAAGTGAGCGCCTCTGGCGACAGACATCATAATAGAGACGAGACCGAGACGGACGGACACACGGGGTTGCTTGGCTCCCCACTCCGGCATGGGTGGGCCTTGATGCAGCTTCCTTGGCTTAGCTCCAGCAAACCAAACCAAGGTACCGTACCCTTGGATTGCACGTCGCGGCCATGGTTTGTACATTTTGCCTGCGGCGCGGCTTCGATGGTTTCTTGTTCAGCGCCCGCAGCGGCAGATGTGACGACGGCGACACATGCGGTAGGCGGAGGCGGCCGCTTGACTGGAGTGAGAATCCCGCGGCCCAACACGCGAGACACGCGAGGAGAGTGAATGTCCGTCCGTGGATGACGATGTAGTCCCTACTGCCCAGGCTCGCTACAAGGGGCCATGATGGTGTCCGGGTGGCCCGCCCGGTCCGCGGGCGCGCCCTAAACTTTGAGCGTACGCGCAGTAGACAGCGGAGAGGCGCATGACAGGAAAGTCTGTTCAAGGAAGCGTCTTCTAGCAGCTTCATCAATCACTAAACTTGCCTCATTGCGACTCGGCTCGTCTGCCTGCGGATGGGCGGACGGGCGGACGTGCCAAGGGCAAAAGCGCCGCGGCGTTATTCGCAGCACCAATAAGTATCCCTCTCTTCCCCCTCTCCCGGCGCTGTTTGTTCCATCGTACGTACAAACAGACGACACGGCCACCCATCGTCACGCCTTCTGCCTGCTGCTGCTCTATACCTTCTGCCGGCTGCTGAACCCATTACTCGTGTCAGTCTGCCTCCTCCCGAACCCCACTCCAGACCGGAAGAGGCCCTGCTGCTCCACTGCGCCGCCACGCCAGCTGCAGCCGCCCCCCAGGTTTGCCCACTTTTAGCTTCGCTAGCGAGAGCTTCCCCCAAGTCTCACACTCTCTTCCTCCTCTTCCTCCTCCCCAAGACCCAGTCACTCCCCGTCATCCATCATCATCAACCACGCATCCGCATCATCACTCGCCCGTCTGAGCGCCTTGCACGTTCTTCAACACCTGCGGATACTCCGGGCGAGCGTCCATTTCTCGCCTCGTCCCCAAGAGCATTGTTAGCAGACGGCGAGAGGCTGACCGCAATTATCGCTGCTTCTGACCCGATAAGGCAAGCAGTCGTCGTCATCCGACACCTGTGTCACCGCCTGTGAGCTCCCTCGCCGACCAACGCCGAGCCTCCTCATCCGAGGCTGTTTTCCACAACGCAACGCGGCGCAGCTGCTGACATTCATCCCTCTTGTCTTTTTCTCAGTCTCGGCATTGAAGATACTCACATCATCAAATATGTCGACATTCAATCGCACCCCGGGCCTCGACGCCCCGGTCACTCTGAAGGTGCTCTACGATGGCACCCCCCGTCGGACCAAGATGCCTCTTCGTGAGATGGTCCCCAACGCTCTGGAGAAGCACGTACGTCACCGCCTCCGTTGCCATTTGAACTGTACTTTCTTCTTTCCCCGTTCCAGCTTTGAAAGAACAGAGACGCGCTATAGTCGTCCCGCCGGCAAAAGCTGCATGCTACAGGTCGCTAACTTGCATGTCAGGTGCGAGGGTTCCTTGCCATCCCAATCGACGCTAGGGTCATGATCGAGCGTTATTCCGACTCCGCTGCAGCCTATGTGATGCTTGACTCTTCCAACATGTCCGTCTATAAGCAGCTGTATCGGGCAGCCAAGGCCAAGTCAAAGCTCAAGCTCCGCGTCACTACCCTCAAGAAGGAGGAGAAGACTGTGCCGAAACCAGTCTCCGTCGAGGATGAGCCCGAGGCCTCCCAGACTCTTGCAAAAGATGCGACCGTCGATGCCACGGAAGAGAAACAGGCGCCTGCTACTCGCGATTCGCCTGCCACCACTCTCCCGAATACGCTATCAGAGATGACCCTTCCGCTCCGGACCTCAGCACCACATCAACCTGAAATGGGCTCAATCAAGGCCCCGGCGGCAATGTATTATGACTCCGACGAGTGGGGCAAGCATTTCGAGAACAGCATGAATTACCTCAAGAAGACCAACGAGCACCTGGCTATGATCATGGGCTCGGACCTGGCGGAGCCGCAACTGCCTTTGATTGACCGGAGAGCCCCTGAGGCCCCCAGCATGCCCATCGGCGCCATCGAGAAGCCGTCCACTACTATGAACGACTCCTCCACTTTTGCCGCCCCTTGCCCAGCTAAAGCCTGTGGCTTCGCTGTCTGCTGCAATAGCTGCGAGAAGACAGTTCCAGATGCTCACTATCACTGCTCCACGTGCGACGATGGCGATTTCGACCTTTGCCAGTCGTGCGTCGATCTTGGCATCACCTGCTACAGCAATGAGCACTGGTTGATCAAGCGGTCGATGAAGAATGGTCAGATTGTCAACAGCACCACTGAGACCATTGCACCCAAGGCTAAGCCTAAGGCTAAGCTAGAGGGCAAGGACGAGTCCAAGCCGAAGCCGTCGGAAGAGGTGAAGCGGAATGTTGCCGTCAATTGCAACTACGCCCCAAGCCTTTTCGGACAGCCACCTGTTGCGCGGTGCTCTCTTGATTTGGCTGACGCCCGCTGGGCCTGTGGCGGCAACATGCGGACCTGCAATTGCTGCGTCCTAGGTTAGTTCCATAAAGACCTGGATATGATGAGACAGCCCTGCTGACAAGTGAACAGAACTTCCAGAACGCGAATTTCTCCACTGCACTACGTGTGAGGATTTTGACCTGTGCCAGGCGTGCTTCAACAAGGATGCTCACGGCCACCATCCCAAGCACAGCTTCGTCCCGGCTGTTGCGGGCACTAAAATGCCAGATCATATCAAGGTGAAGATGGGCTCTGGCCGTAACCAAATGCACCATGCCATCTGTGACGGCTGCGACAAGGTGGGTGGAGTCCGGTTCGACGTGACATGGCCCCTGAACCACATGCTGATAGCCTGCAGTACATCACCGGTGTCCGCCACAAGTGCCTCGACTGCCCTGACTGGGACTATTGCTCGGAGTGCGTCCTGAATGCCCACTTCGTGCACGCCAAGCACCGGTTTGCGCCAATCTACGAACCCCTGGCAGATGTGCCGGCCTGCCCCGTAGCGCAGCCCGTTCATATGGGCATCTGCTGCGATGGACCTCTATGCTCCATCTCCCAGGCCTACCCCTCATACATTCGGGGCGTGCGGTACAAGTGTGCCGTCTGCCACGATCTCGACTTCTGCGCCAACTGCGAGGCCAACCCCGCCAATGGACACAACAAGACTCACCCCCTGATCAAGTTCAAAACCCCGGTCCGCCACGTCAGCGTTACTACTACTGGCGAACACCACGACGGTAAGCGCATGCCTGCCATGGGTGATCGTAACGGCACCGTTTCCAAGGCTACCGAGACAGTGAGCCCTTCTGCCAAGAAGGACATTGATGCTGTGCAGACGGTTGAGGATGCGAAGCCCCTTCCGTCAGACGAGCCCAAGACGGAGCCCGAAATCAAACAGGAGAAGTCTGTGACTCCCGCTCCCGAGCAGCCCTTTAGAGAACAAGATTTGCGAGCCGTCTTCATCCGAGACTCTGTTGAGGATGGCACTGTCTTGCCCTCGAACCACGTTTTCGAGCAGACTTGGGTGCTGCGCAATGAGGGCAACGTCGCCTGGCCTGCGGGATGTTCCGTTAAGTTTGTTGGCGGAGACTATATGGGCCATGTTGATTCAGCGCACCCTGCCGGCATCTCGGAGCTTGTTTCTGCCTCCGAGTCTACTGTCTGCTACGCGCCTCTCGCTCCGGGCCAAGAGTTCTCCTTCACTGTGCTGCTTCGCACCCCTGCCCGTGCTGGCAAGATCATCTCCTACTGGCGCTTGACCACTCAGGACGGGTTCAAGTTTGGCCACCGTCTCTGGTGCGAGGTGAATGTTCGACTTGCAGCCACTGAGGCCAAGCCGCAATCCAACGCCATTCCTGTCCAGATTGTCACGGGAGATAAAAAGGAGGACTCCTCCAACTCTAGCAGCATCATGATCTTTCCAAAGCTCGAGAAGGAGTCCCCAAGTGCCAGCATGCATGAGGAGACCCAAACCGAGACCGAGACTATGACCACGGAAGAGAAGCTCGAGGCCGAGGACGGCTTCGAAGAGTGTGGCGACGATGAGTGGGACGCGTCCCAGGACGGTTTCATGACAGACGAGGAGTACGACATCCTGGACGCATCGGACGAGGAGTTCTTGGAAGAAGAGCAGAAGAAGCTTCTTAAGAAGTAATACGGCCGCTCTTTTTTCTCTTTATTTGTACGGATGGGTGCTACTGTTTCGGAAGTTTCACTGATTTTCTTGTTTTCATTTCCATCTGCGGCCTAGACGGCTGAGTTGTGCTTGTTTCCCCTTCTCAGCGAGTCTCCCGCCGTTCGTAACATACACTCCCGGTCCCTGAGTTTGGAATGGCGGCGAGGATGGCATTAAGCCTTCGCGCTACCTTCGGTTGGGGTGACGAGATGGGGCGGAAATCACGTTCTTTCATAAGTTAGGTCACCAGATCAGGTTACAAATTGACCTTGTTTGATATGAACATCCTCTTCAAATGCACTGTAACGAATGCACTGTACGGCGTTGCGCTGCAAATGTAGGGACGTACGACGAACGTTGTTTGGTAAAGGCGTGCGAATGAGTAGTCCTAAGATACGCCCTCCAACTCTCAGCTCACTCACTAAGGTAATAGCGATAAAGCGTGAGCACGGAGTTGCAAAGTGTGCTTAGTCAGAAAACTGGGTTGCTGCCTGAGGCTAAAGCATAGCGCGTGAGAATCAAAGGCTAAGCGCAGTGCTTTGGCAAGCCCCCCTTGCCCTTGCTCGTAGCTTTTTTTTCTCAGGCGTCGAGCATCGAAACACCAGCGAGGCCAGGTTGTTGCATCCGCATCAAAACACCGCTCTCCTTCATCGTCGCGTCGTGTCGACCATCATAAGGCGCAATTTTGGGGCCAGATGCGAGTGCAGCAGCGTGTCTGCAATCACCCGCTGTATCTTTGAAGACGAGAGACCGAAGCACGCTCCAAGCTGCTTGTCTGACGGACGCCGTCACGGTCACGTCGCCACGCCTCCTTTCATGCCGCTACTTGCTCCATCGCCTTTGTTGATGGAATCTTGACGCGACGGCCAGACTTCACCATCCTTTCGATACCACTTTTCACGCCATCCACTTATATACCCCTCGAGATGGTGACCTTCTCTCTGCCCGGCGACGATGGTGTCGCGGACAGGGCCAACGGCACGCCCAAGCCCCGCCCACCTCTGCCCTTTGCGAAGCGCAGCTTTGCAGCATCGCCTTTCGCAGGCGGCTCCTCTAGGCGCAACGGCACGCCACACGCCGCTTCGTCGCGCAAGCTGCTGACGACGCGCGACGAAATCCCGTCGAGTAGTCTGAACAACAACTCGATCGCGACGGCTCGAAACATCTTTCGGGCCTCCGCCATCAGCGACAACCCTCCCGCGACCCTCTTTTCCCCGAGCTTACCCCAGAGCACGATGAAGAAAGTGTTTGCGCCCAGCGGCACGCCCGAGCCGACGCGCATGTATCGACAGTCGACCGCGCACGCGACCCCACGCGGCATGGCCGCCAAGGTTGCGGACAAGGAGTTGTTCCCCATGCGCATCTCGTCCCCGCCTCCCGAGCTCACTGGCGAGGTTCTTACTCAAAAAGTACCCAAGGAATGGAACTCCAAGGGCTCCATCTATGCGGATCAGTTTCTAGCACATCTGTGCCCGCCCGGCCTTGATGAAGAACAGCGGCGCCAGTTCTTTTGCATCCTCGACCTTCGACGGCTCAAATACGCGGCGAACGAGATCTTCGCCAATAAGGACTGGAAGCTGAATGCCGTTAACTTTGCAAAGGAGTTTGAGAAGAGCCGTAGCATCATTCTTTTGCGCTACGGACTCTACGAGTTCCAGAATGTGAAGCCTTCCAAGGAGGTTCTGAAGAGATGGCGACGCGAGCATGGCCTTCCGGAGCCGGAGGACGAAGCTGTCGAAGCTACACCATCCAAGTCCGCGGCTTCGAAGAAGCGCAAAGCCGATGACAACATGTCCAAGGACTCGTTTGCGCCCAGCAGCTCTACCCTCAAGGGCAAGCGTAGAGCCATGGATGTTGATGACGAGGAACCCGAACCTGCAGCGGCTACTCCCGCTCCGACAAGGACCAAGAGGAAGGCCTCCATGAGCGAAGAGCAGCCCGCCAAGATGCACAAACCTACGCCTTCTTCGGCCTCCAAGTCGCTTTTTGAGAAGATCGCCAACAAGCCGGCCGCCACTGCCCAGAGTTCTGAGAACCCCCCTACTCCGAAGGTCAGCGCTTTCTCTACGAACAAACCTGGCGCCAACAGCTTGGCTCGCTCAGTCTTCACAAATGTGAAGCCTCCGGCCGGTCAGAGCGCTCCGGCTGGGAGCAACATATTTGGATACCTGTCAGATGCCAGCTCGGCCAAGAACAGCGGGGTCGAGGCAGATGCGGAAAGCGAGAGTGAAACTGGGTCCGAGGACGGGAGCCCTGAAGCTGGCCAAAGCGACGAACCAAGCATTGCCAGTGGCGCCGTCGAGACTGGTTCTCAGATTGGTTTTGGCTTGTTTGGAAAGCAGCCTGCTGCTCCGACTAGCGGCTTCGGCGCAGGTCTCTCAAGTATACCAGATACTCGAGAGAGCACGCCAGGACGAAGCTTGTTCGACCGCATAAACAAGGACAGCGACGGCCAGCCTATCCGTGCTGAGGACAGGGTTGATACTCCCGTGTCCGAAGAGTCTGCCACTCCTGCGGATCAGACTTGGAACCCAAGCACTACCCCGCTCAAGTTTGCCCCTTCGGTGCCCGCAACCCAAAAGAGCTCGATGTTCGGTTGCACTGTTTCGACCCCAGCGAGCTCCATGTTTGGATCAAAGACCACGGCTTCCAATATCTTCGGTGCCGCTAAGCCTGGCCCGCCATCTGCAAAGGAGTCCTCAGTAGGGACTAGCGCGGACGAAGGAGGCAAAGATGGCGGCGAGTCTGACAAGGAGAATGAGTCGCAGCCCACTAAGAAGGCTCTTTTTGAACCCAAGGCGCCCGCCGCCCAGCCGAGCTTTGGATCTTCGTTCTTCCAGCCCAAGCCAGCCTCAGCTGAGGCGCCCAAGGAGGCTGAGGCGCCCAAGCCGAGTTTGAACATGTTCGGCTCCCCGGCTAAGGCCGATGCAAAGCCTGAAGCGTCTGCTTCACTAAACATGTTTGGTGCGTCGAGCAAGGCAGGCGGATCGACTTTCTCCCCGGGACCTGCCACGCAGACCTCTGGTCTATTTGGGCCAAAGCCTGCGGAACCAACGAAGGCCGCGGAATCTGCGGAAGCTACGAAACCGGCCGCGTCTGATGCTCCCAAGGCTCCTTTATTCGGAGGCCAGAACTCAACTTCTACACTTAGGAGTGCCGGCACAGCATCTTCATTGTTTGGAGCGAAACCAGCGGCAGCTCCGAGCGCTGCATTCGGCAGTGGCGCCGCTACTCCGTCGGCCCCTCCCTTCGGCAATGGCTCCGCTATCTTCGGGAACAATGCGACTGCCGCAAAGCCAGATGATGCGACGCCTACCACAGAAGCTCCTTCGAAACCCACCTTTAGTTTTGGAAACACCTCGGCCGGTGGTGAGAAAGCAAACAATGGGCCTTCGGCTATCGCTTCTAAGCCTCTGTTTGGACCTCCAACGTCTCCGCCCGGTAAGACTGCGGCGAACAGTATGTTCAACGGCAGCCCAATGAAGCAGGATGACCCGTCGCCCGCGAAGAAGGCTTTTACAGGCGGCAGTAACTCGGGATCAGCTGCCCCCATATTTGGCTTTGGAACTTCGCAGCCTAGCGTTCCGAGCACCAATGTATTTGGAGGGGCGGCGGCACCTGCTCCTCAGAGTAACCAAGGTACTTCAAACGTTTCATTCGGGGCCGAGTCATCGGCGAGCGCGGGATCCGGTGGTTTCAACTTCAGCTTCAACGCCGGAGGTCCTTCTGCAACCTCCGGCACTTCCTTCAACAACCCCTTCGCAGGCAACTCTAACACTGCGTCAGTGTCACCATCCGGAGGCGCCTTCAATTTTGGAGGCCCCCCTTCGGGTCCGGCGAGCGGCTCGTCAACTCCCTTCCAATTTGGCGGCGGTGCCGGTGCAAGTTCGTCAACGGCGGCGCCCTCTGGCGGCTTTGCTTTTGGTGCAAGCCAGCCGGGCAACAACGCGACACCGATGTTTGGTGGCTCATCAACCCCGGGTGGTGCTCCATCTTTCAGCTTCTCGGGGGCCCCGTCGCAGCCCACGCAAGGGGCTGGTTCCATGTTCGGCTCCAGTTCAGCAGCTCCAGCGTTCGGCGGCCTCCAGCCACCTGCTGGTGGTTCCTCCACCACTGGGACCAGTAAGTTACCTTTAACGAAGAGGAAAATCGCCCCGCTAAAGCGCCGGGTGTAGACTCCCCCCTGAACTTTGGTGGCGGCTCGAGCCTGGCGACTACACCGGCGGCGGGGACCCCGGAACCCTCCAACCAAAACGACGCAACCAATGGTGGAGATAACGAGGACGGCGAGAAGCACGAGCAAATCAACCTCACAGATGGAGTGGACGCTGACGAAGAGGTGCTTCATGAGGTGCGAGCCAAGGTGTTGAAATATGTGCCGCCTGTCGACAAGTCGGACAGCGACGACAAGGCAAAGTCCAAGAGCCCGTGGACAACTCAGGGCGTTGGTCCTCTGCGATTGCTCAAGCACAAGGAGTCGGGCGTGGTACGCCTGCTCTTGCGTGCGGAACCAAGAGGACATGTGGCTCTTAATCGCGCTTTGCTGCCTAACATGAAGTACAAGGCGGACGAAAAATATGTCAAGATCACGACATCGAATGAAAAGGGGGATGGCCTTGAGACCTGGATGATTCAGGTGAAGACAAAGGACCTGGCCAAGGCAGCGGCTGAGGCGCTTGAAAAGAATAAGGGCTCAACTAAGTCGTAATTACGGATATGAATGGGATCATGGCAAGCCTGTGCCTGCTTTAGGCATTGGGGCTAGGAACATTTGGCAAGCATGATTGGCGTTAATTAGAGCATCGTACGTAGTCTGTCTGCATCCTTTTGGGATTGAAAAGGCTTGGGGGTGTACATCGAAGGACAAGTTTCCAGCGTTTGCATTTGCATGAAGTGCTCGGACTACTCAAAGACAAAGAATGAGTCGGTGCAGAGATGTGAGAATACGGGCAATTTGGTATACAGAAGTCAGCGGGGATGGCAGCCAGAAGCATGCGGTGATGCCGATTAATTCACATGAGGGAATGTTTGATGTGTCTACCTACCCAAATTTAATCCCTGCCTGAGATTGCGAAGGTGCTTTCAGTGGTGTCGGCAGTGGTGTGGTTGCGCCAGGCGGAAAAAGTATTGAAACGCGGGGGCGGGGTGAAAGCTGGTGCTGCGTCGCGCGTCACGCGTCGGGCATCACTCTGGCGCGGCTGCATTGACCTGGTCCAACGACAGCGTCAACCCCTGAGCGCAGTTGACCACGATGCCACGGTACGTTGTGCTCAGAATTGATTTCATATGTCAATGGGGGACTGTTTTCTGACGACACACGCAGGGAGATAATCACGATCCAGGCCGGGCAGTGCGGCAACAGCAGTGAGTCGACCCCCCAACCCCGACGATCATACGGCCCACGACGTCACGAGTCGACATTGCAGGCCGCTGAGCCGGTTGTCCTGCGCCTGGAAGCTGTTTCGGGCATTATTGACACCGGAGACAGTTGGCAGCCAGTTCTGGCAGCAGCTTTGCCAGGAGCACGGAATCAGCCAGGATGGCAACCTCGAGGACTTTGCGACCGAGGGCGGAGACCGCAAGGATGTGTTTTACTACCAGAGCGACGACACAAGATATATCCCTCGCGCGATCCTGATTGATCTGGAGCCTAGAGTATGCGAAGCTGGACCTCGAGACATAGCGAGGGAGCTCATGAAAATGCTGACGCATGGAACAGGTCCTCAACGGCATCCAGACGGGCCCATATCGTAACATTTACAATCCAGAGAACTTTTACGTCGGCAAGGATGGCATGGGCGCGGCGAATAATTGGGGTGACGGCTACCAGAGCGGCGAGGCGGTGTACGAGGATATCATGGAGATGATAGATCGAGAGGCCGATGGCAGCGACTCGCTCGAGGTGGGATTTGCAAACCCTTTGCTGCCAGGTGATGTTTTGCTAAACAATTTGCCGAAAGGGTTTTATGATGCTGCACTCTATTGCCGGCGGTACCGGTTCTGGACTGGGGTCCTTTCTGCTCGAGCGGCTCAACGACCGGTTCCCCAAAAAGATCATCCAGACATACTCTGTCTTTCCGGATACGACAAACGTGGACAATGTGGTTGTGCATCCGTATAACAGCATTCTATCCATGCGAAGGCTGACGCAGAATGCCGATTCGGTCGTGGTGCTGGACAACGGTGCGTTGTCACACATTGCAGCAGACAGGTTGCATGTGCAAGAGCCATCATTCCAGCAAACCAATCAACTGGTGAGTCCAAGGACACCGCGTTTGAGGATTTGCTAACACGACTGCAGGTCGCAACAGTCATGTCTGCGAGTACAACGACGCTACGATACCCCGGCTACATGCACAACGACCTCGTCAGCATCCTGGCCTCCCTGATACCCACGCCACGCTGCCACTTCCTCATGACGGCATATACCCCATTCACCGGTGACCAGGTCGAGCAGGCTAAGACGGTGCGCAAGACCACGGTGCTGGACGTGATGCGGCGGCTGCTGCAGCCCAAGAACCGCATGGTCTCGACGGTGCCCGGCAAGAAGAGCTGCTACATCTCCATCCTCAACGTCATCCAGGGCGAGGTGGACCCGACGGACGTGCACAAGAGCCTGCTCCGCATCCGGGAGCGCAGGCTCGCAACATTTATCCCCTGGGGCCCGGCAAGCATCCAGGTGGCCCTGACAAAACGCAGCCCGTATATACCCATGAGCCACCGCGTGAGCGGGCTAATGCTGGCCAACCACACCAGCATCGCGACGGTACGTTTCCGCACTGCCACCCACGAATTTGGCCACGTTGGGGAGGCCAAGCTGACCATCCGTGATAGCTCTTTAAACGCATCGTCAAGCAGTACGACGGCATGCGCAAGCGCAACGCCTTTATGGAGGGCTACAAGAAGACGGCACCGTTTGCCGAAAACCTCCACGAGTTTGATGAGGCGCGCGAGGTGGTGGCGGACCTCATTGGGGAGTATGAGGCGGCTGAGAACGCAGACTACCTGAGCCCCGGAGGCGGTGAGAAGGCAACGTCGGCGGAGACGGATAGACGCATCGGGTAAGGGCATGACATGGCCGCAGTGAATGGATGAAGGGAGGGTTTATTTTTTGTTGAGAAGACTTTTCTATGCTAAATATCCGGAGCCGAGGGCGCGGGGATCTGTACGGCGTTTGGGATCGTTAATTACAAGCTGGCAGGCGAGAAGGCAAGGAAGAGTAGGCATGCGATATTGATGTCGCAAGTACATCGAACGATATGCGAACAGCTTGTGCATGTAAGGCAAACCTGGGCCTCATAGGGACCTGCAGAAGAGTACTCGTTGGCGAGGACCAGCGCGGACCTGCAGCGCCACAGTAGTCCACGTTGCAATGCAGAATACCAAAAGTAAACAGTAGTTGAACAATTGAGGACTGGCTGTTGAAGGTTTGCCAAGCTCTCACGAGTGGATCGTTGCCGCTGCCCAATCCGCAGCTCCTGATTGGCCCTTGCAGCGAGCTTCTGAACGTCAAAAAGAATGCCGTCCCGCATCACGAATCAACCAACATTGACCCTCGCCATCCCACCTCCGCCCTCCCTCGCCTCTTCCAAACCTCGTCGACGACCACCGCAGCGCCTGCCCAGTCCATGCTCCGCCGCCTCGTCACAACCATGGCCGAATCCGCTCCCAAACGCCTCAAGACGTCGGCCGGCAACGGCACGGGCCCCCTCATCGGCACCCACAACGGGCACTTCCACGCCGACGAGGCCCTCGCCGTGCACATGCTGCGCATGCTGCCGCCGTACCGCGACTCGGCGCTCGTGCGCACGCGCGACCCCAAGGTTCTCGAGACGTGCCACACCGTCGTCGACGTCGGCGGCGAGTACGACGCGCAGCGCAACCGCTACGACCACCACCAGCGCGGCTTCGCCACCACCTTCCCCGGCCGCGCCACCAAGCTCTCGAGCGCGGGGCTCGTCTTCCTGCACTTTGGCCGCGCCATTGTCGCGCAGCGCCTCGGCGCGGGCGTCGACGAGGCGGCGCCCGAGGTGGACCTGCTGCACCGCAAGCTGTACGAGGGCTTCGTCGAGGCGCTCGACGCCCACGACAACGGCGTGGCCGTCTACGACCCCAAGGCCGTCGCCGCCGCGGGGCTCGAGAAGCGCTTCAGCGAGGGCGGCTTCACACTCGGATCCGTCGTCGGCCGCCTCAACCCCAACTGGAACGATCCCAAGCCCGCCGACCCGGCCGACGCGCAGCGCGCCGAGGACGACCGCTTCCTGCTCGCCAGCCAGCGCATCGGCGAGGAGTTTGAGCGCGACCTCGACTACTACGCCACGGCCTGGCTGCCCGCCCGCGCCATCGTCCAGCAGGCCTTTGACAAGCGCACCCAGTTTGATCCCCAGGGCCGCCTCCTCGTCCTCGAGGGCCAGTCGGTGCCCTGGAAGGACCACCTCTACGGCTTCGAGGACGGCAAGCCCTCGGTGCTCTACGTCCTGTATCCGGAAAAGCCCGAGCCGGGCGCCAAGTGGCGCATCCAGTGCGTGCCCGAGTCCAAGGATTCCTTCAACAGCCGCAAGCCGCTGCCCGAGGCCTGGCGCGGCTTCCGCGACGAGGAGCTGGACGGCATCGCTGGCATTCCCGGCTGCGTCTTTGTCCACGCGGCGGGCTTCATTGGTGGCAACAAGACGTTCGAAGGCGCCAAGGACATGGCTGTCAAGGCACTGGAGGCTTAGGGTCACGCGTGGCGGACAGACCAGGACTCCCAAATAAAAGAAATAACTGTTAAAACAATCCGATGACTGAAGTGAATCCAGAACCAAGTAATGGCAATAGGCCAGCGAATCTCCATGAGAATCAGACAAAGCCCAGCTACAAAACCCGAACAGGACAGGGTCAACAGAGGCCATTTAGCAGACCTAGAAGAAAGGAACAATACCAGAGTTCCGTCGTATCGACTGCCCCACGTCGTCTGCTTTCCCCTTCACACACGGCCCGTCTCTACGCCCGTCGTTGGCACAAATCATTGGTTGAAAATAGAAGAAGAAAAGGGGGTAAAAGACGTTTGCCTCTGGGGCCATGCATCCATTTCATTCGCCCCTGTGACCGCCCAACGCCAACTTTGCGAATCCTCGTGACAAAGGAAAATAAGACATCCGACTGTAAATAGCTCCAGACTGCTCGCACGCTCATGTGCCGTAGTTCTTCTTACCCGCAAAAGGCGGTGCCGCCTATCTTCGAATGGGAATGCCCTCGCCCGCTGCGAGCGGCTCTGGCGATGTTGCATTGCCCGTCTCGCCCTTCCCGGCCGAGACAGTGTTCCCCTCGGCGCTCGTCTCGCGGTGGAGAAAGCTGCTCTCCTTGACAGGGCTGCCGGCCTGGAGACCGGCGACGGACCCGTGGTGCTTGGGGGCACTGGCGCCGCCGTTGACGGGCGACGAGAGATGTGGAATATTCTCGGGGACGGGGTGCTGGGAGCCGACGGCGCCGGCGTCAACACCGTCACCCTTGCCGGCCTTGGACATGGCGTAGTCGCCCGAGTCGAAATACTTGCGGTCCTTGAGGTGCTTGGCGAAATGGTCGGAGCGAGAAGGAAGTTTTCCGTAGAGACGGAAGAGGCGTTGCTCCTCAGGGGAGAGGGACTGTTGATGGATGGTTAGCAGTCGTTTGCTACACGCAGAGGGCGTCTTGAATGATGGGAATAAAGCTTGGAAGGAAATGGGGCTGACAATCCCATGGCAGGGGAGGGCTAATGCAACGCTCGCGGGAGCAGGGGCCGAGTCGTGGGATGTTCACGGCTCAAGGAAGCGAGAGGCTCGGGTCTCACCTTGACGTCGACCTTGTTCTTCTGGTGAGGATTCATCGTCGATCAGGCCGCCCACTCGGGGTATCGCTCGTTGTCGTCGTCGTCTGGCGTTGTATCGAGTGCTGCCAGCAGGGAGCAGCAGCGAGGCACACAGGGCCAGGGCTGGAGTACAATTGGCGATGCGGGACGCCTGGGAGGGCAGATGTTGATGAAGGCAGTCCGAGAGGATAGTCCTTATTTTTCACTTTGCGGTTCGTGTGTCTCTTCTCTGGGTGGATGGATGGTCGCAAAGGTCGGGCGGTCTCGAACTGCCGGGAGGGGAGCGGGAGCTGGTGGTGGTGGTGCTTTGGTCCAGTGACGAGTGACGATACAGCCTGCGTTGGTTGGGTACCAGGAGCGGAGCGGATGCTTCCATGGCTTGCTTGATCTTGGGCTTGCACGTAGCGGGGCGCAGTGTCGTGGCGGGGCTGATGAAGTCACTGCTCCCTTTTGCCGGGAATTCCCCGTCGACGTCAGGCAGGCAGGCAATCACTCATTCACATGCAATCTGCATCATCGAAAAGTAGGTAAGCTAGACTCGCAATAGTAAGTTACCCAAGGTAAATAAATACTGTCAAGTACAGAGGAGTAAGGTAAGCTAGGTAGCCAGGAAGGGGAAGCTACAGCAAGAGGTTGCAAGCTCAACGGGGCCGAAATGCCATGTGACGCTGTTTAGGCTGCTGGCAGCAAACACAGAGACGAGTCGGGCAAGATGCGGCGGGAGCGAGAATGCCTTTGAGAGCACTGTACAGGAAGTCGGTAAATGACAAGGCTCGTTGAATCGCTCTTCTGCACTCGATGCAGGTTCCTCCTCCATTCTGTGGTAACACCAGCCCCAGATAGGGGGGGGGTGCTCATAAATCACATGACTGAGGTGCCCTCGTTACTGCCCATCTAAGGCACTGCAGATAACACAGTCTGCCCATCATTGACGACAGCGCCATCCAACCCTCAATCTTCTCCTCTGCTACCCTGGTACCTGCGCACCTTTTTGCTCCACCGAACTGGAAATGCGACTCCCTCGGAAGCAGCCGTCAGCACGAGCGAGCTTCGTGATATAGCCATTGGCCAGCCTCCAGGTCCAAGGGGGCCGCCCTGCCAGACGGATTTCTAAGCATCCTGCGCGCAACCACCACATACTCCGGGTGGAGCTCCACCTCCGCCTCCAAGGCCGCCTGGTGCGATATTAACATTTTTTCCCTCCCCTGGATCTGCATCTGGATCTGCGCATCGCCCAACTCATCCCGCTTGCTCCGAGGACTACGGGAAACGTGGACTGTGCGGGTGGCTTCGAACCTTGCTGCCAGTCTTTGCCTGGAGGATGGCACAGTGAGCCCAGAGCGCCTCCAAGAGCCATCACCGGAATCGGAATCTGCGGGGCAGTCCATGTGAAGCTCCGCCCCGGTTCCTACTTTTTTTCCTGCATTGCCATCAGGCCTCACGGGCAGTTTCGCTGCTCTGAGTTGACTTAAGACCTTCGCCCGTCGCATCTGCAGACGGTGGGAGCAGAACCATCGCGACCGCAACCGCGCGTCCGAGGCGCAGGTCATCTCACGGTCGTGACAGCCCACCCGCGACCGTGAAGCTCCAGACTTAGGGCCTCACAACACCACCAGCCACCATGGGCCTCTTGTAAGTCACCGATTGGACGAGTGTGCCGGGTAGGAGCTTGAGAGCTAAGGATTTGACAGGGCGCTTGGAACGGCACTTGAGTGGCCGGAAGCGAAGAAGCGCGCTCATCAAGTGAGAGAATGGGGTATCAAGGTTCGTCGCAGAAAGCTGCTTCCGCCAGCTGTGAGAGGATGTACAACTAATAGCCTGTTGAAAGCAACTGCTCGAGATCTGGAACAAGGCAAAGGGCAATGAGCGGGATGCCCTCTTATGGGGGGATGAGGTCACATAACCCGCCTCGCACGCAATGCACCCCCTTCCCAGTGGGCTAACCTGCTGCAGGTCGAGTACTTGGTTGTCACGTACAACAAGGATGAGCCCAGGGTACTCTTATCCCTCCGCCAGGCTGAGATCTTGAAGGCCCTTGCCGCAGACAAGGATCTCGCCAAGGACGGAGGCTGTGTACCAGCGATCCAGGGGCAGGACGCTATAGCCAAGTCCAGGTAAGCGATGCCCCTTTGCCTTCTAGCTTGGTCTCGGCACTCACAACATCGTCTCTAGGTCGCATCCTTTGCCCGTCTTCCACCCAGAGTTTGGTCGCTTCATGTTGGAGGCCACTCCTGGGAAGCCATGGGGTATTGGATTCAAGGAGCTGCTGATTGTCGAGCCCGACATGAAGCTGCGGCGAAAGATTGCCAAGGATCACATGCAGTCGGCTGAATACCCAATCACTTTGACGACCTTCCCACGGATCGGAAGCCCTGGCCAGTTCACGATTCCTCATTACCCCCCCTCGGGGCCAAAGCTGCGGTCCCAATTTGTGCCGGATGAGATTGCCAACCCTCACATTCGATTCCCTACTCTGGCCGCCAACATCCGGTCTCGCCGTGGTCGAAAAGTGCAGGTCAATGTGCCCGTGTTTCATGACAAAAACACGCCCAATCCCTGGAAGGATCCCACTGTCAACTTTGACTTGCACAACTGGCCCGAGGATGATGACGAGCGCAACGGTGCTGCGCCCGACAACTACATCCACATGGATGCCATGGCATTCGGCATGGGAAGCTGCTGCCTCCAGATTACCTTTCAAGCAAAGAACATCACCGAGGGGAGGCAGCTCTACGACCAACTGAGTCCTTTGGGCCCCATCATGCTCGCCTTGACAGCTGCGACGCCCGTGTACAAGGGATTCCTCGCCAATACGGACGTGCGGTGGAACCAAATCAGTCGCGCCGTCGACTGCAGGACACCCGAGGAGCTGGGGGAAATGGTAAGCGTCAAAAGCAGTCACACAAGCACCATGTCACCAACATACTAATGCCACCTCCAGCCTCTCAAGAATGATCGTTGGCGGATACCCAAGTCGCGATACGCCTCCAACTCGACCTACATCTCCACGGACCCACGACTACGTCAGGAATACATGGACCCAGACCTGGTGATTGATCCCGAGATCAAGGCAAAGCTCGTCGAGGGCGGAATGGACGATCGCCTGGCCACGCACTTCGCCCATCTCTTCATCCGCGACCCCATTGTCATCTTCGAAGAGGACCTACAGGAGCTCAACCTGAACCAGACGGACCATTTCGAGAACATCCAGTCCACCAACTGGCAGCACATGCGGTTCAAGCCGCCCCCAGCAGAGAACAACATCGGATGGCGGGTTGAGTTTCGGCCCATGGAGATTCAGATTACGGATTTTGAGAATGCTGCATTCTCCGTCTTCATGGTGCTCGTCACTCGCGCTATCCTGTCCTTTGACCTGAACTTTTACATTCCCATCAAGAAGGTGGATGAGAACATGGAGCGAGCCCACGCCGTTGACGCAGTCCTCAAGGAGAAGTTCTACTTCCGCAAGAATCCATTCCCGCCACGGCCGTCTCGTGCAAATACCGTCTTTGGCGACGACTCTCGCCCCGGGTCGGCCATGCCCAGCAGGCCCGGCTCGCCCAGCTTGCCCGTCGATGACGAGTACGAAGCCATGTCCATTGACGAGATCGTCAATGGCTCCCCTGACGGCGACTTCCCCGGCCTGATTCCCATCGTCGAGAGCTACCTCGACAGCGTCAACGTCGACGTCGAGACACGCTGCCAGCTCGCCACATACCTCGCGCTCATCAGCGAGCGCGCCAGCGGTGCCCTCGACACCACCGCCCGCTGGATCCGCAACTTTGTTGACGCGCATCCGCAGTACAAGCACGACAGCGTCGTCGATGAGGTAATTACCCACGACCTCATTGGCGCCGTCATCGCCGTTGGTGAGCGTGAGGCCGCCGGCAAGAACTTCGCCGGGCTGGACATCCACGGGCTGCCCAGGCTGCTGGGGCGCTTCCGGGGCGGGTGCGGGCAGGAAACGAACGGCGAACGCAACGGGCCGAGCACTAACGGCGAGGTAGACGGGGAGATGGAAAACGGTACACGAAAGCGCAAGAGCGAGTGGATAGACAGTGATGCGGGCCAGTCCGAGTAGCTACCAAGGGGACTGCAGTTTACCAGGACTACGGAAGCTCAATACATGAAGCACAGCGCTGCTTTTGCCTGCCTACCCTAGACAAGGCACCTGGAGTGGGACTTTTTTCTGTGGTGGAGGCGCGAGTGGTGGGCACGGACACGGCCGTTAGAACAAATTTACGGAGCAGCTAGTCCGTAGAACGATTCTTATTGGAGTCTTGTTCCTCGACGTACAGGCAAGGGATAGTTTGCCAGGGCTCAAGTGATGGGTTCTCGGAAAGGATGCGATTGGTTGGTGTTTATGGAACGAGCACCTTCCTGCGCTGATGTGATGCCTGAAGAAGTCATTGAAGCGAGCCAAACGGACAGTCCAGCATGAGACGTCTGCTGCGGCCGTTAACTCTCATCGGCGAATTGCCCGATGCGGACGCCAAGGCAACTGGAAGAAAAAGCAAATTGCCGAAGGGCAAGCTCCCTAGTTGCTGTTGCTCCCAAAGGGAGTGCGTTGGACCGGAATGTTGACGATAGGGTGGCATGGTGGCCTCAAGCGGCGTGCAAATGGATCCTGCTAATCACGGCGACTGGACTGACCAAGTAACGGTACTCCGTACGCGGTGCTGAATGCCTCTACCTTGCTCCATTGGTGTCTCTGCTGACCGGATGTCGTGAAAGCGATATGCGACGGTGTGGGCAACACCAAGATTCTACGAGACAACGATGTCGCAGGGCCACCGAGTCGGGCTCCGATACCATCGTTTTCCATTCTTTGTCGTCTGCGACGTGGACTCCCCTTTTGCTGCTTGGCCTCGACGGTGATGGAGGAGACGGGGTGGTACAGACGAAGTTCCGGTTTAGGTTTCAGGTAACCATTTTTCGGAGCTGTGATGCGCATCTCGAACGAGTTCACAGCTGGCCAATGGCAGTTGATTGACGGGTGTCGCTGTGCATTTGTTCGCTGACGTGACCGAGTTTTGCTGCCTTACTCCGTAACGCTGCGTAATAGCTACCTTACTCGCTGGAGAAAGGCTGATTGACCTTCAAACAGATACGAACGTGGCTGCCTCATGCAGGCGACATGGTTATACCTACCTGTACGTGGTTGTTTGCAGGGCCCCTTACATTCTGCTTGCTGTATGTGATGTATAGCGCATGTAGGCGCATGTAGGTCACCGACGGGCGGCGACGGCCGACGCCAGGAAGAAGCAATCATGCATATTCTCCCCTCTCGATTGCGGAATGTTCTCCGCAGCCGGCCGGGAGGGTGCGGGCGCAAGAAACGTGCCTCTCCACTGACAGGGATTGTAGCAGGGGTGGCTTGATTAAATGTGGGAGGGAGATCAGATCTGGCGATCCATTAGCGGCGGTTTGAGGAGCTGGGCGTGAGGTTAAGTGAGTGGTGAGGTGCCAGGTGCGGACTACACCGTGGGCCAGCATTGCCCGTCGGTGGTTCAGATGACCGACAACGGAACTGGGCTGACGGTGTCAGGGCTCCCTTGCGCCTCCTCGGGCGCGTGCTCAGGTCTCTTCCGGGAGAGCGAGTGGCGCAGGCTGGAATGAGCGCTCAGCGGAACTTGGCTCCGTGGACGATGGGCGGATGATGTAGATGGTGCAGTTGGTGTTGTTGGCGTCGCACCGTACCTTTGTCGTCCAGCAAAAGAGCAATGGCGGTGAAGAATGGGAGGAGGGGCTCGCGGCTTTCCTTCCCTACTGCAGCCTTGGACACGGGGAGGCAGGTGCTAGGCGTCCATTCTCGTAGACACCTCAGGCAGGCGCTACTCTGCCTCGCCTCTGGCTTCTGGCCTCTCTCCTCACCACTATCGCAGTGAAGCGACATTAACAGCTTCGTCGACCATCGCAGAGGTCTCCAGAAGCAGAGAAACCAGCATGAGCCAAAGCACGCACGATGCGGCAGCTCCGTCGCATCCAGCATGCCAGCCTTCCATCTGAGTCAATCTCACTTCCCATGTGCGCGTCACCCCTTGGACTTGACTCTGCCATGTCACACCGTCAGATGTTAAGGGCACGCCGTCTCGCCTCGCCCCGACTGGATTGACCAAAAATGCACACAGCATCTACGTACACCATGTTCAGGTGCAGGTACGAAGTACGACGTACGAAAGGCTCAGTCACATGTGTGTGGACAGCCCTCGATCCATTTACGGCCATCGCGGTCAAACGTTCGTCAGCATTGACCCGCCGCCCCTGCCGCGACGCAACCAGGCTCCCTGCTCAGAGACGGCAGCTCCTACGGCCGGCCGCCGCCCCCGCTGCAGTCCGAAAATAGTCCTCAGTCGGCTCGTAGTCCGTGATGTCGCCAGCCAGGCCGTCTACCCGGCCGCCTGTCCCGCGTCAGACGGCCCGTGTCGAACGCTGACGATATGATCAGCAAGTATCCGTACTTCAGTCTGGAGCTTGGAATTGCCGCAAGACCTGGCTGAGACACTGACTTCAGGGGAACGAGAGCGACATCTGAGCACACGTGCGCGCCACTACCAAGCAACTGGACGTGCTGGTTTCTATTTGGCTGTACTGGGGATACCTGAAGAGCCGAGGCTGACAATACGTTCCCATCAAGTGACCGTTGTCAAATCATCCAAAGCCTCGAAACTACCCAAGAGGAACAAGCCCGAGCCCTCCAAATTTGCAGTGCATTTGCGTCCTAATACACACCGGTACGACCGGCTAGTGAAAGCTGGATGGCATCATCCATGTGTTCGCGCCTTCTTTCCGCCCTTTTTCGCCGTCCTTCCGTCCTGTTTCATTTTGCTGACAAGTTGCTCAAGGGACTCTTTTGCTTTCTTTGTCCTGGACCGGTCCCACGCCACCCCACGTGGCTACACTCGAAATGCCCCTCCCCTCCCATGGCCTAGCAACCGCCGTCGTTGCTTTTGCTCGTGTCGATGAGGCCACCTGTTGGCGTGGCTAGAAGTGGGCGTAGTGGTTTGCTTCCAACTGGCCAGAAACCGTCTTTGCGCCATCTGTGGCTTCTTGAGGTCTGCTCTAGACGGCACACAACCTTCAACTGCTTCTCGCGAATCATGTACTGGGTTCATCTCGTTGTACGACCCCAACTGGCATGCCTCGGATGTGCGAGCCGAGCTGGTCTCCTTCGTCTCTCATTGTCTCCAGTCTTCGTCGCATTGAGAGGCCGGCGAATGGTGGAACAGCTAAGCTGTGCCACTAGTAATGTATCCTAGAATCAACTTGCTCCGCCTGACAATCGTGATCAAAACCTTGGTCTAAGCCTGGCACAAGCTCACGATTAGTTCGTTGTGCAGGACAAGCAAGGCTGGTTGTGAAGGACGCAGATGCATCTGGCCGAATGCTGCGCCTCTCCCATCCCCCGTGGCATTGAAGAGGCTTCCCGAGTGCCCAAACTCAAAAGAATCTCACCCCAGGAAGGGGCCTGAAGGCGTTTGATAGATCGGTCGCCAAAAAGAGATACAGAATCTGAGCGATACGATATTAATGTCGGGATGTCGTGCTATGGCTGTACAATGGTAGCACACAGCAGATCTCCGGACTCAGAGCAGATACGAAACTTGCAGCCATAATAGTGATCATGTAGTACGGAAGAGGGGAAGACTGAAGACAGGGAAGACAAAAGCTCGACCACCAGAGCAGATTGCACGCAAAGTCGAAGCGTCCAGATTCGAGCCTCCGATTTGGCAGATCCGAAGCATCTGGATCGCGGCTATGTCAACTAGCTCAATGGAGAGCGTCGCCTATATTGCTTTTGCTGAAAGTCGTCGATGCTGCACGTGGGCTCTTCGCCCTGCCTTGATCCTACACTTTCAGGCTTTCCATCGTCACACTAGACACATGCCATCAAACTGCAGTGTTCCGTCACACGTGGACACATCAAAGTCACCCGTCCGCGTCGCACAGGAAGCCCCCTCAATATATACCAACCCGCGCCTCATCGCCCATTTCCGCCCGGCGTTACCTAAAGCCAACCCTCTACCTGCCCCCGCGCCCTCAATGGCCTGGGAAATATGACGAGACGCGGCTTTACATTACCTTGTGCGATGCCGCCTTTCCCGGGACATCCAAAGGCGCAGATGTCGTGTCGCTACGGACTACCGTTGACATACCGAATCTTGACTTTCCCGCCCTCCTCCACATGCCGATGAGCAGGCGTCCGCTGAGTGGTTGGCCAATTATGATGAGTCTGGTGGCAACGGATAAACGGCTCTCGATTACTGACGAAGCAGTCCTGTCATCTTTTGACTCCCGCTCCGATGCATATGCTTGCTTTCCTCGGCCTATGACACCCGTCCGCTGCCATCACATTGGCGGCAAAAGCCCCTAACGCGGGGATGAGATGTGATGAGTCCCATTCTCGCGGCCTCTGCTATCACAGAGCACATGGCAAAGGCGCCCATTCGTGCTCTCGGCCCCAATCACATGCATCCGCTTCTGCATTCGCGGCCCCTCGGAGCCCTTCATCCGCCCTTCCCGGCCGACCGGACTCAAGCCATCGCCTCTAAACAGCGCGTCTAAATCTGCGACAGCGCTTTTCAGAACGGGTGCCGAGTAACTAGCGGTAAATCTATATCGTCGATGGCGCACAGGCGGCTGCTGTGCATCATCGCGAACGCGCATGCCCAACGTTGCAGGCAATGCGAGCCCACAATGTGAGAGGGCAAGCAGGAAACGACCGGTGCGAGCGAGCCCATCGGCCCCGGGCCTGGTCTGCTAAGCCTTGACGTCGAGCGCAGCACGATCGTTCCTTTTTCTCATTAGATAAAGTAAATGAGGCGGTTGGGTGTCAACAATGCTATCCATACATACAGGTCGAAGCCGTCATGTACCTCTGAACAGTACGCCACCATTGCGAAGGGATGAATTACACACGTCGTGCATAAATTCAGCAATCTGAAACTTTTCCAGCCAAGTCAATGATACTGGTCCATTTGTCATTGTTCTCAGCACGTCTTTCTCCCTCTCTCCCTCTCTCCGCGGGCTGGGATGAAAATACAGCTGCCAGGGCGATGTGCCCCGGGGCGAAGCGAGACACCTGGGCAACTGCCGTGGTGGATGGCATCGCGGGCCTGCGTCAGGGTGAGATAGAGGCCAGGCGCCGGTGACATTCCTTGCCTAGACGAGCAGGCAAGTCATCGAACCAGGCACCCACTCGCTCTCATTGCCAACTCTGGAAATATCTCCTCGGCCCGGAAAGACTCGCCCCAAATACGCGTGAGACATGCTGCCCGTGGCAGGCGGGCCCCCTCCCAGGCGTGTTCTTCCATCACCAAGTTCAGACCCCTCGCGACCTCTGCGGACCATTTCTTGCCTGTGTCTTGACGGCACGAATACTTGGTACCCCGTACCTGTCCCCCGTCCCTCTCTTGTCAACGGACAACGGCCAACGGCCAACGGCTGCCCATGCCCATGCCAGCGGGCTGAGAAAAGGAAATGGATCACGGGCCCCAAGCTTTACGTAGACGTTGCTAGACCCCTCCGTATGTAATGTCTGCCATTTCCGGACACCTTCCCCGACTGCAGCACATCGAAAATGTACACGCAACAGAAGGAAAAAAGCCATGGCGTATTTCCTACCGTGTCAAGGCTCCATATTTGTAAGGGCCGCAGATGTTTGCCTGTAGAGAAGTAAAGAGGAAGTGCGTATAATGGGGAGAAATATTCACCAGAAAATATGCACACAGCAAGAGTCTGTTGTCCCTTTGTCAATCTCTTTCGATTTGATTTCTCTGCCGCGATGTGCGACCAAAATAAGAACGTGTCTTTGTCTAAATGGCCCAATCCAGTCCCGTTTGCATAAATCCAAGGCAATGTTCAAGGTGCGATTCACGCAAATTCCTCGCAGTAGTAACGCCTGAAATGCCCACCCACCTCACCCAAAAGTGAACCAAGGTATCCAAGAGTTAAACAAAATGTACAAAAACCGCTTTACGCCGACGTGTTGTAAAGAGAAAATTTTCCGCCGGCCCCCCATGATGGCAAGCATCAAAGACATATTGCTCTAGTTCTGACTCGTTGCGGCCGCTTTGGCCCTTCGTTTATGGCACCAGATAGAAGCCGTCCGGGGCACCTCAACCCCGGCGACAGGGCCAAGAAGGAAGACGAGTCGGATGCGCAAGGGTCGCGGTGGCGTTCGCAGGGGGGGATGTGATCAGTTGTCGATCTTGTTCGGCTGTCCGCCTCTCCTTCAAGCTCGGTCCTCTGGCTTTGGCCGTATTGACCGTGCTTCCAACTGACGTTTCCTCTCCAGCTTCGCATAATGCAGCCCACACGCATTGCAGAGTGTCCTAGCACCATCCGGGCCGCGTCTCCACTCGGGGGTATCGATCCTGTTGCAGCTGTGGCATCGTCCAGGGGGTGCAGCTCGCTACATTCCAGTTAGTCTATTGCTCTCGTCATGGGTAGAGGGCAAGGCTTACTCCGCGCCTCTTCTTGACTTCATGTTGCATGGCGTACTGAGGCTTCATTCCGTCTCCGTACATGGAGACATCGTGGTCTTCTTCATACGTGCCCTTGACTTTGGTCCCTTCTCGCGCCCTCTCGCTCTGGATAGAAGCTTGTACTGCATCCTTGACTTGCTCAAGCGAGCGCTTGATCAAGTCGACGTTTGCGAGCATCTCGGAAACTTCCCGTTCTGTCGGCAGGCGCTCAGGGATGGGTTGCGATCCGTGCTGCTCTCGCGCGATTCTCGTGTATGCCTCTGCGAAATTGAAGATGGTTCGAGATGAGGATCCAATCTGCGAAGAATTAGCAAAACCTCCTGGCATTTCGCATGTGGCAGGACGTACGCGGCTCAGCGAGTCCTGGTAACTCCAAGTCTCGAAGTGCCTGTTCAGCGAGGCATCATATCTCGCTCGGTTGGCGTAGTCTGCCTCTTCGGGGTGAAGCGGCTGTCCCCGCGGGTCGTAATGGCCAGGTGCAATGTGTACAGCGTGACGAGGAGAGATGGGATAGCCGGGAAGCGGGATCTGACCGGGTGGGAGTTGGCCAGGTTGATAAGGGTGAGAAGTGGGCGCTGGCGGCGGCGGTGGGTGTGCGTAGCCACCATTCGGCGGGTGGGAGTCCGAAGACTTCTGTAAATGTTGAGGAGATATCTCAGGCTTGGTTGGAGGCGTTGGTCGTCGGTCGGACACAGGCGGCAGGCTGTGCCGTCCATTGAATGGTGGCCGCGGTGAGTCCACGAAAGCGGGTAACGTCTCCTGTCTCGAGGGAAATGTCGAGGCCGGATGGTGTGGCTGCGGTGAGGCGTGTTTGTCGGATTCGGGATATTGATGAGCAGCTTGGGGAAAGGGTGATGGCAAGCTGGAACCAGATTGCATATTGGGCTGTGCAGGAGGGTACTGGCCAGGTCTCGTGCCGGAGATGACCTCTGAGATGGACGGCAGTGACTGGCGATTTGACGACTCGTTGTCGTCGGAAGACCTCCGAGATTCGGAAGAGATCATATTGGCGGTGTTGGCAGCCGGGTGTTGGGGGTAGCAGCCGGACGAGTAGGACGGAGGGGGATAGTGGGCGCTCGGGGCGAGAACGGTGGCCGTGGCCATGGCAGGCTGGTCTGGTTGATAGCGCCTGTCGAGCTGCTCTCGCTGGTTCGCGTACGGTGGAGGAGGTGGTGGTACTTGGTGTTGTCGTTGGTGATGATGGTGATGATGGCGTTGTTGTGGATCAGAGATGGTGGCAGAGGAGGAGTGAAGACTGAGCGCGAAGGGGGCATGTTAATATGGAGGTGGGACGCACAAGACAGATGTAGGCAGACGATAGCTGGTTGGAGGAATGTAAGACGGACCTTTGCCGGGATCCAGAGTCACCCGGTTCCATAGCGCGCGTGGCAAGGACCAAGGAGGATCTGGCGCAATCTTAGGGCCGTAGATACATCTGACCTTGGCACGATTGCTAAACGAGGCGTGATGAGATCGGTAGACGAACGAACCGGCACGATGCGACGACCAGGTTGGTAATTAGGCTGGCGGAAGAATCCAGAAGCGACAGGGACGACGCTTCGGTTTGGGGGGGTGGGAAGGGGAAAAGGCAGGATAAGTAAAAGGAAGGAGTGCTTTCGATGGGATTAGAGAGGCAGAATACGGGATAATAACAATAAAAAGGATAGTACCGATGGCCAGTACGAGTAAGCCACTCCAGAGCCAACTTGGACTGGGGCTAGCCAAGATCTGACGCGATGGCGACTCCTCGTGGTGGCGTTGGCGGGATGCTGGACAGCACGAGCGGCGGCAGGCTCAGCTTGATCCAAAGGACCAGGGTCTTGGAGACGCAAGCCGCTGCTGAGAGGGGGGGCTTGATCCTAGTCAAGGCACGACCAGGACAGCAGAGATGGCGGAGTGGAACCCCGACATCCCGAGTCCAGAGATCCGCGGCACTGGATTGCACTTGTCTCTCTGAGTTGGGGGGGTTTACCGAGTTTGGCCTCGCGGCCGGGGTCGGTCGGGTACAACGTGGGAGGGACGATGAACTTCTCAGGAGGCAGCGGATTCGCCTGGTCGTGGGCCCCAGGAGAGGCGTGTGGCGTGTGGGGTGGGGAGTGGTGTGGTCTTGTGCGTGATGGCCCTTGACCAACGCCCGACCGAGGGTGGGGTGAGCCTAGGCGCAGCCGGAGGCGCGGGACGGGGGCGTATCGACTCGTACGGCGGGTGCAAAGCGGGTACGGGGCATGCCTAATCGCACTGGAATGTCGGGATGACGGGCGATGAGGATTGAACGTCGCGTGCAGCGGGCGCGCTAGCTAAGATGACGGCGAAGAATGTTGTTAATTTTGCGCTCGTCTTCCTGTTGGCAACGACACTGCTTCTCGTTGGCCCGCCGGGTCAACGGTTCGCAACGTGAATACGGTGCTTTCAAGGCTCCGACGTCTGACACCTATCTGGCTGGCGTGCGCGAGTTGACCGCGAAACAGGCATGCAAGCCTCGCGGGAGAGGCTGGTCAGAGATATGTACGAGTACGTCGGTCCTGTGCGACGACCCACCACGACGTGCGTGCGCGCCTACCTATGGCCGCCTCGATCTGCGGAGGGAGCGGTTGGCAGATGCAAATATCCGGTGCTGGGCTGGCTGAATGGAGGTGGAGGTCAGCTGGATTGCAATACCGAGTACGAAGCACGGTAACGCAAGGGACCAGAGGCTCATGCGTGAGCCCGCGATGCAGGAGCGAGAAGCAACCGCAGCGGCAAGAGCTTGTCTAAACAGGCAATTGCATCCGCTCGGACTTCGAGGTAGGCTCAGCCACGGCTCGCTGACCTCTGAGAGTATTCATCCAGCGCCAGAAAGCAATGGCTGCCTTGCCATACTGATTCCATGCGTCCGACGGCTCCCTCCCTCGATGCTTTGGGTGAAGCTGCCAACAGATCCCGTCGTATTGCTTTGCTGCTAGCTGTACCCCGTACCGTGCTCGTTACAGCAAGCCATGTTCGTAGCCCATCACCAGCATGCATGAGGTGAGATGCGGGTTAGCTTGGCTGTCGACGCACGCCGACGTCGATTGGTGGTGACCCGATGAGCAACATGGTCACCGCATCATCACGCACCCGGCCATCTCGTACGTCTGTCCGTACAGCTGCGCGTGGGAGTGGCCACGGGAGAGGAGTTCGACCTTGGCGCTGATCCGTGCAGACAAGCTCCAGGTCATACCAGCGCCATTTACCCTTTACCCGCGGTAGAGGTGCCCTTGCTCTGTGCAGAGCCCACGACACCTTACCGAGGTCATCATCTAATATCAATCTATCCGTACTCCGCACCCGCGTCGCCGCGATCGTGCCGCACGGTCACAACCAGCAGTGGGAAAGGAGATTGAAGACCGTGCTCGGCGCGAAGCGCCAAGGGCGGGCTAGCCTCCGGTGGATGAAGAAGAAATCCGCCGTCTTTGGACCGCGACGGGCATGTTCCATCAGTGCGTTGCGGCACCGGGCTGTCAACGTTATAGAAGAGAGCATGCACAAGGGGTCTGCCCAGAAGACGAATCATTCAGCCTGAACAACTTGAGCCAAGCAGAGGAGGCTTGTTGCGGTATTCTCGAGCTTCGACTCGAGGCCACGCACCTGTGGCCTGGGGCGTGAACCATGACCTCGTGCAGTAGCGCTGCGATCCCTTGGGTATAGATGAGATCTGCTCATTTTGACCACCAGGATGGTATCGCTTGAAACTTACAAGGGGTAAGTTGCCGGGCAGCTCACAGCACGCGGACGCGGGAAGACACCACAACAAGTCCAAGCGTCCTGTACTCCGTACGCTGCTCCCCAAACACATGACTTTAAACACATGCGCAGCCTCAATAGATCGAATGCTAGAGATGTAACAGAGGCTGGACTGTATTGGAAATCTCACAGATGCTCTCCGCTCGAAAGCGAATCGACCACTAGAGGGCTGCGTATACAAGTCGTACTCGTAAGAAGTACATCTCCTTCCAAGGGCGTCTATATCGGTCATCATTTTGACAGAAGCACTTGTGGGCGTCTTAACCGACGGCCGCAGCCCGCGGCTTAAAGGGCCTGCAGAGAATCAAGACATTTGTGAGTCCAAGGCCCCAGTGACGAGCAGGGGCGCTCGCTCAACTCGAGGCAATTGCTTTTTGGTTGCGCATCCGCACTCCCACCGGCGCCAAACAGGGGTGTTTGGGGGGGGGGGGCTGCCCCAGGCCGAACGGGGGTCGATCGAATCTACGTACCACCCCGTCGGGCAGTGCGTCCGGTTGTCGCTGATGATGGCTTCTGTGCTGAAGGGTGGGGGGGCATACCCGACCCCGACGTCAGTCAGACCGCTGGGCGTGTGTGTGTGGGAAGTTCCATCGAGATACGGAGTGGAAGGTCCAAGCGCCTCCCAACGACAGGGAAGCGGCGCATGGAACGGAAGACTTCGTACTGCCCAGGGGCAGACTGACTGCCAGCGAAGCTTGAGGACCAACGGGGCCCAGTGTTGGGACTGGGGTGCGTCGCCTTGGGTGGCGGGCAACCATTTGCAGCCGTTGCAAGATGGGGCCCGTCGACCTAATCTCGCCCAGATCCAGATGGGCCCTCGATTTGGGGTGGATCTTGATCACGCCAGGCCCATGGCTGGCGCTGCCCCCCCCGGTTGGTTCCTTTGGAATTGTGCCCACCATCTACGAGCATTCATCACACGCCCCAAGTCCTGGGACCGGACGATGTGGGCACACGGGGAATGACAGCGCCGAGGGCCAAGCGACGGTGCTGTCGACACCAGTGACATGGTCGAGCTCCACGTGTACTCGTACTCTGCCAAGCAGTGTGTCTTCTTTATGCTACTCTTGAACCGTCCTTCTTGATTCAGACAGGACTGCTTTTTGATCCACCTGGCACAAAGCTGGTAGCGGTAAAGCGAGCTCAAACAGCGGACGAGTACACGCCGGGAGGTGGGGTGGGGCGCCGGCGAGTGTCCTCGAGTCATTGCGAAGATGGATGTTGATGGACAGAATGCAGGCCCGAGAACCACCAACCACGACCCCAGCCAATTCTCATCCCGCTACCGACTCATGGCCAACCCCGTCGCCCTTTCCATTCTTGGGGAGGGGGAGGGAGGGGGACATTGGCTTCCAGAATGGCTCTGATGCGACCCTGAGCCGACTGTGTCCAAAGTCCGTCATCGGCAAATTCTGAACCCATTTGGGCGCTTTCATGAAATCGAGGCTCGTCACAGTCATACGTTTTAAGCCTTGCCAGCTTTACAATGGTCGGCCCCTCTGGACGTGCGCAAGGCGTGCAGACAGCGGCGCGTGCTGGGGAGCTGGTCTGAGTAGTTTGCCAGCTCGCAATGGACGTTGTCCTCGCCGGATACGCTTATTAGGCGTTCTCCAAGGCGCCGCTGTCAGTCCGATTCGACGATGACACCTGACCCGGCAAGGTAAGGTAATGGGGTGGCCCGCTGAGGGGCTGACGGAGGCCATTGCGAGAGCGGCAATAACCGGTGGCCGTCATCTGCGACGTCTCCAGTCTCGTTACAACTCTACAAGTCCCGAGCACTAGATTGCCATGTATTTGGCGATTCTATTCGGCTTCGAGTGCCGCGGCCAGCTGCAACTTGTACTCGGCAGTAATACTTAGACTTCGCGGATCCGCCGATCCGTTACCAGTCCGGCGCCTTGCTGCCTCGATTTTGCTTCTTCCCAATCGTCGGGTGCTCGGCCTGCCGGGCTTACTGTTGGGGCTGCAACACTACAGCGCCGCATCATGAAGGGCCGTGGGGCCCTGGCTCGGCGCTGTCCTGATCTGGCCTCGTCGTTTTGCGAAGCATCCTTGCAACCTGACGCTTACATACAGGTACACTGCTGTTCTGCTCCACAGTCTGCTGGGGCCAAACGCGCTGTGCTGGAGAGTACTAGCCTCGATCTTCCCAGGTCCAAGACTCCAGAGAGGCGAGGCTTGTTGGTCGATACTGTTGACCTGACCTCCTGTCCCTGTATGTGATTGGGCACACACACACACACACTCTCTCTCTCCTTCGGGCTGTCTTGGGCACGACAATGTGCAGTGGCTGGTCCTGTAGATACCGGCGGTGTCGAGGGACGGGGACGTCCGTGTGCCTGGCAGGCAGCACGAAACGTGCTACACGTTTGTTCTTGCACAACGTCGGAAATTTTGCTAATTTACTCGTACTCGTACTTCTACCGGGGTAACCAAGATGCAAGTCTCGTGGCCGTACGCAGCGAACCAAACATCGCCCGTGTTCCCAGCAAGGTGACGCAGGCCGGGAGTCTCCGCGCATGCGCAGGATCATTCTATGCCGATCCGCTCTTTGACAGACTCCTGGTCGATTAAAGTCTCCACCCGCTCCAAAATTGGCCGGACAAGGTTGGCATGTTGGGAAGGGGTCCAGACAGGATCGTTGTATGGAAGGGCATTGAAACGACTCGTCGTGGACGATCGTCACTATCCCAGGGTGTCCAACTGCGGTGCTGCCACACATGCTCGAACCGTCGGGTGTTGGTTGCTGCAAGTGATGCGGCGGCATGGCGGCTCCTACGCCCGGCCACTTGCCTACCACGGCGCCATCGCGGCCCTTGTCGCATCATCATTATCACATTGCCTCTTTACTTGCGGGTCCGCGAGGCGACGTTTCTTTGATGGAGGTTACCGGGGGAGGGGGTTCGCCCATCGCACCCGGCATCGTCCATCATCAGCAAACCTTTTCGACACGCGAGGCGCCTGGTGTGCTACTGCCGACGGATGATCCTCCTTCATTCCTAGGCCTGCGCCACTACAGGTATACTGGATACTGGACCCAACTTCCTATGAGGGTCCGCTGTCAGTTCCCGAACCTGCCAAGGCCGGCCTAGCCCGTCTTTTGAAGTACTTCGTGTCCACGGAAGATGCCAAGACATCGCCTTTTGAGGACGACGACGGCCTTGGGCTCCGGTGAGATGTCGATGATATCGGAGCAAGGGTCGGTGTACATAAACGGCGCCGGAGCTGCGCCGGAATATCACTGTGCCTCATCGGGTGTGCTTCTAAGTTGTACGGCTTCAAAGGGTCTGGCGCTACGGTACCCTGATCGCATCTGAAGCACGACCCCGTTTGGTACAGGGCCGAAAGGGCCGGCGAACCGCGTTTTCAGAGCGCCAAGCCCCTGTCGTCGGTCGTCCTCCGAAGACGAGCTCGGCAGTAGGAAGGACCCGGAAAGAAGTCCGGCCGTCGGTAGCACAACGATGGCTCTCTTATTAGCTTCGTGTATAGATTGCGCCGTTACCGACAGTTCGACTTCATCGTGGCGGTGAGTGAGACGTCCGCTCTGTTCCGTCAGATTTTGCCTTTCCCTTGCCCTCATCCTGCTTAGCCCACTGGCAATGGGCTCCTTCACGTGCAAGGCTGCAGGAAATCCGCCCTCCACAAACAAACTACGGCAGCGAGCTGTGTTGTTTGGTGAGTTGTTTAATTCTTGATCCACATCCTGCGTCCGTAGTTCACGGCAAACCACACGTACATGAGTCCTGCGCCACCACAACCAAACAAGTTCATGTCCACTACATGGCGCGGCCATGGGCCAATATTTTGTCGACGACACCCGATGGGATGGGCCGAGCGACAAATACCAGGTAACTTTTGCTTTTGCCTCATCTCTGGGGCACAGGCTCCGTGCGCGCGTGTGCGTGTGTGCGTGTGTGCGTGTGTGCGATCTGGCAGGGGATCCCGCTCGCCCACTCCCCTGACAGGATTTCCCCTGACCTAATGAATGGGCTTACCGACCGACGCCAAAGCATCTTGGCCATCTATCCCCACGATGAAGGACACGATTAGCTTCGCGCGGTGGTGGGCCCAGAGCTTCTGCCGCGCACCTGAAATGGGGTGAGTGGTTATTGACAGGGAACAAGGTTGTTACTCGTACAGCAGCACGACGAGAACCGCCCGGAAACTCCCAAAGATTCCGTCGACCCTGTCGCTCCATCAGTGGCATCGACGTCAATAATTACAATTACGCCGCAAATGCTGGCACTAAAGGGCCCGGCCTCGCGTCCTCGCATGCCCGTAGATAAGATGTTCTGCTGGCTGCGACCCTCCCAGTGAGCATTTTGATTTCCCACCAGAGTCGGCAAGCATCCACGAGACCGCACGACCCACCGCAGGCCGCGGCGCCAATTAGCGGATCCGTGACGGACATCACAATGAGGGCATTGGTCAAATCCGTGGAGAATTATAAAATTCGTCGTTAGGCGTGTGACTGGGATGCGGTCGGCCAACTCTGCGACCACCGACATACATACACCACTCACTACTCGTACTGGCTGATCTGATTCCTTCGCCCGGCGCTTCGCACGATTTACCTATGGCATAGCGTCATTGTCAATAATACCTCCCTGTCTCATGCTTGCCAGATGCTGTGTGACTTGAATAAAGCCGCGAGTTGCCTGGCCTAGCGTCTTTGGGTTGGGTTGGGTTGTGTTGGTTTCTAGCTGTCGTTGCTCTATTGTCGGTGCCTGCTTGAGCAAAAGTGCCTCGCATCTCATGTGCATGATCGTGCGTACGGATTACGGATGCACAGCCACCCAACTCCATCGGACATTCATCACTGTCTCCACCACGATCAGCTGCTGCAATGGGGCTTTTCTCTCTTCCAGAAGGAGCAGCTTGGGGACCAACAGACAGAAGTAGGCAAGGTGTGAGATTCCCGATGGAGCAAATACGGCAGACGTGGCGTGATGTTGCTGCCATCAGGAACCAAAAACACAACCTCGGGCTCCATCTCTGGAAGAGGGGCCGATCTGACCGAAGGAATTGAAAGCTTTTCCCAAAGAATCTCGTGCCGCAGCCCCAGATGCGATGCGCACCGCAGTCCCTGCAAGAATGAGGCGGACAAGAGGACCCTTTGGTGGCGCGTGCAAGAATCGAGATTTTCTAGACCCGCGAGAGTGGTTTGCCTAATGCACGGCGATACCCAGTCGCAACATGCGTCCTCCGAGGCCTGTCGCGTCATCGGAAGGGGTACTCCGAATCACGCGTGGCAGGAAAGGACGCCAACGGCATATACGAGAGCAAGGCACGCGGGAACCAAAACTTAGTCTGGTACGAAGCTTCCGGGACCGGTCCGCGGCTGGGAGGAACTGGGCCGAAGGAGAGCGAGAAAGCAATCTTAAGGCAGTGACCTCATGAAGGCACCCTCAAGGACTATGCACAAAGCAGTCGATGTCACGAGCGATTCGATCGTCAACGGTCCGCCGGGTACAAGATCCTGACCACATGGTTGTTGGAGAAGATTTGGGGACCGCAATGTCCGTCCCCTGTTGCATGACCTAATCGCAGGACAAGCCCGCAGTAGCAAGGCGTCCGGCGTGCTCGGCGCTGGCTGGGCGATCTACTTGGTTGGTTGCCAGTTTCATGATAAGTGGACGGCGGCGCTTCGTTGAGCTCATCTTTAGCCGTCGTGCTCTAACGTGGCAAGCGTGACATCGGACTTGAGCTACCGGCAACCTTGGCAAGAGCGTGATCGTGAGCGCGCGGGTTTGCGCAAACCCTTCGTGACCACGCTGGCTGCCAATAGATGGACCAGAGGCAGTGCGCATCGGCATCGTGCTCGGAAACACTACGATCTGACCCTGAACCACGCGCTCATCGCGAGTGGCAGGCAAGCCTATCGCGGGAAAATCAAGTGGTGGAAAAGCCACCATTTTCCGAACTTTTACTAGGGGATTCGGCGGCTGGGGCGCGGGCAGGGACCGGCTTGGCGCGGCCTGCGTTGATTATTGGATTCTATTTAATCGCACGGCGTTGCTCTAAACCCCGCTGGCTCCGTCACCACGCGTGTCATATTTTCCCGTTGTCCTCCTTCTGTCAGGACGGAGGAGCCTTGTTGGCGGAGTCGGCTCCTTGTTCACCTCATCTCCGTGGCTTGCGATGCTTTTAGATTTAGGCCGGGCCAGGCAGCAAGGGTCACGGCCGCCTTCTGGCTGGTGTCCGGAGAGCATGGGCATCGGCGGTTGCAGAATCTCATGCGATGCGATGCGAGGTTCCCCGTTTGACAAGCTGTCCTGCATGCATGCGCCACCGACGACGACGTACGCTCCCCCTCCACCCCCGTTCGACCACAGGCATGACTGGAGGAGGTGCAAAGTACGAATACTGGGGGCCGGAAAGCGAGGCTGACGGTTGTTGGCCCAGAACTTGGCGACTGAAGACGACAAATGACAAAAAAGAAATCTGTTGTACCTTCGCAGTGTCATGTGACGGATGCAACCACCCAAGTTCCAACAGGAAACGTGTCGCGCCAGGAACCAATCGACAGCACAAGGTGGGAAGCGGTTCGGAATCTCACGTTGTCATGTTTGCGGGCCTTGGGCCCTGAATGTCACGCTGTCTGCCTCGAAATCTCTCTGCCTGTCAATACTGTCAGCGCCAGCCATGATGACGACAGCACGCCGTGTCATTTCAAGGTGATCGAGACGACTGCCTCTGGACTTGATCTATCCGCTTCTGCGCAAGTCCCCGTCCAGCCGCGGTAGCATGGCATGGCTCTGGGACGCTGCCGCGAGCGTATGCACATCAGCCAGCGGATGATGGAATGGGGATTGCATCGAGGATCGAAAGCGGCATCAGCCGCACACCCTGCAAAGGATGGCTTGCAGCAAACAACGACTTGTCAGGCGCACCTCTGCTCATCAAGGAGATGGATTGGTCGAGCAGTACGCCAAGGTCGTCACATCAGCACGCCCTTTTGACATTGCATGGAGATTCGGCGTACCACCGAGCTGACAAATGTGCCAGTAACGCTCCAGGGCAGCCTCGGGTGAGGATAGAGGTAGCATAGCATGCGATGCACGATTGGGAGGTGCGATGACACCCCTGAAAGCCTCATCTTCCATGCCAACCAGGCTGGCGTTGGAGACCGGTGAGCACGGAGGTGTTACTTTTGTCGGACACACCCAACAAGTATGATGCTGGCGCAGGCTGGCCCCTCGGGCCTGCTGCACCGAGCGTCTGCTGTTCCCACTCTGGGGCTCCCACAAAGGGTAGATGGCCGAAGTTTGGCTGAACCGTCATGATGAGCCTGGAAAGGAGCTTCCTGTCAAGTGAATATTGGCCCGAGGCCTGGCAGCGCCTCCGGTTCGAGAGCCAACGCGACTCGCAAGTAGTAAAAGGGAGGGGTGTGTTCGCCACAGACCGCCCGGTTGGGATCTGGCTGGCTGTGGAGACATCCGATCGACTGATCTGGGACGATGCCAGATCGGGACGGTCTGGATGCGATCATACCACGTCAGCACGGCGCCATGTGATTCATCCTGTCACGAGGTGGGCCAGTTGTCCCTCTAGGTAAACCCGCGCGTATTCTGGAGGCACCGCGCTGAGACGAGGCTGGTTGGTGTCCGCTTAGCGCCTGGCGCTTGAAAGCAGTGTCGAAAGCTGAGGTCTGGACAACGCCAGGGACGCCCCCGGAGGGACATGGTATGAAGTGGCTTTTGCCGTGCGGACCTGCCTGGGTGTAGAATCTCCTGTGGCCGCTCCAAGCGACTCTGGTTCGCGGCCCAATCACTTCGCTAGGTCTCGCGCTTCGCCAGGGCCGCTACCAAAGGCATGCGCCTTTGAGGAGAATATGACGAAGGCCGTTGGCCGCTGTTGGCCGCTGTTGGCCGCCGTTGGCCGACGGATCCCTGCTCAGTGTTGCCACAGGTAGAGAAGGCATTGGACTTCTGGGCACTCGTGTGGGAGAACTGTGCCACGCCGAAGCATGGGGGTTCAGGAGGCAGCATTGCATGGTGGAAGGGACCTCGAGGCATTAGGCGTCAGGCATCAGGCATCAGGGAGCCTGTACATACGAGCTACGGGCTGAGAGTCTTCGCAGTTGGCTGGTCCTTGTCCCATCCATGCAAGTGTGCGTGACGTTCGTTGGCGGTTACCCAACTCTCTTTGTGATATCGGCAAGGGAGGTGCATCCTTCCCCAGGCTGCAGCAACCATGCTTTCGTCTAACCTCCACCGCATTCTCATCCGCAAGCCCCAAGGCCTCTCTCTGCCAGGGTACCAGCCATCCAGCTTCAAGATGGCCGACTCTAAGAGCTCCTTCTGCGCCGTGAGACGCCAACTACCTAGGTGGATCAGTGATAGCGCTTGGTTCTTTTGTGAGGGCCTTTCCGACCGCAATCCGCTGTCGATGGTCCATCTGCCCCCCACTCACACCCGGGGCACGCGCCGTTGCGAGATTCACGATACTCTCCTGTGCAGCTGGAACGATGCAAGCGCGTCAGCCACGGAGCGCCTAATGCTTCTATTGGGGACCCTGCTCTGGGAGCGGCATGGTGCAACAAATGGCGGGTGGCTTGATGCGCCTTCTGTCTGCGCGCCATGGCTCCATGCGCAACCAACGAGTCAGTAAAACCGTCGAGGCTCTTTGTTGTTGCAGCATCGCCCACGATGGGGGCGCACTTTCGATGCTGCCGTGCTGGTCATGCATTTCGGTTTCCGGACCCGAAAGCGAGTGTTTTGTGACAGTTCAGATCACAAGCCGCCGCGTGAAATGTTCTGCCGATCCTGTCATTTTTGATAACTTGCGGGCGGATAATATATCCCAGACCCCCGAAAGACAGTATCCACGCGATCCATGCTCTCTTGCTGTGCGAGTAATAAAAGGCCCCGAGAACTGGGGCTTCTCTCTATAGACGCGGCGGCGCGCAATTAACGGAACCCATCGCACTCCACAGCAATGTGATGTGTGCGGTGTGTCTCTTTTGGTCCACTTTGGCTTTAGGCAGCCCACTCCAGGCGTTGTCGAGATTTTCATGGCAGTTGCAAATGCGAACCCGCCGAGCACTCGGCAGGGAATAATTAATTAGCAGCCAGAGACGAACAAGAGCGATGTGTGCTCGTAGTAGCTGTTTACGCTAGCCCGTGGTGGATGGGGCACTCGCGGCCCGACAGCCGAAGGAAACAATGGTAGTGTCCTGGGCGGAGGATGTGGAAGCGAATCCGCAGCGGCTACGACCTTTTCAACAGATCCTGCACGCATTGCAAATCTTGCATTACGAGAGCACTCCGGTAGCATTTGAGTCCACCAGGCATGCCTTGCGGCGTTTCGCACCCGAGGTCTCAGCCCTGCCGACAGCCGGTCGTCACAATTGACAAGCCGAGCTTCGCAAGCATCACAGCCGTCGGAAGTTATCCGCACGCCGCATATCAGTTTTGCTTCTTATGCCCCTGAACAGCGAGGTGATATTTCTGTCCTCTAGAGCAAACCCTCCCACCGCAACGATGTAATCTTCAGCCCTTGCATCACTCAGTCTCGGCACAGAATGCGCTTTCTCGGCTCCGTCTGGATGTCCTTTTTGCCGGAGCTTCTTGTACGTTCCGGGCTCGGGCGACCAATCGACCTTGTCTAATTGTCAATGTGTCCGTTTGCGATGACGACTCCAACCTGGCTGCCAGGCAACCGGAATGTACTGTTGCAGGCACCCACTTAGCTCAACAACTTGCTCCTCTCTGCTCAACTATACAGTAGTCATGCTCCCTAACAAACTCTGGGAGAGAAGACTGCCGTCATCACTTGAGATGACATGCAATTCGGAGTGGCTTGGCCTTGGCGCCTTTGCCGGCCGGCAATCGCTGCGACTCCATTCATGCATGACCTTTGGCTACGCGAATGCGCTGCCCGGTTCCAGCACCCAGCGTCGCAGGCAGGAGGAACGAGTGCTTCGTACCTAAAGCCTAGTATAAGTACAACGCTAGGGCCGACGGCTTGTATTCGCAGGGTTACTTCGCTTACGGAACGATCAGGATCGACTATCGACCACGAGGCGCTAGATCTACTTAGGGTCGCCGAACAATCGGCGGCCGAGGCTGGAAGTGGAAACGTGCGATGGCATCGCGGGCGTCAATGGGCGCCAGCAAATCGCTCGCACATGACTGTGGAGTTTCCCTCTCAACATTGCGTTACTGTCAGGAAGGCCTCTTGCCGTTGATCAACCTGCGACTGAGCGTGGCCTCTTCTTTGCATGCAGACCGAGGTCCGTCAGAAGGTTGAGCACCATCATCTACGGACAGACTCGCTGTCGATGCCTTCGCGCTCGTCTCCATGCAAAGCCCCATGCGGCTACTCGTATGCCAGTGGACATTGAATCCCTGATCGTTCTCCCCGCACTCAGGGTCTCGAACAGTTGTACGATGACTAGGTACTCCACAGCTCGGCCAGCCCGTTCGCAATGGTGCGCCGGAGGCTTCTACCTGAGCGCAGGTCATAGCGAACAAGCGTAAGGCTCCCGTCCAGCTAGTCGAGGCGGTGTGATTGAATTTCAGAAGAGCGTCGGCTGTTGACTGATTGAGGCCTACGTTGTGGGGGGTCGGAGCGCCAAAATGGCGCCTGTCGTCGGCTCGCCAGCTTGTTTGCCCACCCGTCAGCACGTCAGGCTACGGCTCGTTTGTCAGGACAGTCGACGCGGGTTGTATGCATAATTGCGGTCTGACCGTCTGAGTGCCGCTGTCGTCGCTGCGTCGACAATTTGGGGGCCGAGTGGTGGCTGTTCCATCGTGACTCGCTCCCATCAGCAGGGAGGGAGCCGTGCGAAGTGCCGGTCAGCCGCAGCTCTCGAGGTTACTTCCCGAGGAAGGCTATCGCGGCTTATGGCTGTGTGCTCCCCATCGAGCTCCCTGAGTCGCACAGGTGTCCCCAGATCCTGGCTGCCGGCCCGAGCCTCTCCACACCCCCTTCTAGTGCAAGTGTAGCGCGTCAGCAGCACCTCCGAGACCACGTCTCGCTGAAGACCGGCCACTGGAGCTGCCTGAAGGTCTCTGGTGCCTCTGTGCCTTTGCTGCGTCGATCCTTGACTCACGTCACCGGCCGCTGCTTCGGAAAGCCCAAGCCATTGTCCTTCAATTGCCGGTCAGCCTCGGGCCGAAGCAGCTGAGCACCTACGTGGTGGACGCGGTGCATCGTCTCGACTGGAGTGGAACAGGGAGCCACTGATCATCGATCCGGGGCGCGGGGCAGCAAGGGGGCTTCGCGGAATCGAGATTCCAGAGTTGGGGTGGGAACTGCAGGGACAGGGCAGAAAGTGCGGCTGCCCGTTGCGATTGAGCTCCCGCTGTGCTGAGTAGAAAGGGCAAACAGCTGTGAGCTGTCCGACGGACTGGTAAATGAGACCCATGCATCTGAAACGGTCACAATTCCGATGTGCCGGGAAGGGGAGGGACAAGATAAGATGAGGAAGTGGGAAGGCAACGATGGCAACGCCATGGCGGTTTCACGCCCAGTTCACCATCATCTTTTCCGGTAACGGTGGCTTGTCGTTGAATGTCACCGGTGGAGATTTGTCCCGTCTTTCGGTGGCATGATGGGGCTTGGGGATGGGCTCCGGAGGGTTCACGCCAGCTTCCCCAACATACAATCATGATTCCATGAGATCCGAGACATGTATTACGTCCTGCCCGGTTACGGAAAAGCCACGCCTAGGCCGCCGCAGGCATTCATTTGCAACAGTCATGTCTTTTTTCTGAGCGGAGCGACTGGCAATGCGACGAATTTAGGGCTTGCACACACCCCCTGTTTCGGGATGGCAGCAGCCTACATACAGTGGCCGGGCGAGAATCGCCAATCTGCAAACCACGGATCGGACGGGCTTTGGAATCGCGGGGACGAGGCTTGCGTCCTGCCGCTACCCCCGGGCGAATCGATGAACTGCTGGTAAGGGGGGGAGGGGGGTAAGCTTGTTTCGTGACTGGCTTTTTCCTGAGGGTTTATCGCTTCGGGTGACGTTCAGTATCGCTGGTCGGGGACCAGACGGTCGACCATCGTCCCGTTGGTTGGAGTCTGGGACGGTTCGTTGGTCCGCCGTGAGACAGCGTTGTTGGCTACTTCGACCGTTGGGAGCTACGGGACACCGATGACGCTTCCTGCAATGGCACAGCTGGAGCCTGGAGGGATAAAGGAGCAGCAGCAGGATACGGAGGTGAGTACGTCAGTCGGGTTTAGGGTAGCTGGATGAAAGTGCTGTTCAGCTGTCACGGGTGATATCATGGCTGGGTCTGAGACGTGGGCTCTGTGTCTACATATGAAACTGCTGAGAGAAGAAAGACCTGTGAGAAGGTCCACCACGCCTCTCTTCAAGGCCAAAGGTTTGTTCTACGTTGCGAATTGTGTCAGCCTGGGCTGAAGTCCAAGCAGACACGAATCACGATTTAAATCCTCGAGATAGATAGGGGCAACGACAAACGTCAACTTGGGATACGTAAAACAGTATTCTAGAAAGTTAATATGCCACAGCGAAGCGGCCTGACCTTGTACAAACGGGAACTCATCTTAGTCAACAGCAGATATCGCCCGTTGTTCAAGGCCCCTCAAATTACAGCACAGCTCAAATCTGTCCCCCCGCCCCATTATTAGTACAAGAACGACGCTTTTCGCTAGCATCATTAGTTGTTGTTTACTATGCAATTCCCCCCTTATAAATTGAGCGCTCCTTGGAGCGGCAGGTTCCGGCTGCTGTTGCCAACGTGAAGATTGTACTGGCCCCTCTGCAGCCGCCATTTCTGCACCGTCGTGTCCCATTCGCTCAGGTCTCGGCGCGTCAACTCAAACGACACTGTCCGCGACTCGTTGGGCTGCAAGGCAATCTTCTCGAACCCGCGTAGTTGCTTTGCCGGCCCACCGGGAATGCCGACGTACAGTTGGACCACCTCAGAGCCAGTTACGGCACCCGTATTTCGTACATCGACGCTGACGTCGACGATGGCGTCCCATAGATCTGACTGGCCGCCAGGAATGACGGCGCCGGAGGGATACTCCGTCGTATTGGCACCGGGAATGCGCTGAATGTTAATGTTGGACAAGGCAAAGGTTGTGTAGCTAAGCCCGAAGCCAAACTCGAAACGAGGTTCGATATTGTGCTTGTCAAAGTACTTGTAGTCGTGGAACACACCCTCGGAGAAGTCGGATTGCGGGAACTTCTCATACTGCCCCTGGGGCAGATCAGGGTCAAGCGCGTGCCCGTAGTCGGAGTCCCTCTTAGCCACGGTGTAAGGGAGCTTGCCAGAGGGGTTGGACTCGCCATAGAGCAGCGAGACTAGGGCTTCGCCACTGTCGCGGCCAGGGAGGTGCGCGAAGATGACGGCCGTGACGTTGGGATGGTCGACGAAGCCATCGACAAGGCGGATGCCCGCGTTGTGGAATACGACAACCGTCTTGTTGCACTGGTCTGCCACGGCCTTGATGAGGGTGTCAGTGTACTCGTCCTGGAGGGCGGGGCGATCATGTCCCTCGCAGGCCCAAGCATTGCCAAAGACAATGCAAGTGTCGGTCAGCGGGTCAACGACGGGCTTAGGGGAGATAAAGTCGTGGAACAAGGGGGTATCGTCTCGTGCCGCCCTGACCTTGAGGGATTCAAAGGGAGAGGTGAACACGGCAGGTGTCGTGGCACCAGATCCGCAGCCGCCGATGAGGGTGCCGTTTCTGCCAATAGTCGCTTGACCTGAGAGGTACTCATCTACCTCTATTGACTCAGCACCGAGAATCCAGACGTTGGAGTAGATGGGGGCAGGGCCCGGGGCGAAAAAGTCGGGCGACTTGGCCGAGTAGCCGAACAGGGACAGCATTCGAGGGGCCTTCAGTGGCAGGGTGTTTTTGGTGTTCTTGACGAGGACGTGACCTTCGACAGCGCCTTGAAGAAGGACAGGAAGAGCGCCGGGTTCGCGTCCACGTCCATCGACGGCCTCATGTGGTTTTGTGACGTCCTTGGGCATCCCGATCCCAGGTTTTGGGAGAAGGGAGTCTTGCTTGAACTGGTACCACGTGGTGATGATTCTGGAAAGAATTAGCATCCCGTATGTCATTGCGGATGGCCACTGGGCAGCACCATCACTCACCTGGTAGCCATATCAGTCAAGCGAGACTCTGGAACGGAGCCGTTCTGGACGGCCTCAACGAGGGACTTGCCCCAGAATCCACCCGGGTCAGGCATCGCCATGTCCAGGCCGGCGAGAGCCGTTGCGACGCCGGCATGCTGCGCGCCCCAATCGGAAACAACGAAGCCCTGAGGTCCATTAGAGATATGAGTGGGGCTTTCCCACTGCATTGGTGTGACGTACTTGGAAACCAAGCTCAGTCTTGAGCAGCCCGTTGAGGGTCTTGCTGTTGGCACAGCCGTATGAGTTGTTGACGCGCTGATAGGAGCACATGATGTTGCCGGTGCCAGCCTTGACAGCGTCTTGAAAAGGCCTGGCGGAAGCGGAGTCAGCAACACTACCTCTAACAAGAACGAACTGAGGCCAAAGCTGTAGTCTTCTTACCAGAGGTAAACCTCGTGCATGGTCTTGTCATCGACGTTGGAAGAGACGGCCTCTGTGTCATCGGACGGAACTCGGTAAGATTCCTGCTCGTTGGCGATGAAATGCTTCAGGGAGTCTCAGTTACTGTTGCGCCTTCAACTGCAAGAGGCCAAGAAGCACTCACTTTGAGGCTGGTTTGAACACCCTCGCCTTGAATGGCCATGACACTCTGGGACACGAGCGCACCAGACAGATACGAGTCGACAGAGAAGCCCTCCCAGTTTCTACCGCCGAGGACGACGCGCCAGGCTGGGCCAACGACGGGGCCGAGCAGGACGTTGACACCCTTTCTCCTGAATTCGCCGCCCATGGCGGAGCCTCGCTCAAAGGCGAGCTCCTTGTTCCAGCTGATACGACAACATTAGTTTTGTGGGCAACAGCACCAGAATAGGGGACGCATGAACCTGGCGCCAACGTGGATGCCGCTGGGATATGAGTTGACGAGATCGGTACCGCGCAGGCCGTTCCCCGCGTCGGACAAACACATGCCTGGGAAGCCGAGGCGCTTGATCGGGGCGATGCTGCCAGAGCAGCTGGTGCCCAGGTCGACGCCGCCAGTGAGGCTTGCCTGCAGCGCACACGCGGGTTAGTCGACACTCGTCTGGGCAACATGGCGGTCGGCGTCTTGCCGTACCTTTTCCTCGACCGTCATCTGGCCGACCAAAGCCTTGGCCTTGGTGTAGGCGTCTGCCCACTCGCCGCCCACCATTTCCGCTGCGCCGTGGTTGTCAGCGTTTCAATTGGCATGGAGAAGCGGCTATAGGGATCCTTACGCGACGGGTATATGGGCGGCGACTGGCCGTAGAAATGAGAGTCGTCCTTGATGACATTGCCGTCGCCAGTCACCGTGGAGCCCTGGAGAAGGGCCAGGCTAGTGAGGCTGACGAACAGCACTCGCGAGGAAACCATGATGGCGAAGGCTGTGCGAGTGTGCCGCGAACGAGGGACGGGAAGTTGAGAAGGGCAGCCCGACGTTGAGCGTGATTGATAGCACTGGGCAGATGTCGCAGGTGCCCTGCAGAGGAAGGGCAGCGGCCAGCTGGAGAGGATACGCGAGTGAAGTGCCTCTTATGTATCTCTGGTGACCATGGACATTGCAACGGCAACTATACTGGCACCTGCACTTGCACTTGCCGTTCTCCCTCCTCGTATACGCGCCCGTCCCATTCGTGCGCACAGTATGGTAGGATGCAACAGCAACAACAACGGCCGACGTGGTAGAGCGGCGCCAGTGAGGTGCTATTGCCACGCTACTTGGACGCTTCCAAGACAAGGTAGGTTGCCTGGACGGCAGGGCTCCCGTGTTATGCCTGCGGATATTCGTACGAGTAAGTTGCTGCAGCCCAGAGCAGGGACCCGGGGCTCGACAGCGGATCTCGAGCGGCGCGGGGGAGGGGCCGCTAAGGCAAGCGCCTCTGGGGCGATCCGCTGCCTCGCTGTACGAGCACTTGCAGGTCCCGTCGATTAGCACTGACAATGGGTCTTGTTCTCGCATGCGTCCCTGTGTACGATGAGACAGGTATCAGGAGCTGAGGTATGAAATGACGCAAATAGTATGAGGTCCTCATAAAGTTCAGACGCTTCAACAACAACGTTCATCTGACGTATCCAAACCTTAGGTTCTGTTGACGTAGGGCCCAGGCCGTTGCCAGGGCGTTTCACGGTAGAATGCCGGCAGAACGCGACGTGGCCGTGGGGACCAACTCTACGTCCGTACCTTGTTCCGAAAAAAACAGGGTTGGGCTTGGTGCGGCCCGTTATGGTGGCCACCCACACCCGAGACAGCCAACTTCCGACTGGCCTATGAAAGCTTCTCGGGCTAGCCTCTTATTCTTGCAGCCGGCACAGCGTTTACATCCCCCAACAAGGTATTCAGGATAATGCTTCAATGAATCCGCGAAAAGTCCAAAAAGAAAACAACATACAGCAGCCGGTATTCGCTGGTCGTCACCGACCCAACTACTAATCTGCCTCTCACATGCTTAACGTACGGGGAGCAGACGGGACCCAGTGCATTCATGTGGATATGGCCGTATGTGTCAATTTAGCTTGCCAATTATGCTTATAAGCCTTTCAGTTCGCAGAGCTCAGCACGTTGCATACTACCTAATTATTAAAGTCACCGACATTTACCTGGACTTGTTTGTAATTCCTGTCAACAATTACAACGTGCGTCTGATTACAGTAGCTACCCTATGCGCTCCGAACGCACCCTCAGATTGTGTCGAATTCAAGGTAGGAACATCAACGTGATGTGTCAACCGACAAGTGTCGTTGTATGCTGGGTAGATGGCGTTGCAACCTGTTTTGGTTGACTTTGCGAATGCAGTCCTTTGCCAAGAAGACGCAGACGACGTTGGGGGAGGTCAATACGGGACAATGTAACCTCGCGGGATGACGGGATGAACAAGTTTAAGCGGCAAACCGGCCCGAATATTACTGTATGCAAGATGGAATCGGGGCGCATTTGCTTCATTGGGGAGAGTCATAGTCACTTTTTTCTCTCTCCTTGCCCCTTACGCTATCCCCACGATGGTCTTCTAGTGCGCCGGCTGCTCGGGAACGCAGCCGAGCATGTTTCAACCTACTCCGATTTGTTTGTGGAGATTTCGCAAACAGCTTTGCGACGGAAAGTTCGAAGCCACACGACTCTTTGGGTTGCCATGATGGAGTCAAATGTGTAGGCCTTTCGAATCCTGCTACTAGATGCTAGGCACGCCGTAAAATTTGATACCATCTCTATCCATGTCAATCGTGGCCACGCTCCCATTATCGGCCGCAATTCTCAAATCGACAAGAGCCTCAAGCTCAGCAGGGATTGTGATGCATGAGAGAGAACATTCAGGGCCCCACGTCTTCAAAGTCAGTGAATTTACTCCATGTATGGCTATCGTTTCGTCGTGTCCTGCCCCGTCCATCCATCCGGCATGCCCTCTCCAGCTCGCGAGGCCTGGGTATCATTCGCGGACCAGCTGTCCCACTATGCGTTTTCCCACATCGTCCAACTGCTTGTTGCCTCCTCTTTGGCCGCTCGGCTCCGTTTATCTCTTCCTTGGGGTTCTCATAGCCTTCAGCAAGGTATATCACCGAGCCCTCAGACGAACATCATCGTCTCGTCTTCATATCTGTGTCAGGCGCGGATGCCCATCAAAACAGTTGAGAAGTCGTACTTCATAGTGTAACATCTATACTGAAGACCTCCGACATAGTAAAAAGCGCGCAATAACTGAGGAAGAATACCGGCCGTAGTCCAAATCGTGACGCAAGCTCAAACAAAGGGCTGAGGCGTATCGGTCATGTAGCTGCTTTTGACATCATGGGGAATGCGAGCGCGTATTTCGGCGATGAGGCGCATTTGTTGCTCCCATTAGTGGGGTTGTTGACATTCGAAAGTACATGTGCCTATCCATGTCTGGTGCGGAATGGTGAGTAGTGAGACGGCCAAAATCGGTCCGAGGAATCGTGGTCCTCACAGGATGAGTTGCTTCAAGTTGCGCTGGATGATCATGTCCTGCACAGAGCCCATGGTGATCTTGAGCAGGTTGGTGTCCGTCGCATTGGTAAAGTGTCCGTAAATCTCCTTTTCGGGGTTTCGGCTGAGCGCACGGAACTTGTCAAGGAAGTACTTGCTGGCCGACTTGTAGTCGTCTTCGGGCCCGTGGTAGTCGGTAAATCCGTACTTGGTGATAGGGCTGTGCGGCAACTTCTCTCTAAAGAGATCCATCTTGTTGAGGAAGAGAATCATGGCCGATTTCGTGAACCAGTGGGAGTTGGCGATGGACTCCCATAGCATCAGGGCTTCGTTCATTTGGTTCTATGTTCTGCAGTGAGCTCACAGCACGTCAACTGAGGATATATTTTGGTGATGTCGCCTTACACCATCCTTGTCCTCCACGAGGCATTGATCGTAGCCACTGATGGCAACAAGGAAAAGCAGACAGTGCACGTTCTCGAAGCAATGAATCCACTTCTTCCGCTCCGATCTCTGGCCCCCCACATCAAACATTCGATACGTTAATTGGCCTAGGTCGAATATAGTCTCGGTGATGCCAGTAGTCCTTAATCGTGAGCGGAGAAGGTCCTGGTTGTTGGGGATGTAGTCGTCAGCCCAGATGCGGTCCATGTCGTCAATGAAGCTGTGTCCACCGAGTAAGCAGTCATCTGAGATACATTGGGCGAAATGCGACATACTATGTCAAATTGTCATGCAACGCATACTCGTTACCCTTTGCAATCGCCGCCTTGACGCCGCTATCCTGCCACAGCGCCTTGATCGGCTCAAAGTAATCTTGTGGCAGCTTCTCCTCGACGCCAATCTCATTCTCCACGAGAATGTGAGCCATGTGTTTCTGCGCAAGCCGGGCGAGTCAGCCAGATGTCCCATCGTCCGTAGGTCACGCATGCTTTATGGCCTCCTCAAAGTCGGCTGTAAAAGCTCACAAGGCCTCGAGGCTATCGGGGTCATGATAGAAAGCTCACCTCGTTGTCGGCGTTGTCGAACTGGTAGTTTAGCTCGGCCATGGCCTCGTGGATGGTGCGAAACGAGTGCACGATGTTGCTGAAGATGACGGGCTTCCACTCCAGCCTCTCTCGCTTGCTGAAGCCCTCAGAGTAAATGAGCTTCATCTGCTTGAGAATGGTAGACTTTCCAGACTCTCCAGCTCCTGTTGGGGGCACGGTATGTCAGTGTTCAGGTCATTGGGATCGGAGGGCGCAGCAACACGACGCGAGGTGTTCGCAGGCGAGTACTTGTCGCAGACACTGAGCGCGTGCGGGGGCTGCAGCTGCAGAGCTTACCGAGCAAGAGTAGCTTCACTTCTTTAGACATGCGCTTCTCATCCTGGCGAATAACCCGGTCGATGTCGCGCGAGCGCGCAACGCCGCTGCTGGTCTTTTCGCGGCCGCCTAAGCACATGTTGGAGCGAGGTTGAGCCAGCGTTGCGGCTGAACGGGGTAGTGAAGGACACAACGATTCTGGCTCAAGTACAGCGAGGCGAGGTTCCAAGGTTGGCAATGGGACACAATTCGGTCGGGCGGCTTGTTGGATGCGCTGGCTGCGAGAGTTTAATCTGCCAACTCTCTTTTTTGGGTCCTGACGCCGTCTCGTGCGTAGGCCTTGGCAGACTGCGGTGCTCGCCAAAATGCGCCCGTTGTGTCGAGGTGACTAGAGAGCGTCGGGTCGTGCCGTGTCGAGTCGAGTCGAGTCGTGGAGAAAGCTCTGGCGCCTCTCGAAACCTAATCAGACGCAAGGTAGGGGGGGTAGAGGTAGCTTAATAGGCGAGTGGCCAACCGTGCGAAAAGAGGAGACAGGGCGACGCAGAAGGAGAAAATATTCCCTTCCTCGTGGCAGCAGCTCCGCCCGCGCAGCAAACGTGGTAATGGAGGATCCGTTATGATGATTTTTGGGCCCTCGTCTGTTGTCCTGTCTGCACCTTCAGGTGCTAGCATGGGTGCACGAATGGGTCGCAAGAGTCGGCTGGGGTGGTCGTAGGCGCCGACCGGGGGGTGACGTGGGCGGAGATGGTGGGCTCCAGCGGCGCAGACATTGGGCCAAATCCTGCCAGGTAATATAGGGCGCCTGGTCGGAACCCACGCGTCGAGCCGGCCGACGATTTGGAGGGTTTCGGTTGCTGCAAGGGCCGGGTTGCTGAGATACCTTACCTTAGGTAGGATGCAGACAAGGACGCTGGCGGCGAGCACGGCTGGCAGCGGGGTCCAGCCCGCCGGGCCCTGGTAAACGGAAGCAGCGTCAGCAGCCGCCCAGCGAGCAAGCAGCAGGCACTGAGCTAGGTCGGATTAGATGTCGGCACGTAAGGTGCGTACCCGTAGACACCTCAGGCCCGACCGGTGCCTGCGCAAGCTGCGCGTCTCTCTACCTCAAACCTGTTGCCGGTGGCTGCCAAACGCTTTCGGTAAGGAGTCGGGAGCATCTTCCGAGAGACCCCAGCACGAAACTTGTGCGCAAGGTGAGGTATACGACAGTATCTATTCCAGCCCCTCATCGGCCGATAGTGACAAGCAGACAGCCTGGCTCGCATGTTCAGCAGCTTGGGCCCCCAACAATGTCTCGATGCCCCTCCCGTCTTCCAGCGCCCACGGGACAGACGCACGCGCACACCCGCACGGATGCAGCACTTACAGGCCGGCCGGTGGTGTCTTATCACCGTCTTCTCGTTCGGGAGCCTCCCGAATTGCCGTAACCGCACGGACAAATGCCTCTTCCTTGCCCTTGTTCTGCGGTGACCGTCGACATTTTGTTAGGAGAAACAGCAGTCGAGAATCGTGCAAACATAGCCATCGTCGACGGCGCCGCTACCAACCATCCTACGGCGTACGAGTACTGTAGCCCTATGGCCACCCATGGCAGGGCCCTCTCGTTCGTCAGTGGAGTCGGCGTCGAATGGCGCTGCCCTGTACTCGTACAGCGTGCAGAAGGGCCTCCTGAAATGGCGCCGCACGCTACTCAACTTGCTCTGGCTCCCAAAATACAACCTGGTCGCTGCTGGCATCATGCGCGCTCAAACAAGGAGCCGGCTGTCCCCTCCAGCTCCTATGCCAGCCTGCGGCCAGGACTGAGGCCACCGTACGGAAGGTGCGTGGTCGGGCACAAGCCACCAACGTGTTTGTCTTCGTCTTCGACGATGGCGGGAAAATCGCGTGGCACCCACGGTGAAGGCGACGCCTCTTACGGCATCTGCGGGTGAGAGAGCGTTGGACGAACCAACCGAGTTTTGACAAGTTCTGGAGCGGCAACCAGAGCACGAGCGACCGGGTGCCAAGCGACGGAGCAGCTCAGCCACTGTGGGCTACCCGGCCCCGGGTCCCGGTATTGGTTCCGGTCGCCCTTGTCGCTTGCACCACGCAAAAAGCGCGTCCTGCCATTTTGGGGGACCAAGCAGTATCCTGGGGAATTACGGGAGCGTGATGCCATGGGGAGCCACTCATGCACCCATTGTTCCCTGCTGTCACAAGCCCCTGGCAGTAGCTGAAGGGTGGCTTGCTGCGGTCGCGAGAAATCCGGCGGTCTTCCTGCCGCTAATGCGTACGAGGACTGGCCTTTATTTGCATGCTTCGGCAGTGAAAGTACTGCTAACTGGTCTGGACTCTGCTCGCGAATTCGACGAAGTCGAGAGTCGGGCTCACGGTGGCGCTTGCGGCGGGCCTGGCTGGTGACAACGCGATGCGACTCTGCAAGCAACTGAGAGGGTATCGCCGGAACCTTGAAAGGCCAAGCTTTCTGCATCGTGATAAGATGTGCAAGCGATGACGAATGCAGATGGCCGCAAGGTTGCCATGTTTCAACAGTGTGGCGCTGGAGGACCACTTACCACAAAACAGGCCCGGAGTCATGTCATTATAGGCGGGGAACAACATGGCTTGTCATGCGATATTCTTCGTATGGTGCTTCCCATGACAAGCGCAAATACACTTCTCAGACGAGCCAGGTCACGATGATGTGACTTGAAGATAACCATCTCAGACGAGCCAGGTCACGATGATGTGACTTGAAGATAACCATCTCAGACGAGCCAGGTCACGATGATGTGACTTGAAGATAACCATCTCAGACGACTGCCGACGCCCTTGTTTTATCTCTATGACACACACTGCACGACAATGTCTGCCAAGAAATGACCGGCGTTTACATCGTCTACAGCGTCGATTTGATGTAGGATGCTTTGTGGATTGCCCGTGCCGCTTCGGCTTCGCCCCTCGGCGGCCGCACAGGTGCGCGCTAGACATGCAGAGCGCTGCGTGCTTTTATGTCGTCGTCGACACTGTTGCCCCGCCTGGTGAGCCCGCCGCCTTGATCGCCATCAGCTGGCGCAGGCGAACCTGACAAGGCCATCGTAATGGTGCCAGTAGCTGCTCGGGCTAATGATGCTGTAACCTGCGTGCTTACCGCAGGGCCATGAATCAGATGGCGGGCCGACGCCCCTTGAGTCTGAAGCCGGGCGCCTGAAAGAATGAAGGAATCGCCAAGTCGGTGGGTAAGCGTCCAACGGCGCGGTAGCATAGTTCGAGCCGAGGGCCGGAGACTGCGAAATCACAATGCCACGCGAGCAGAGCGGCTTGGACTGCGGCTGCATAACCAATTTGACCATTGATGCGAAACGGCTGCATGAACAGGAAGCCACTTTTTAAGTGGATGGCTCCTCCAGAACGAAGCATGCTGCGCTTTTTGGCTTATTACAACTGTCTGGCTGCGGGGCGAGGGCGTGTAACTTAGGTATTAGTTGATGCATGCACTCACAAGGGCCTCGGTTTGACAGAACAACTGGAGTCCTTGCACAAGTGGGAAGAGAGAGGCAAGCGATCACACTGGGGCGCGTCCGCTTGATTCCAGAAGCCGCCGGCAGGGCGACCTGCCACGCGCAGCCGCAGCTAGACTCAACGACAGACGAGCTATGATGGCGATTTGAGAATAATACGGCCAACACTTCTGTCTTCCCACTCGGCGGATGGGCCCGAGGCATTCCACAAAATGCGGCCTCGGGGGCTGTCTCATGGATTGGCATTTGACCTAGGCAGGCAAGCATACGATAATCCTCCACAGCAGCAACTCCAGCAAATGCGCCGCACCCAATGGAGCTTCGATTGATGCACAAGCAAGGGTCGCCGTCGATGGACACAGATCTGCGGCTGTTAGGATCCACGACGTGCCGCTTCCGAGGCTTGACACTAGCTTCTCAACCGTACGTGCCTGACGCCAGCGAGAGGTCGCAGGATTCTTATCGACATTTGCTCACACTAAGGCAGCCCGAAGACGGTTTAGCTCTTGCTCTGTGCTGACGCTAATATGCCCTCGAACGAGATACTCAAGGGTGTCTGGTCGCAGAGAGGCGGCGTTTGCAACGCCTAGATCTGGGTCACGATCTCGAGGACGTGAATTTTCGCGATCTTTGGTTAAAAACACACCAACGGTCTGCCCAAGCCGGAGGGAAAAGTGCATCCCTTGCCAAGGTAGATCAGGAAGCCGGTTCAACAGCGCAGGATGAATCAAGCAACACTGTGCTCTGAGCGCCTGTTGGTGTGCGGGCACATCCATCTCGAACCGATTATCCCTGGCCACCGCCTCGGACGCCAGCGGCACGCATCCTCATTGGGATCCGCCTGGAGGGTGGTATCCTTATTGAGATTCCCGAGGCAATTGCCGAGTCACACCTCTCCTCCTGGTAGCAGTCTATCACAGTCCATTGTTGCTGTTGCATCTTACCATACTGTACATGTATGCACGACAGCCAGCCCATTACGGTTCATACAATGGATACTCTCCTCTGTCCTGACACTGGGTCCGAGGCCCTGCAATATCAAGGCTTGGACTTCATCGACACGGCTACCAAAGAGCCTGCTAAACGCGTCGTTGCAGACCATTGTTGTCATTATCCACAGGAGTGTTCCGAAGGCTCGCCGGGAAATCAACGAGACATTGTCGAAATCCCCTCTTCATATGCGGTGGATGGTACCGACCCATGCCGGGTGACGTATTCCTACAATAAGCCCCTACGATTTGCAAATGATCTTAGACAACGTGGATGCCTTTCGAGCCACCGATCGTTGCTGATCATCTAGTCAGTAATGTAGGAGCCACCTGAACTGGTTTGTGTCCTCCTTGTTGAGTCGTTCCGTCTCGCCATGTTAACATGTTCGCTTTTGAGCCTCGGAGGCAGCTCGGATGAAGAGCTGGGCTTTGGCCTCTGCATGCTCTGGGCTTGAGTGCTAAGACGTCAATGCTTGACATCGGGCGTTGGTCGCAAAGCATCGTCATGTAACACGGTTGTGGCCAAGCTGTACTACTAAGATGACGACGCGCCCAAGATCTAACTTATACGAAACCAGCACTCAGGCTTCTAAGTGAATCCCAGCCACAAGAGTAGCATGCAGTTGTGCTTCTCCACCCCCAATTTCCTTGCTTATTCTGTATCCTTCCAGTCCTCACGCAAGCTTTTCCAGTGGCTGGCGTCCGCAGCACCGATAGCAAGAAAAAGTTACCGCTACACGCTTATGTCTGATATTATCTTTAGCAGTCTCTAACGAATACATGTTTCCTATTTCCAACCTACCGTCATTGTTTTAGCGCAAAGCACATGCAGTAGACTTTACGAGATGCTCTACTCGAGCTATTGGAAAGCATGCCCCGCAGCCGGAAACAGATAATCAACTACAACCTTAACTGTACACTCACTACTTTCTCTTGACCATGTAGCGAGCGGTAGGAAGCAAACGCTGGCCAACTTCAGGATTGAACACCTCATTAAGGGATACAACGCCAATGCGTAGACACAATGCCCTACAAGAGCCTGGTGACGGCTCGTCGTTGCTGCCCAACTGCGCCAGCGTCTCGGCACTCGCATCGAGGCTGGAGGCTGCTGTGCCCGCGGCGCCGCCAAAAATTTTCCCCCCACTGACGTCTGGAAAAAAGCTGGAGCCGACGAACCCAATTCTTCTTCCGTCATACAACAACATCAACATCACCAGCTCACCCATTATTCTTGCGCGAGCAACAACATTGCCCGTGATACCCCGACTGCGCGCTTCGTTCTCGACGTCTTCTTCACCCTCCAGCAGCATGTCTGAAATCACGCACCCCACCATCAAGGGTGAGTCGGCCAAATTTTTCTGCTACCCCGCGCTATGTGTATTTTGCTGCCCCTCCATGCATGATGATGCCACAAGCCGACGAAGGGCGATGCTGTTGACGAGAGCAGGCGCTGGTGGTGCTGCGTTTGATATCATGGTCTTGAAAGCGTTGATTGATGTCGATCTCCACCTTTCAATTGAGTCAATGGCATTTCAGACGACCAGAACAGGATCCGTGTCTTGGCAGTGGTCGGGTGAAAATCTCAAGTGAGAGCACCATGACGTCGCCCACACGTCGTCCATCACTCAATCTCTCGTTGCCCACGACCTACAAGACGAAGATACATATTGAATGACGTACTGATGCAATGTACAGATGGCTGGTTCCGAGAGATCTCGGACATGTGGCCCGGTAAGCACCCTTACAACCAGCAGCGATAGAGCCCAACGCTCATGCCCTGTCAATAGGCCAGGCCATGACCCTCAAGGTCGAAAAGGTCCTGCACCACGAGAAGAGCCAGTACCAGGACGTGCTCGTCTTCAAGTCCACCACCTACGGCACCGTTCTTGTCTTGGACAATGTGATCCAGTGCACCGAGCGCGATGAGTTCTCCTATCAGGAGATGATTGCCCATCTCGCCTTGAACTCGCACCCCAACCCGAAGAAGGTTCTCGTCATCGGCGGCGGTGACGGTGGTGTCCTTCGTGAGGTCGTCAAGCACGACTGCGTCGAGGAGGCCATCCTCTGCGATATTGATGAGGTACAAGCCACCCGCCCAGTCTCCTCTGCCTGGTGATGCTAAGACGCTGCCCCTAGGCTGTCATCCGCCTGTCTAAGCAGTACCTCCCCGACATGGCCACAGGCCTCACCCACGCCAAGAGCACCGTCCACATCGGCGATGGCTTCAAGTTCCTCGACAAGTACAAGAACACCTTCGACGTCATCATCACCGACTCGTCCGACCCTGAGGGCCCTGCCGAGAGCCTCTTCAAGAAGCCCTACTTCCAGCTTCTCCACGACGCCCTGCGTGAGGGCGGCGTCATTACCACTCAAGGTTGTATGTCTCATTTTTTCTTGGGGAAAGTAGAGCGGTCTCTAGGAGCGGCAGTGTGTGGGAACCAGGGCTGGCGCAAAGCCGCCCTCGTTATTCCCGTCGTATCCTAGGGACTGCCCGAGGCGAGTGCTGCTTTCCCACAGCCATGCTTCCGGTAGTCCCGTGTTGCACGAAGTCGCGCGCGCGACCTGCTGTTGTCGGTCGAGCTGTTTGTTCCAGCTCTCCTCCGAGCGCAACCCTGCCAGGCTTCAAGGAGACGCGACCCTTGGCTAACTTGTGAACCACAGCTGAGAACCAATGGCTGCACCTGCCACTCATCACGCAACTCAAGAAGGACTGCAAGGAGATCTTTCCGGTGGCCGAGTACGCCTACACCACCATCCCCACCTACCCTTCGGGCCAGATTGGCTTCATGGTCTGCTGCAAGGACGCCAACCGCAACGTCAAGGTGCCTGTCCGCCAGTGGACGCCCAAGGAGGAGGAGGAGAAGTGCCGCTACTACAACGCCGAGATCCACAAGGCTAGCTTCATCCTGCCGACCTTTGCTAAGAAGGCCCTGCAATAGGGGGGCTATTTGGAGAATTCAGGAGGGTGCTAAAAGGCGGACGAGCTTTGACATCTGGGTCACTCGGGTCAAGGCGTTATGGAATCTTAGTGACAAGAGCCGCGTACGCAGAGCAGCTGCAAAACCTCAGCTGGCATCGGAAGATAAGAGGATATGAACTTCTTTGCCATGCCTTTCTCATGTGCAGATCTGGCGACAACCCTGAAGTAAATTGTTGGTTTATGATTTGATCTTATGATTACGGCCATCTGCCTACAGGTCTGGCTTCAAGTGCTGGGGTATCAGGAGCTTGGCTCTTCAAACTGTATCCTGCCTTGGCTCACATCCGGGTACACGTCAAATCTGCGCTGTGTGCTCAAGGGGATGTTCTTCCTCGCCTCGGTAATCTTGGCCCCGTCGAGCTCGGCCTCGATGATGGTCTCCGTCTCCTCGGCCTCGACGAGCACCTTTGCCATTGGGTCAACAATCATGCTGTGGCCCCAGGCATTGTACGAAGCGCTCATGTCGCGTGCGGGGCTGCACATGGCGACGTAGATCTGATTGTCAACGGCTCGGGCACGGGCGAGCAGCTCCCAGTGCAGGGCTCCGGTGGTGAGATTGAAGGCTCCCGGGTAGACAAGGGCGAAGGCGCCTTTGCGGGCGGCGATGGTGGCGAGCTCAGGGAAGCGCACATCGTAGCAGATGGCGACGGCTAGGGTCCCGTAACCGGGGAGCGGGACGAGGGCGAGGCGGTTGCCTGGGCTGAGGACGTCGGACTCGCGAAAGGTGATCTTGCCGGGGATGTCGATGTCGAAGAGGTGCACTTTGCGAAAGGTGTCGAGCAGAGCGCCGTCAGGCCCGAAGACGAGGCTGGTGTTGTAGTACTTGGAGTCACTGTGCGGGTCTCGCTCGGGGATGGAGCCGCCAACGAGGTAGACGGCATTGTCGGCGGCCATGCGCGAGAGGGCGTGAAAGGACGGCGCCTGTTCGGCAGGCGGGGGCGAGGGCAGCAGCGTCTCGGCGTAGTCGGGGAAGTAGGCGCATCCGTAGGGCGAGTTGAAGCACTCGGGGAGGACAACAATCTTGGAGCCGGCCTGCGCGGCCTTTGCGACCTGGGACGCTGCGCGGGCGAGGTTGGCGGGCTTGTCGGGACCCGAGGCGAGCTGGATGCAGGCGAGCTTGACGGGCTGCTTGAGCACGGGGCCCAACGGCGTCGACGACATCTTGCGGGCGAAGCGCGAGCGAAAAATGGGGGCAAAGGGTTTGGCGGACGGGGCTTGCGGGCGAAAGACGAGGAAGACGAGGGGACGGAGGCGGGGGCGCATCGTTTGTCGGATGAAGGTGGTATGGCATGTTGGTCGTGAGGCGGAGGGGCAATGCCGTGGATGCGATGACGGCGCGCGGCGGGGAGGAGGGCCGCTAGCGATTCGAGACCCGGCGCCCGAGACGGAGGAGCCACGTACGGACATGCTGAAGATTCGTAGAGACATGGGGGACCAGTTTCGCGTCGATTTGATCGATATCGGGGAGGAGGCAGAGTACAACTACTTTAAAAATTGTGGAACCCGTACTCAGATGATTGGGATCAAGTCAAGGGCTTGACGTCCCGCGGCAGCCCAATCCTCGACTGCGAACTGGTAAGTGCGTGTCAAGAAGACATAGTCAGAGTATCTTACCAGCCGCAGAGTACCGCGATCGGGGTCCATGACATGCGAGTACTCCGTGTTCTTGGAGGCAAACGTCGGATAGTGCCACACAAAGATGGCTCTGGAGTTGACTGGCCCAGAGGGTGCGGCCAAGTCCGGTATCTTGAACTGTTCATTGCCAGCGGCCTGAGTCTCGGAGCAAAAGCTTTTCCAAGCTTGGCTATTTCATGGCAGTGCGTGTCCCAGCTGTGTCTCTTCGTCTCATTGGCCAAGGCGTCGATGGGGGCCAGGCTGATGTCCGGCCGGAACTTGACCCTGTCGAGAAACTCGACGAGTTTAGACCTGGGCCTGCCCCGTGGGATCAGGGAGAGGAAAAGGGCTTTGTATGCCGACTCCAAAGTGTCGACACCAAGGTCGTTCGCCGTGACTTGACGGCCTCTGCTTCCGGCAAGTGGAAGTCTTCTGGAGCTGAAGTCACATCAGCACTACCAGCATCTTTCGATAAGAACGAAAAGCAGGACGGCCTGCCATTATTTATGGGGGTGGCTCAGGAGGCAGCACGTAGTTCATCTCGCTCGCTATGGCTTAGAATCACGATGCAACTTAAGCTGCTAGAGGAATGTGTGAGGCCAACGGAGCGGGAAGATGTCACGCAACACATCAGATGGTTGATTGGCCATCAGCCACGACTTGCGAGGTTACGGCGCCAAGACACCCTGTGCATGCTGACCGAGGAAAGGCTTCTTGGCAGCCATTGGCAGGTCCCACTTGCTGGGGTGGTACAGGAGCGCCCCCGATCATCTCGATATCGCCTGCAGCGACGTGCGTAATGTGATGGCATCGAGCACAGTTTCCCTGGTCCAGCGGGACGAGTGTTTCGACACCGTCTTGCACTACTTCGTACAAAACGCACGCTAACGGCTGATGTCGAGGAGCCGTGGTGTCAGGACAGCCCCCCGCTCAAGAGACCTCCAGCTCCATTGCGCTAGTCCCAGCCCGGGGAGCTGGATGGAGGGCCCCAGAGGCCACCAGGACCTCCAAACTGCCAGCTATCACCAGCGCTGGCCCGCCAGGCAGCCCTTTCTCGCCTCCTCCCATCTTGACTCCCGCCATCCATCATCTACCGTTCTTGCTGCAACCACGTGTCTTCGAATTTGCTTGCGCAGCGGCGGCTTCAGCAATGACTCGCGTCTCTGTCTACTCGGCGGCTTTGGTGGCCTGCGTAGCCGGTATGTCTCGCCCCCTCTGCGCGCGCCGTGATGACGTCGTCGTCGTCCGCACCGCCAGTCACGATGCCCTCACCGACGGCGATGCCACCTCTTGAACGGCACAGCAGGCGCGCAAGCACGGAGAGCCAGAGGCTGACACGCGTATCTAGCAACCGCCATGATTGTCGCCTCCATCGCCACCCCCAACTGGGTCTCTTACTCGGTCACCACGCCCCAGGGCGACAAGTTCGAGAAGCACATCGGCCTGCACAAGAGCTGCTCGACGCTCGACACGCCGGCGTGCCGCAACTTCCCCTACGCCGAGCTATGCCAGGCGGGCGAGCAGCGCTACTTCTGCTCCATGTGGCGCACTGTCGGCTTCATGGCCTCGCTGGCGGCCATACTGTGCCTCGCGGGCTTGGTCGGCTTCGCCGTCATCCTGCGCGGCGGCAAGTACAAGCGCGAGACGGGCTGGCCGTTTGTCACCGGAATGCTGTCGCTGATTGCCGTGGTTGAGTTCGTCATGATTTCGATTGTGGTGAGTTCTTGGCCCCCTACTCCCTCAAGCAACTGACAAGCGGTTTGTGTTTGCTAAACTTCGGTCAGGCCTACCTCTTTGAGCACGACGACCAGTTCACTGTTCCCGGGTGGAATCTCGACTTCTCGTGGTATCTCAGCACCTTCAGCGCCTCCATGTGTCTCCTCGCTGCCGTGGGCCTCGCTGTCTCCGCATACTTGCTTCCGCCAGAAGAGGGCTACGATTTCCTCGCGGACCCGCTCGACGCCTGAGTGGCGGCACGGCGGGCTTCAATTCGACTTACCAATAACGATTCACGGCATAGGAACGGTGTTTGGGAGCGCTTGCATATTCAAATGAATGGGGTCGTTGAGAAGTTGCTGGGCTCGTTGAAACGGAGCTCTGATGATGTCGCGACACCCGCTTGTATCTGGCTTAGCGATATGGCTTTAATTCAATGGGTGCCCCTTACGGAGCCTTTTATGCTTGAAGACACCGATGGAGTCGCGTGAGCTACAGTTGGAACCGAGGTGCCGCATCAGGCAGCCTGATCCGCGCCTCCGTGCGGAGTACCCCGAGGTCCGTCTTGCCGCCGTGGGGCACACGGCATCACGGCATCACCCCTCATCTCGCCTCACATCAGCATCGGCGTCTTCCGGGTGCATGACCATGTTTAATTTCCTCCGAATCTTTCAGTCCCCAGATACCTACAATTGACAAGATACATCCAAGCTATACCTCCAAACTTCACTTGGAGCCGTAGCGCAGTCGCCCCCTCCACCATGGCCACCGGCCTCAACCCCGAGCAGCTCGCCAGCTTCCACCGCGACGGCTACCTCATCATCCCCTCGGCCCTGCGTCCCGAGACCGTCGCCGGCCTGCTGGCCGAGACGCATGCCCTGCTCTCGGGCTTCTCGCTCGCAGACCACCCCCTCACGCGCTTCTCCACCGGCGAGAAGTCGGCGCACGTGGGCGACGACTACTTCCTGTCCAGCGGCGACAAGGTGCGCTTCTTCCTCGAGGAGGACGCCTTTGACGCACAGGGCCGGCTCGTCCGCGACAAGGAGCGCGCCGTCAACAAGATTGGCCACGGGCTGCACGCCGTCAGCCCGCCCTTCAAGGACCTCGTCGACGAGGGCAAGGCGGCGGCCCGCGGCGAGGTCAGTCCCGCAGGCGTCGCGCGCTCGCTGGGCTTTCGCGATGCGCGCTGCCTGCAGAGCATGGTCATCTGCAAGCAGCCCGAGATAGGCGGCGCCGTGCCCCCGCACCAGGACTCGACGTTCCTGTACACGAGTCCGCCGTCGGCCGTCGGCTTCTGGTACGCCCTCGAGGACGCCACGCTGCAGAACGGCTGCCTGAGCTTTCTGCCCGGCTCGCACCGCTGGGCGCCCGTCGAGAAGCGCCTAGTACGCAGTGCCGGGGGTGCGGGTACGGAAATGGTGGACAATGACGGGCCGCGGTTCCCGGACGGGGGCGCGGGCCAGAAGCCGGATGGGGTAGAAGACGGCGATGCCGCCTACGTACCTGGTGAGGTCAAGGCCGGGGACCTGGTGCTCATTCACGGGAACTTGCTGCACAAGAGTGAGCGCAACACGAGCAGCAAGGGCAGGATCATCTATACCTTCCACATCATCGAGGGCGAGGGCACAGAGTACGACCAGCGGAACTGGTTGCAACCGCCGGAGCAAGGGTTCACCAAGCTCTACTCTTAGAACTCCGGGTATACATCTTGAAGCTGCCTTGGCAAACGAGAGATGAAAATAGTACCCAAGGGTGCAAGTCAGTGACTCGAAAATTTCATTATCTGTGAGAGACGTGTCTATCTAATGTATATCTCAGCCTGGCAGCGAGCCCGCGAGGGGTCCAAGAACATGTCCCGGGTATCTAGTGTCCGACTTGCGTAGCAATAATGGTACAGTCTACTAATGCGGTTCAGTCCTCAACGTTTCTCGTAAAATGCAAAACCCATTGTCGCTTATTCCGTCTCCCCGTCGCTCTCGTCATCCGACTCAGACTCATCTGCAGAAGACGACGAAGAAGACGACTCGCTGCTCGATGACTCATACCCTTCCGCAGACTTGGCATCCGCTTCATCCTCCTCGTCGGACTCGTCTGAGGAGCTCTCATCGCTGCTCGTGTCCGAGTCACTCTCCGACTCCGACTCAGAGCTGCTCTCGTCAACATTAACCCGAAGTTTCCTCCGCCGCTTGCTAGTGCCGTCGCTGAGCCTCAGCCTCTTATCGCTGCCGGCGGCTGCGGTCGTATTGGTGTCGCTGCTGGCGATCGTATTTGAAGATTGCGTTGTCCCGCTGTCATCCGTCTGCTCCCCATCTGACAGCTCGTCGATAATCATCTCAGCACGCATGCGCTTCACAATCCTCCGAATGATAATGTCGTCATCTTCAGAGTTGGCAATGTAGTCGACCTCGTTGAAGCCCTTCCTCTTTTGACGAGACTGCTGAGGTTGCAGCAGCTCGTTGAGCAGCTTCTCATAACTGATCTGTTTGGCTTCAACATCCTTGGTGCCCGTTGGGAACGCCGACGCCCGTTCGGCGTCATCTTTGGTCCTGAGTTCCATGGCAGTTTCTTGCAGCCGCGTTCTGACAAACCCCTTCAGATCCCGAATGTACTCATAAAACGTGTTGATGTTAGCGGCGGGAATATCGTCGTACTCAAAGGCGTGCTTGATGAGGGTAGACTGGTGGTTTTTGTTGAACTTCCAGCTATCGTGCGACGACTTCCACAGGCTGAGGTACTCGAGTGCCGGCTTGACGTCAGTGGGGACCAGAGGCTTCTGCTTCTTTGCCGGGCCTTTGCTCTTCTTCTTCTTCTCTTTGATAGCGTTGTTGGCGTTGTCGGCAGCAGTGGATGCAAGTCCGTTCTTTGTCGGGGTGTCGCCAAATGAAACAGATTTGACCTTCTTCTTTGCTTGCGCATTTCTGTCGTGAGCCTGGTTCTCTTTTCGAGGCCTTTTATTCTCGAGGTATGAGTCCGTGGCCGGCGGGGCCTCGAGTTTTCTTTTGTTCGAGTGGCACTGCTCCAGGGCACCGCTTCGGTGCCCAACAGCCGGGGTGCCGCCATTTGCGGGCTCCGATGCAGCGCCAGGGGACTTGAGCTTGAGGCCCAATCTCTTCCAAGCTGGCACGCGCACCGCTGCCGTACTTTCGCTGGACGACATCATGTTGGGCCCGATTAGGCAGGCTTCTTGAACGCGGCGAAGGAGGATTGGAGGACGAAAGCCTTCTGCTGCCCTGGTTGGAGCTTCGGCTGGACGAGAAGTCTGGTCACAGTCTGCTGTGCCTGCTTTCTTGACGTAGAGCGGAGGCCTCGTCTCAGACGGATCCCAGTACTCTAAACCGGGGCTTATGCGATTGGATCGTCACTGCGTCGACGCTGTGGCCTTTGTTGAGCTTGTGATAAAATTCCTCTGGACGTCTCTCTTGGGCGACTTTTTTTCTCGAACGGGGCCTCCCGCTCTTAGTCACGGCCCGGGGACAAGGATAATGCCACTCCGGTCTCAAGGTCTCCAAGAGCCGTCAAAAATACAATTCGATGAGCTAACTTAGTGATTTGCGTTTTCGACTGAGCCAGAACAAATTAATAGAGACGTCACTATCGTGACAAGAGGCGAGACTTCTGAGGCGTCGAAAGCAATCCCAATTCACGCTGTTAGGAGAGAGGATAGCACAGTTGGGCACCAGTTAGGCGTGCAGAAGTGGGTTGGAAGCGGTCGAGTATTTTTGTCAGAGGCTCGAACTCTGGCGAAGCCGGGTCTGGCAAACAAAGTTACTGCCTCAGGCGCAAACGAGGCACCAGCTCAGCCTTCTGGCCTTCACCAATGAGTGCCCACCTGGTCGCCTGGCTCCAGGCAAGCTCCTGCTAACGTAACGCGACCGGCCTCGTCCACCAGCGCATTGTCACCAGCATCCACCTCTTCCCATACATTTCTGCACCTCGCAGCTGCTTCACAGTTGGTACTGGAGCTTCGATCCTCATTCTTGTTGAAAGTGCCCAAAAAGGGCCACCGATCCGTCACAATGTCTGGTGTGTTCAAGCTAATCCCAGCTTCGCTTCCTGGCTAACCCACGATGCTTCCGCAGCCGGCGCCTACGACCGACACATTACCATCTTCGCAGACAATGGCCGCTTGTACCAAGTCGGTATGTTGATTTACCAGACCCTCTCGACCGACCGATCGATGCAGGAGCCCTGCCTCCACCAGCGGCCCTCGACTTAACTAGCAGCTGCTGACAGCCTGGACAGAGTACGCCTTCAAGGCAATCACAGCTGCGAACATCATGTCGGTAGGCGTGCGCGGAAAGGACTGCGCCGTGGTTCTCTCCCAGAAGAAGGTGCCGGTAGGTTTCGGCCGACCACCGCTTGGCCAGGCTCGCGCTGACACAGACCCCAGGACAAGCTCATCGACCCGTCGTCCGTCTCCCACATCTTCCAGATTTCTCCTTTGGTCGGCTGCGTCATCACCGGATCCATCGCCGATGCTAGGGCCTTTGCGCAAAGAGCTCAGGGCGAGGCCGCTGAGTTCAGATACAAATATGGATACGAGATGCCCGCCGACGTTCTAGCGAAGCGACTCGCCAATATCAGCCAAGTCTACACCCAGCGGGTTGGTGACCTCCGCATCCGAATCGCGTGAAGGAAAGGCGCTAACCTATGATAGGCTTATATGCGTCCATACGGCGTTGCCACCACCATCATTGCCCTCGACCCCGAGCTCGGCCCTCAGCTGTTCAAGTGTGACCCTGCTGGGTACTATATCGGCTACAAGGGCACGGCCGCTGGCCCCAAGCAGCAGGAAGCTCTGAATCACTTGGAGAAGAAGCTGCGCAACAAGGATCACGCCGAGGGTAATTGGGAGGAGGTTGTGGAGCTGGCCATCACTACTTTGAGCACGGTTCTTAGCATGGACTTCAAGAAGGGGGAGATTGAGATTGGAATCGTCGGTGGCCCTCGCACGGACGGAAAAGAAGGAACGGATGCCGCATTCCGAATGCTCACCGAGGAGGAAATCGACGAAAGATTACAGGCGATTGCGGAGAAGGACTAGGGAAGATGATCATAGGCGTCGACACTGATAGGAACCTTGAGAGGGCCGACAGCGAGAAGAGAAATGCGTGCAGATCACTGCTAGCTGCTCACTTGAAGGTGCCTGGAAGGGGGCATCTCGTCGGGCCATGTATCCCTTGTTTCATTAGCTAAACTCAATGTGCAATAGACTCGTTTTATGACGAGTGTCGTTCTCAGCTGGGCATCGACTGTCTTGATATGTAACTCGCCAAGACTGCGGTCGGCAGACCTGGGCGTCTACCCTGGTATACTTTGGGGACAAATTAGTCGCCTTGTCAGACGTTGCGCCCCTTGCAAGTCGGAAGATCCGATTTCCGTAATTTGTCATGAACGGATGGATGGTTTTTGAAGAGCATGAGAGTATCCCGATGGCTCAAGCGCCGAGTTCAATTCGCTAGCAGCTGCTGCCCGAAGGAAGTGGTTATCCTCGTGCGACAGCCAGCGTTGGACAAAGGATGAGTCGTGGAAGCTTGCAAATTATCTTTGGCAGTGCCTGGGAACATAATTGCAGGCTATTTCGGAAGAACAGTAGCCGGCATGGCTGTGCAACATGCGTCAATCTCGACTCTATCTACGTTCCACGGGTATGTCGCTTAGTTGTTGCCCGTCGTCGCTTTGGGTCGACGTGACGACCCGACGCACGATGGAAGTCTCTAATGCAATACGCTGCGGATCTGGGTTCGGACGATAGAGAAAGTCAGTTATTGAGCCTCTTGTTGGCTCTCGTAGTGTTTGACGCAGAGCACTGTTGAAGGTTGTCCGTGGAGTACCTTGATTAGCGTATTAGGCAATCGGGGTTCAGGTAGCCCCGATTCCTGCACGCCGCTACCTTTGAGGCGGGGTTTATTGACCAAGATGACCCGAAGCTCACCCCAGCTCCCGCCCGTGCGGACGTCCCTGGAGCGACATCTCAACTGTCGCCGCGCTCGCCCAGGTTCGACATTCCGCTTCGCAGGATCCCCAGCGCCAGTGGCAGTGGACCACGGGGGAAGCCGTCGCAATGTCTGTTATTCTTTGCACCGGTAATGCTGCGCAGTCCTTCTCGCGGGCAGGGTCTGAGCTGACTTGACTGTTTCAGCGGGATATGACCACACCATCAGGTACGCGGCCTGCGCCGGCACATCACGCAACATGCGCTGACAATGAGGCTGCAGGTTTTGGGAAGCCCTCTCTGGCATCTGCTCGCGCACCATTCAGCACCCCGACTCGCAGGTCAACCGCCTGTGCATCTCTCCCGACAAGCGATTCCTTGCCGCCGCGGGACACCAGACCGTCAAGCTCTACGACATCAAATCGACGAATCCAAATCCCCTCCTGACATTTGAGGGCCACACTGGAAACATCACTGGCGTGGCTTTCCATTGCGAGGGCAAATGGATGGTCACTAGCTCCGAGGACGGAACGGTCAAGATCTGGGAGACACGGACAGGCTCCATCCAACGAAGCTACAACCACGGCTGCGCTGCCAACGATGTCGTCATCCACCCGAACCAAGGCGAGATTATTAGCTGCGACAGATCGGGGAGCGTCAGGATTTGGGATTTGGCAGAGAACACGTGCGCCCACGAGCTTATTCCGGAGGAGGACGTGCCCGTCTCGAGCGTAACGGTGGCGAGCGATGGCACACTTCTGTGCGCCGCAAATACACTCGTACGTTTGCAGTCAAGTGGGAATAAGGAGACGTTGTGCTGACTTTGTACAGGGCAACGTATTCGTGTGGTTACTGCGACAAACCTACGATCGGACTGAGCTTATGCCGGTGACACATTTCAATGCTCACAAGGAGTATATTACCCGGATCCTCTTGTCTCCGGATGTCAAGAAGCTGGCCACGTGCAGCGCAGACCACACGGCTAAGATTTGGGAAGTCAAGGACACGAAGCCGCGGACAGAGGTCGAGGCCGAGCCAAAGCCATTTCCACTTGAGGCGACTCTCACGGGACATCAGCGATGGGTTTGGGACTGTGCCTTTAGTGCGGACTCGGCGTATTTGGTTACGGCTTGCTCGGACCACTATGCGCGCCTGTGGGAGGTGCACAGCCAACAGATTATTCGTCAATACAACGGGCATCACCGGGGCGCAGTGTGCGTGGCACTGAACGACTACTCGGAGACACGATGAGCACAGGGCACAGCTTGACAGGCCAAGAGGGTTCTGACAGGCGAAGGATGCTTTGCTGCGTTTGCGACACGAGATCTGAGCAAATTTGGCACGGCGTTTGTTGAGGGATGGCATCCCGGTTTCTATTTTGTTTTCCGTACTAGTTTCAGGAACTCGGCGGGCTCTCAGTACCGCGTCACGTAGCGCGATGCACATTGGGTCGAATGTTCGAGGAAGGAAAGGGCGTTGCAGAGATACCAGAGCGATAAAGGGAGGTCTTCCGCTGAGTGCAGCATGGCATGGCATGGATCGGCGTGTACCCCTATCTCAGGCGCTCAGCGCTCGGGACAATCAGACAGATTTTTGAGGAACTCCGATGCGACTCGGCTCCATACATGTTTGTTGGCTGAAAAGCAATGTTTGCGTCACGATCGCAGCTGAGAGTCGAGAGGAAAGGAGCCCTTGAAACCGGTCTTGGCGGTATAGAGAGTGTCGTTGATGATGTGAGACGATCATCATGCCAATGGAACGTACTTTCGACGGACGGAGAGAAAAGACTGAAGATGGCGGCGACACTCCGGAGGCCGAGCAAACGCAAAGAGTGACCATCGCGAAGATGAATGCAAGTAGACCAAAACCTCGGCATGTTTGCCAAGCTCGCCTTAGCCTCATGCACGGATTACCCTACACTGCCTGCGCTCGGCCAGCCACGAAGCGCAGTCCAGATGGGCATTGGACGCCACGCCAGGTGCGGTTCCAGCCCGTCTTGGCGAGGCAAAGGGGAGCCATGTGCCAGCACAAGTACCCGTCGGTATCCGTACTTTGGGGAGGACGCTGTGACAGGAGGGTCTTGGCAGGCAGTACCGAGTACCTGCCCCTACTCGCAGGGCCAGCCAACGACGGGACAGAGGCGACATGTTCCCACGAGGGACTACCTTATTACTATTAATACCACGCACGCTGCAGTCGCTGCGGGCCAATGGGGTTCTTTCCGCGCCGTCGTGGTCGTGGTGGATCCGATCAGCCCTCCTGCGGGCTCAGCCTTGTCCCGCAGCGCCACAGGAGGCGCTATCTGGGTGGATTTCTAGAAGGTCCAGCTGGACAGGGTTCGCGCACGCCGGCTGGGCGGGCGGAATTAAGGTGTGGTTGCGCGAGCAGCGAGCAGCACGCACGGGTATGCACGCGACGGACCGTCTGTAGGGGCAGCTTTGACGTTTGTCAGGCAGGGCTAGCTGACTCTATTTCGGCTGCATCTTATCCGGGGCTGACGGCACGTACGGACGGACAGACGACGGACGCACGCCCGGGCTGGCAGACGGCGCGTCTTCTCCACGCGACGCCCGCTGCCACGTCGAAAGGGGCAGAGAGTCCCAACCATCGACGGCAACGCCGCTGTCCAAGGAGCCGAGGCTGGCACTAGCAGCTTCTTGGCAGCTATTCGTTGACCGGACGAGCGCTGCGTGATCGCTCCTCTCGCGGGGCTGAACGGACGGACTTTTGAAGGCCCCAGTTTTCTTTGTAAGCGCGCAACGCCCGCCGAATAGGGGACTAGTCGAAGGCGTCGGAGCTCCAGCCCAGCCTTCGACGACGACGACGACGACGACAGCTTCAACAACGCGGCTGAAGCAGATGCCCGGCTTCAAGGCGACGCGTTACTCAGCTCCTCGCCTGCAAGGTACCGAGGCCGGCCGCCGCTAGTCATGGTCAACGTCACATCCCCCACAGACGGTAGCAGCAGCAGCAGCAGCAGCAAGCCCCCCGTCTTCAACTACATCCTGTCCTTTGTCCTGGTCGGCCTCGCATGGGGTCTCACCACGCCGTTTATCCGCGCCGCCGCGCGCACGCACCGCCCGCGCGCGCACCCGCTGCTCGAGCGCCCCTCGGTGCGGGCCTCGCGCCTGCGCCGTGTCGTGCTCGGCGCCGTCTTCGCCGTGGTGGACCTGCTGCGCAACCCGCGCTACGCGGCGCCGCTGCTCATCAACCTGACCGGCAGCGTATGGTTCTTTCTGCTCATTGGGCAGGCCGGTATGTTGGCCCTGCTTGCTTGCCTCGAGGCTGCCTTCATGGGACGCCGTCTTGGAGGCGGTGCTGACGTTTCGTTGCAGAGCTGAGCTTGACGGTGCCCATTGTCAACACCATGGCTTTCCTTTTTACCGTCCTTGGCGAGTGGTACGTCGAGGGTAAAGTCATCAGTAAAGGTGAGACGGAATCGAGGCGTCTTCCTCGGCGTCCTTTGATGACGCGTCTGTACTAACCTGACCGTAGATACGGGCATCGGCATGGCTCTTTCATTGGTTGGCATCGCGCTGTGTGTTCATAGTAAAGCTTAGAGACATGGCTTCTCTCCATGTAGATTTCATTTCCTTGCATAGACTGTGTTCTCAGCTTCAATTCCGTCAGATAACAGTGGCACCTTCTCTCCACATTGACCTTCATGTGTGTCAGCTTTTGGTAATGGTGCCCCCACATGGAAGCTTCTGCCCCGGGCAGCACGTTGATTAAATGAAAGTCCTATACGCATACCTAAGATAGTGCCAACTCCCATGCTCCCAAATCCCACCTGCCACCGTCTATAGCCCCGGCCTCTACCCCATGCGAGAGGACCAATGAAACATGTATGCCGACCAAAGTTAACAAGAAGGCGAACCCGCGCCCGGGCTAATTTTAGTAGTACACTGCCCATGTTTTCCCTTTCTCCACACTCCAACCCGCGTCGTGATTCCATCCAAATTCTTCTGATCCACTGATGCTGATGCTCCTGCTGTGGATTTGTTCTTGTCGGCTAGCTCCCTATTCCGGAGCATTAATATTAAGCGTTTCTGTGTCATTGTTGCCGCTACTCGTTCATCCTGTCGGCCTCGACTGGCTTTCGTTCTTCTATTATCGCAGTCGAGCCCGCAGCCAGCGCAGGACACCCCTAAGGCTGGGATCCTCGGCCGTCCAGCGGCCAAGAATTTGATCCGAGGCGGCCAGCTCCGCGTAGACAAAGTCATCGGTCATTGAGGCAAGCTCCTTTTCATAGGCACCACCATCCAAAGTCAGCCACACGTTCTGAAATGGCGCATACCACGTTTCGGTCAACATTCTGAATTCTACTGTCCGACTTACCGCGCGTAGCTGGTGGTCACAGGCCTGGAGCTGTGGCTGGACGGCAGGGTATGGACGCTGGCCTTGGAGGATGCTGTCTCGATACTCGACCCAGCGTTGGGCAGCGCTCTGCCGCATGTAAATTTTCTGGCCCTGGTGTCTTCTCGAAAATGCGTCCAGAAGAACCCTGTTTGAGGTGAAAATTAGTCTCAAAGTCTCACTTGAAGCTGTAATTCCGGTTATCCGCCCAATCAGAGAACTCCAGTCCAGGTTTCATTCATCATGGGGGCTCGCGGGAGGAAAGAGACGACGCACTGCTTCAGCTCGGCTTTGGTCTGCTCCTCCTCTCCGCCGTTAGTTACAGGCACTCTCGTATCGGCGGCGCATTCGAGAATGTAATGTCCATCAATGGCACACTGCCGTAGCGCTGCCCAGCCTTCCGTGTAGTAGTCCTCTGCGTTGTCCGGCTCCGTAGGCGCCGCGGCGATGTAGTACTGCAGGGTCCGAAAGTCTGCTAGGATTTCTGCCACTCGCGCTGTGCGGCATTCGTTGACTGCGAAAACAACAGAGCTTGCGTGTCAGCAGGGCGCTCAACTCGCTTTTCCGGGAGAGCCCGGGGCACAATATTCATTCATGCTCGTGTGCGCTTCTCTTGTTCTCCTCGTCACCCAATGTCCCAGCCAATGATGCTGCAGGTTACTCTTTTAAGGGGGATGGGCATCAAAACAAGGCAATGAGTTTGCTTTGGCAAAGAAGAAAAGTATACCTACATCCGTCCATGATGCCGAAGTAAGCGGCATCAGAGTAGGTGCCGACGGCAGAAAATGTCGAGGTGGTCATGAGGATGAGTTGGTGATGGAGGTGTCAGAAAGCGACTTGGGATGCATTAGAACCATGAACTGAAGACAAAGAGATGCAGACGGGCTGTAAATATATGTTTTGTTCAAAGGGGGCTTTGCAAACAGCCGCGGCATGTTCCAACGAAAAGCAAAACATTGTTCGTAACTGGAAGGAGAGGGGAAAAAACCAATGGCGCAAATTAATTTACAGGAGGAGGAGACTTCATGGCGCGCGCGCGGCCTTGTCAATTCGATAGAAGGCTGCACAGCTCATGACTTGCTTGCGGACAGTGCAGCCCTGTCACAATCAAAATCGCAGTCCCACAGCCGGCCGGCTGTACATCATTGATCATCCCGAAGGTCGCGAAGGGCCCGGGGTGTCAATCTCTTGGGACAAGCAATCCGGCGGAACGGCGTTGAATCACATCCAATGGCTCAGGGTTCGCCCGCGTGTCTAGCTGTCAGGTGCATAGAGCAGCTTCTTTGGAAGCATGCTGGTCTCAAGCTCATCGTGGCGCATCGGACAAGTCGCAACCCTGGGAGGGCAGGCAGGCAGGGCCTGGCTGGACCATCAGCTAGCACAAGGCCACGGTGATCACCAACGAGAAGCCAGGCCTCGCTGATGGGTTCGGACGGATATGCCATCGCCGAGCATCGTGTCGTTGCAAGCTCAAAGCTGGACCGAAACCCACTCCCAGCTCTTGTCTAGCAAAATACCATTGTCCAACCGGAGCCTTGGGTCAGCCTTACTTCATTCCCGTGTCCCAACTCTCCTCTTCCCCACCGCCATGGGCAAAGCCATGGCGCCAGAATGGAGGGTGGACGGGGTCTCGCACTCCTGCAGGTTCAAGGGCACTAGACGGATAAGACGAGGAGCGCATAGCAAAACGAGTGGCAGGGTTTTCACCGGGCAACGAAACCGCGGCAGCAAAGGCGGCATGACGACAACGTAGATGAGTGCCCTGGAATTCGGCATGCTGAGTGGCATTGTGTGTGTGTCACACTCGTGGGTCAGGGGCCTCAGGGCTCATCCGCCATCTTCTCCATCTCCTTGCGTACAAGCAGGTGCCAAGTACCGTACGTACTTGTACATACCTGCTGAAGGACCTGCAGAGTGGGGGAGACCTAGGACTCCAGGAGCAGCGAACAGGCTTTGCAGGATTGCCAAAGAGCAGCCGGTCAAGGCGATGCGGCGACTGGGGCACTGGGGTACTCCGTATGTACGGGAATACCAGCGAGTGAGGCCTTGCCAGGCTGGACCAGCACTGCGTTCGTGGCGCGGCGGCGGCTGCGGCCCGGGAGAATGGGTACGGATGAGCATGGGAGTCGAGCCAATGTCGTCGAGCCCTGGGCCTCTCGACGTGGCTTCTAAGCGTCGCTCAGCTAACGGCGAACGCTTGACAACGTCAGCTTTGCCATTCTGGGCCGTGACGACGGGACCTGCAGGCACCCGAGGCGGCGTCGTCCAACCAATGGCAGCGGCCCAGCTCGCCGCGGCCGCCCCTGTTCGTAGCGCGTGTGCGGATCGGCTTCGCTAAAGGCGCCGCTGTCAGTTCAACGGTGAGATTGGACGACGGAAAAAGCAATCAAGTGGGAAATCCTGGGCTAGAGAGAGGCATGAGAAGGTCGTCGAGAGACATGTCAACACTCATGCAAATCAAGGCAGCCGTCGTGTATTGTAGCGCACGCACCAGGGGAAGCCACGACCGGCAAGCGGTTCATGTTCATGTACGTGTTCATCCCAAGTCGTGCCTGCCATCCGTGCCCACCGATTGGGTGCACCGACCAAGCCAGCCGTGAACTGTCGCTCTTTTGTCGAAATCACCTGCAGCAAACGCACGCTCGGACCCCAACCGTTGATCCTTGGCCGAGCTCAGGTTGGTGACCCGAAAGCCTGGCCGTGTCCTGCATCGAGACTCGTGCATGCGACTGCGAGATCCAGCGCAGCAGTGGGGCCGCGAACGATGCCATTCCCGTCCTTGTTCGTCGACCATCTGATGGCCAGCCAGGCCTGAGTCGTTTTCGAAGCAGCGGGGCCACGACATACGGAAGCATGGGACTCCTCTCTATCAGGGCTCCTGATGAAACCTTCGTCCGTCTGAGCTCAAACATTTCCATTTCGGCTACAGAGGGTATGCAAGCTTACACCTATCATGCACGTGCGACGGTTTATTCAGCTGCTTCGTCACCCTACGGACCGAGCTCTCGTCCATGACCGAACACGCCGAGCCAATTGGGCGGCTCAGACTTGTCAAAGTCGTGATATTCTGGCACTTTGATCAGCTGTTCCCAATATCTGTCTGTTCCATTGAACCTTGCAAGAGGAATTTAGGTGAAGCTGAACACTTTTCGGGAGAAGCCTCATCAGCAACAGCCAGGACCGTCATCTTCGGCAAGACCAAATCTCAGCCAATGGCCCGGATTTCATTCCCGCGGTGCGAGCAACGATTGGTCCGCGTGTGGCGGCCGGACCGTGGCGCATACCACGCCGACCAGAACCTGGGCGGCGGCTCATAGGGCAGCGCCATAGCCATGGACTCGGGGCGAAACCCAGAGTGTTGGCGCAGACGTCGCGCGATGTGGCCATTCCTCGGGTAGAGCTTTTGGAATCCGTGCCTCCGATGGCCAGGGTCTTGAGGGTTATGGCCACGATCCTCAGCCTAGGAGTGTGAAAACCCGGATGCTGAGTATACCGAGAGAATCCCAAACATGCAAGACTATATCGCAGCTTGTACGCCAAAAGTTCTTCAGCGGAGCGAGTTCCTCGCTTTCAATATCTTCGACGAAGGGGTAGCCGAGGTTTGCACATTGAAGCTGATGTGTTGACAGCTTTTCTGAGGGTCTCACAAGATCGCGACACGGGAGTTATCAAAAGCTTCTTCACTGACGATAACAACAGTCAGTGCCCAGGTGCAAGACTTCAAGGCTGACTTCGTCGTCAACGTCGCCAGGCTCCACTTCTAAGTCGCACACATCCCTTACAGCCTCTCCACTCTCTACCAAGCAGACGGCGTACCACCGCGCAGCACCGTGCAATGGATTAGGCCCTGGATGATCAAGGCCAGGACAGCTGACCAGCGCGTCGGGCCATGCACCACGGCCTCCTCGAGTCCAGGGACCCGCGAGTATTCTTGGCCGCGATTAACGCCACTGGCAACAGAATCGACCGTCATTGTGCGTCCTGATCGTGATCGTGCTGATGGGACACCGTCTCGCCTGCACCGCAACGTACGAGACAGCACGGTTGAGAGCTTCCCAGTATTATCGATCGGACTGAACCTGCCAGGCCGGCCTTTAGACCTTGCTACGTTGGTGCATGCGCTCCTCGTACGCATGCGGGTCACGCAGCATCCTGTGTAGCAAGTAGTAAATCGCTATAGCACCCATCTTATCATCTTCCACGTTGCCTTGCCTCGCCCGTGTTTCACATATGCTGTGCATATCGGCAGATCCAGTGAGACCATTTATTAGAATCACATTACTAGGCCACTGTGAGTCTCCGAATCAAACATGAATTGTGCCAAACCAAGGCAAAAGAAGAAGCGACTGTGACGCGTTGGCTTGAACTGTCGCTCCCGATTTGGCGATGACACAAGAGAAAGCCCTGACTTCTTGGGCTACCCACCCTGTGGACAGAAGCAGCGCGCCAAATAAATACCGCCCATACTCGTGATTACCCCTAGTATCCGAGTTCCCGACGCCTGTGCCTTGACCATAGCAAAAGTAAACCGATGACGCTCCTGTAAAATGAGACATGGCAGTTGAATCCTCTCAACAAGAACAAATAGAGGACATCGTCGTCCCCGCTGACCAAATAGCTGAATGAACTTGCCAGAAACGGGCTACAGCGTTGGCGCGGATGCGATCAAGGCCGACATGACGGCCACTCCTCCGAGTGCCACGTACCCGAACACCTCTGCAGCTCGGCGAATGCGCTTTGTTGGACGGTTGGCCCCAGGCTCGTTATTGGCCGGTGACGATGATGTAGTCTCTGGACGAGCATAGCTTAGGTTCGACGGGGTAGAGACGTATTCGTCATTTGGCCCGCCACACGTGCATTCGACTTCAGGTGTTAGCTTGGAGATATCTGCCGCCTTTCTCTTGTTGGAGGGGTGTTCGTCCTTCGGTGCTCGACCGACGGGGTAAACATCGACTAAATCGTTAATCGCCACGTGAGTCCGCTTAGAAGCAGTAGCAGCATCAACCTTAGCAGCTTTCTTGCTCAGTTCAAATTGATATGCTGAGGTTTCGTCAAGCTCGGGCGGTGTAAGCACCAAATGTTCTTTGCCAGGCTCTTGGAGAGGTGAGCGGAGGAACTTGGCACCAGAGACCAATAAAGCGCTGGTAGGTGCCTCAGCAATGTGTGAATCATTGGGGGCGACCCCGGCAGTATCAGGCTCCTGGCAGCTTTGATGCTGGGTATCGTGGTCGCTGTTCGCCTTGTCCAGGTGAGCGTCATCACGTATTGGAGCTGCACCGGGCGCAAGCTTTGTTGGGGGAGTTTGCGGTTTCTCCGCGGCAGTGGCGGTAACGAGGCGTTTGTTGAAGCTGCGAGCAGAGAAATACTCCAACTTGCCTGTCTTCTCGCCCAATATCTCCTCCATGGTCTGCTGTCTGAATTGCTGTGGGGAAATGGAGGCAGACGTGCCCATGGTATCAGAAATTGGTGGCAGCCGGGCGCACCCAGACTGAATGCCGCCATTAGAATCAATTGATGGAAGCCTGTCCAACTGGACCTCAGCAGAGCATTGTTCTGCATCGCCGTCCGGCTGCAGGGTATTGATGGAGTCACGGAATACTCCTCGAGACTGCTTCATCTCGTCGGTTGTGGGAGACTCCAACTCCATCGAAGGGAGTGATATAGATTGTTCCGGCACCGCATCATCACAATGGTAGGTAGGGCTTGGTAAGCTGCCTGCAGGGCTGGGAGCATCTGTACCCCAGTGTGAGCCTAAAGAGGGCCTTGAACAGCATCGAACATTCCTACCTTCGTTGAGTCCGAACTCGTCGTCTGAAGCAAAGACCATGTCGTCTCCAAAGCCAGAAATCGGCTCGTTGTCGGAGACACCCCCTGGCGCTTCCATGTTTGGCAGGCGAGGCGGTGATAGCACGGGAAAGTGCACAGGTGACAGGGCAGAGCTGTCGTAATCCTCCCAGTCATCCACGGCTTCGTCTGCTCCTGCCTGGGTCTCCGATGAGATGGTTTGATCAAGTCTTCGGGAACACTGCCCTGTCGGAGATTGGGGCGTTACATGGCCCTCAGCCTCATTTTCCTCGTCAGACGTTAGGTCAATTGTGACGACGTTCGAGGATTTGGCAGGCAGGGCTGGGTGAATCCCAATATCTCGCAGGGCTCGAATGCTATTTCGAATGCTCATATCCTCGTCGCTGCTGATATCATCCTCCATGTCACTGTCGTCCGGAACTCGAAAAACCAGAGGGGTGGCTTCAGGCCGTCTGGAGGATCTTAGCAGGTCTACTAGTCTAGTGGATCGGGGAGGATAGTCTTACACCTCAGTCCCGTAGTTTATGGTGGCTTTCATGACACATGGTGGAAAGTCCTGCGCATTTCTCTCGACGGCGACACCGAACTTCAAAATGTCCCCTTGCGTGAGCACTTGCTTTTTGTCCTGGGGGAGACGGATGCCGTTGTGGAAAGTCCCGTGGAGAGATCCTATGTCTCTAATGAAGACCGTCTATGGAGCGAGATTAGCCTTATGCAGGTAGCCTTATGCACGTACTGGCTGCAATGAGGACAAAGATTTGTGGCAGAGGACCTACCTTCTTGGCGCTGTCAAAAACCAACTCAGCGTGGTCGCGAGACATCACAGCAGAATCGATCCAAGCATTTTCGCGGGCTGCTGCCATGTCTGGAATTCTTTTGCTCGTTCGTCCGATAGGCATGCAAGGATGATTTTCCGATAGGATCAGGCGGCGTTCCCTCAAGACTTGTTTGGGAGGCGGGTCGAGTGAGGCCAAGACGACCTGCACTATAGCGGCAGATTTAGTACGTACTTCGCCAAACCTCTCGTGAAGGGTACAGTTTATAGTTGGAAGGAAGCTCACCTTCGTCCGTGTATCGCACGGTAGACATATCGAGGCTGGCCCAGGGGGCGCGAGGCTTGAACGAGATTGCCCGTGTGCGAGATGAAGTATAGAGGCAAAAGCGCCAGGCGTGAGGGGTTGTCTCACAGTAGGAACAAACGAGAGCTAACAGAGGTGCGAGTCGCGACGACTGTCACGATGCCGGGTGGATGAGACCAGTCTGGCGAGTTGTATTTTGGGGCTTATCCGCGAGCAGCGAGGCAAGCTGTGGTCACGAAAGTAGATACAAGCCTCGAGGCGAGATGAATGTTACGGGCGTGGAAGTCATGATATGGGAGGGGAAGGTGGCTTGGGGGGTAGTCTAGTAGAGGCCCGGATAACGTGGAGGGATGGTGGGGGCAGGGTCGAGGTGAATGCACACACTGCCGGAGGTACGGAGAGTGTGTCAGGCAGGCAGGCGGCAGCCAGCGATAAGCACGTTAGCCTGGGCTAATCGGAGCTCCTGTGGGTCTGGCTGTTTCCGCGCATTGCGCGGACGTGCAACCTTACAGTACGCCGACGAGCACTGGCCGCGCCTCAATGCACTGATCCATCTATAGACCGTGCAATACCTTACTGAGAAGCGATGCAGCAGCGACTCCTGGAAGAAGAGAAGTAAGTAGAGAGACGCAGCAACTCTAGCAGCAATTTGAAGAGCACTCTCGAGTTGGCAAATAAGCTCTCTTTCGCCAGAGACAAGGTTGTAGGTAGGCACAAGGCGTGGAAGCCTGCCCGCCTTGCGGCTCTGGTTCCTCAGGGTGCAATGCGATACCGCCCGCGCACTGTGCTTCTAACAACTTGCAGAGGTGCGGAAGGCGTTTGGGGGCTGCGACCAGGCAGCAGGCGGTTTCATCAGAAAGTGAGGCGGACCCGGAATGACAGCCACACAACGGTCCTCCGAGCACCCCCGGGGCCCTGGATGGTGCGGCGCTCACAAGCAAGGCTGGGAGCATTTACAACAGGTCGTCGCCTTGTGGGGGAAACATTCTCCCAAGGGAGGCATATATACCCCTTGCGGCTACCGCTTCGAGCGAGTGGAGGAGGCGGTCGAAGGGTCGAAAGATCGACAAACATCAAGGTACCAACCCAAGCTAAAGCCTCGTTGACTGGAAACGGACACGGGAAGCAAGGGAAGCGCACGACACCATCTTCAGGCAGGCCCCGCCAAGCACTCCAGAGAGAAGCACGGGCCGCCCGTCAAGCATGGCTTGATATCTGTTGCGACATGCACCATGTAGGCGATACTCGTTCTTACTCCAGTCGATTCTTACTCTGGCAGTAATATCCCATGCCCAGCTGCTTCTCACGCCAGACAGAAAACATCTTCTCGCCGTGCCACGAGCAGCGTGGAATGCGCCGACGCAAGCGGGGAGAAGCACATGATCGTGACGCCAGTTGGTCCCGCGTCACGCGTTAAGTGGTTCAGGCCTTGAGCTATGACGTGGATGATGGCCAGCGGGACAGGGATATCCGTCGAGGCTCCATCATTGGTGGAGACTTCCCGATGGAAGAGCGGTGTCACAGCCAGCCACTGATGGCGGGGAAGAGACGAGCTTTTTGCTGTCTAGCGGCTGCCCAAGCTCGCCCTTCAGCTTGATCATGCCGGCCCGCTGATGCCGTCCCACGGCAACGCCACTGGTTACGGCTAGCTTTATTATTTTGCATTTCCCTTCTCTCGTGGGTTCCAAGTCTTATCCTCTCCATATCCTTATGTACAGTACGTTTCGTCGTCCTCGACACCACTCCATCGACAGAATCAAGCCGCGACTTCCGCCCGCCTGCTCACCCCAGCCGTTTTGTGTCCAGCCTCCATGGAGTTTATGAAGCGCAATAGTTCCTCCGAGACAGCAACCAAGGCACACAGCATTAACCTCCGACGTGGCAGATTGAGGACACCATCGTGACACCATAGCGCCTCGCGGAAGTTCAACTGACCCCAACGACCGTAGCACCACGAGTGCAGAGCACGACGATTTCGCGTTGGCCCAGCCAGAACTCGGACTGACTCTCGCGACTCGTACACCCCGCCATGATGAATCACGCAAGAGTCAAGGCCCTCAAGGGCGATGGCAAAACAGTGTCCAGAAAGGCGCAAAAGTCCGGTCGCGCTTCCGGCGTCATCACACCACAGGGCTCCTCGCCCATGGCCTCCCTGTTGACGTCCCCATCCCACTCAGCCGCGCAGAGCCGCGCGACTTCCGATGTGAGCGATAATGGAGACGAGGGCGACTTTGAGCTTGACGACATGATGTCAAGCGTCCACTCTCTCGGATCTGAGGCGTCGACCCCCGAGGACACCGCCAGCACCTTTGATGTCGGTGCTCTCATCGAAGGTCTGCAGAACAAAAAGCACAACAACAGCGAAGTTCGTGAGCAGTACCTCGAGGCCTATATCAAGGCCATTCGAGTCAAGTATAACCCTGAAACCCACCTGTGGTTGGATGACGCCGCTGCGGATCTCGTGGAAATCTTCCTCAAAAACTCGAACCGTGGCGCAACGGCCAGGGAGCGCCTGCTTAATTTGCAGGCTTACTGCTTGACAATCGGAAGCGTGGAAGACATGGACGTTTTTGAGGCGGGCAACAGGGTTCTCAAACAAATACTTGCCGACGAGGACGATGATGAGTGTCAGGTGTTCGCCATATACGCCCTGTGCATGACGGTCTTGTATGGGGGTGGCTTGGAAGCGGCGGCTCAAGAAGTCATGGATTATCTGGTCGAAGTAGTACAGACCGACGGCGAAAGCATCGAGGCGCACGACCACGCAGCCGTCGTTGCCGCCGCTCTCCAGGGCTGGGCTTTCGTCGCCAGCCACGTGACTGACTATTCAGACTTCGCTGATGCCGCCATGGACGCATTTGTGGACCAACTGGACAGCACGGATACGGAAGTCCAATCGAATGCGGCTCATTGCATTGGACTCATATACGAGTCGTCGCGCAACCATGAGGAGGAGACGGGGGAACCTTTCCAGCTTCCGTATGACCCGCAGAGATTGATTGGTCGGCTGAACGAGCTCGTCAAGCAGAGTGCAAAATCAGTGTCCAAGAAGCATCGCAGGGATCTCCGCGAAAGCCTCGTCAGCGTCGTCACTTCGCTCGAGAGGGGCGTTGGTCCATACTACTCTACCGCGCTCTACATTCCGGAGAAGGACACGTTTGTTCCTTCATCTCTGAGGACGGATGATGGAAGAGCCGAGTACGGATATCGATGCAAGCTGCGACTAGGGAATCATGTCGCCCGAATCGATTCATGGTCTCTCTACTCAAGGGTCAACATGATGAAGATCATATTCAGGGGTGGTCTGCAGAACCACGTGTTTGTGAACCCTGTGGTCATGGACTGCTTGGAAGACGCCGACTGGGGAGAGTTGCCGGCAGGCATAGACCGCGACAAGAAACCGAGGCCTTCGTCTAAGCTTCGCAAGCGATGATCTGATCCGAACTTTGGACAGAAGCCTGGCTTGCCACGGAAATGATCTGGACACACAAGCATACTTACCTGGGCGGTGGCTGGCGTTTATTCGTTTCTCCATTTGGGTACGGACTTTGAGATCTGGCACATTGGCTTGGCATACGATTAGAGTAGAGAGAAGACAATTCGAATTGCAACATGCAATAGTTCTTTCGGGTCCAGTGGATGCTCGTTTGTGGTAGTTTGGGAAATGGTATTGAATTGAAGCAGCGGATGCGCTTCAGCAACTTCAAAGGGATGAGTGTATGCCCTGCTCAAGCAGCTCCCGTGCAAGACTATTTTGAAAGGATTTCGTCGCCGAAGAGGTCATGTAGCCATTGCGAACAGAAAACGGCGTGGTTGATAATGGGAACTGAGGCAAGCCCGCAATCCGTCTCATGGACTAAAGCATATGAATATGTGTGTTTTTGGTCCCCTAGACTAAAGCTGACACAAGCCGTTGCAGACGCAGCGCAGCCGAGGCGTATGAAAAGTCCTATCAGTGATGGCCACCGATAAAGCAAGCAGACATTTAGTTGACGGTCAACAAAACAAAAGAAAATCCAATAACAGCCAACGGAGTGACTCAACCACTCCTGGTGACGAACCCAAAACCCAAGAGCATCGCAATCAAAACCTCGCAACACATCGAGGTTGGTTCCAGTATCGGACGCCGACAAGTAGCAAAGCACCCAGCATTGAGACTGTCGCTGCGAACACATGAACTCCGATCCACTTGCCCTGCCCTTTTTCGATGGCTCCAGTGACTGGCCCTCCTGCTAGGGCGCCGATAGAACTTATTGCCATCATAACGCCGATGCGCAGGCCGATGCGTCCCACGTCGGGCGTTGTCTGCGTTACGCATGCCGACCCGAGAGGCATCAAGCCGCCAGAGAAGACGCCGAAGAGAATAGCAAAGGCAATCATGGCGCCCAAGGATGTCATGCAAATCCAACAGTAGGTAATGACACCCATGAGCGCTCCCATGAGAGCCAGGATGTTGAACCTAGCATTACAGATCAATTCAAGTCATTCGCCGATGTTAATTCAAGAAGCAACGCTTACCCGCCGTAGCGATCGGCAAGCCAGCCGGCTCCGATTCTGCCCAAAAGGGAACCCGAGTAGGCAATTGCCAAGATAGTGTTTCCCATCTTGGCATCCACCCCTTGTTCGACTGCATAGAGCGGAATGTAGTAAAATGGGATGAGCAGGCCACAGTAGAGGCCTGTCAGTGACACGCTCAATGCGAGAAAACGTCGTGTAGATATCGCCTCAGAGAAGCTTTTTTCGGAAGCCTTGGCCGCGTTGCCACAAGTGTCGTGACTGGCAACCCCTTTCCTCTCCCGAACAAGGATGCAGGAGACAGCCAGCAACGGGGTGGAGATAATTGCAATGATCCTGTAAACTTGCTCTTCCGACACGTGATTAAATAATGAGTTGATAAGAATGGGCCAGAAGATGCCGCCGAGCGATGAGCCGGACGCGGCAATCCCGAGTGCAAGGTCGCGCTTCTCGTTGAACCATCCGAATATGGCTCCAGTAGTAGGGTAAAACCTGGAGACATTACAGTCCCGTCAGCAAGACACGGGCATCAGCGAGTTCACGGGGGTATACCCACAGTAAGGCATTACCAGTTCCGAGAAGAAATCCTTGCGAGAGCAGGATATGCCAGAACTAAACGGACCAACTAGCCCCCAGCCAAGCTACCAGACAAATCGCGGTTCCAACATTCATCAGTTTCCGGGATCCGAACCTGTCATAGGCTGGGCCGACGAGAAGGCCGCCGACAAAGAGGACGAACATCTACATCCAAGAAGATCATTAATTGAACGTGCTCCTTTACTCCAGATTTGAAGGACATCTTGCCTGAACACTGCCGATCCAAGTAACATCAGAAGTGCTCTTGCCTTCCCATTTGCCTTCGTACCGGGCTTGGAATGTGCCGAATGAGTTTAGAAGTCCTGGGATTCTGGGTTAGCGAGCAATTATTTTTCGGTGGCCTTATTATTTGCGCACGCGCACATCTCTTCATGCAAGCTTCGTGGCCTGGCGAAGAGCCTGGTAATAAGAGTTCAAGGTATGTTAGAAACTGAGGGAACAGAAAAAGTACGTCGGGGGGGAGGGGGAAGAGTTGACACGTAGGGTGGGCGCGTGGATAAACAGAGCGTGACGGTATAGATGAAGTACTCGGGTTCGGCCAGTTAGTGGTTGCAAAAAGAGACATGTGTGCATGCAAATGGTAGAAGCTCTTGTTGGAGCCGGGCATTAGGATCTCACCAAAGGCATTCATAAAGTTCAGAAACCCTCCAAGGACAACGAGCCGAGCACGGAGACCGCCGTTAGGAACGCCGATGCGGTCAGGATCGCTAGACCCCTCTTTCTCATCGTTGCACTGCGAGGACCTTGGGTTGTCTGCTGTTGCGACCCTGCTAGACTTGGACGCAAACGCCCCGTCCGCAGCGGGAACCGGCATCGTGGACGGTTTTCTTCGTGGGCAGCCTCTCTCAATTCGGCGTTGCAGCTACCATGAACAATCTCGGCGCCCCTAGAGAAGAATGAGACTCTCTGATAAAGCTCGAAAAGTTCTGAGGGAAAACGGGGCAACGAAAGGCGATCAGAGAGTAAGGAGTGATGAATTGGAATATACTGTGCGGTAAAGACAGACGAAATGCAAAGAGCGACTAAATTGAAAAGAGGCCAAGTCTCAGAGGCAAAGCAGTGAAGAGGTGCATATATTATCCTCACTTGCTCACCAATCGTGAAATTGGATGGTGGCGTAATTTCTTATCCACCAACGTCGGTCGGCAAGCGTAACCACCAACCGTCTGACTTCCCCACAGCTCTTTCAGCATCAGCGTGCTAGTCACTGCCGCGTCAAATATGGTTTTTCTTATTGGTTGGGTACGTGTTTAGTACTCGTACGAGTCCAGTCGAATGACTAGGGGTGAGCAGAATGTGAACAGGATGGGAACGAAAGCCGAAGGGAGGAAGCCGTCTACAGGTCTGAAGGGGAGTCCGGTCCCAACAAAATATTGCCCAGGTATCTGCTTTTCGATGAGTACGGGGTTAGTCTATTTCGAATAGACAGACTGGCATATACTCGTACTACTGGCTGTGGCAGCGATTCGACTCACTGCACCGAATACAGCGGTTTGTCTAGAGCATGTTGTGCATGATGGATCTAGCAAAGCAAAGACCAACTCAGGGACCTCAAGTTGGCCACCAAACCAACAACGATCTTAGCGAGTGCTCTCCAATGCTTTGGAGACTTTGACTTGTTGGCTCCGCCGGACATTGCGTTTGCGTCCAGGTTTGTGATCCAGAGCCGAGAACCCACCTTGTCAGGGGCTGGTTAAGAAGTAGCAATATACCATACTCTGCGCGCCAGGTGGCATCGCGACCAAGGAAACCACGTTAGATGCCTAAGATTCCGTTGTCCAAGAATCACGTCTCATCGATCGACAGGGGTCTTCTTGGGGAGTATCCAGTCCGAAGCTCTACCGGCGCTTTCTTTGATGTCCGCCAGCGCAATGGCGTGGTTAGCGAAAGCAGCTGCAATCCATCCGAGTAGACAATCCACGCGTTCTGGAAGAAACTGCGAGGGGTTCCCCTGAGGCAGGGATGTTGCAATCGAAAGATCCTAGCGTAGACTACGCATGCGACGCACACCCTAGCCCTCCGGTCCACGTCGGGGGCCAAAAGTCGAAGCCTCGGCCTCGCCCACAGCTCTCGGGCGGCATTGATGAGTCGGATGCTGAATTTAGCTGTGATGGCGAGGCTGCCCTGCGGTTACTTGAAAGATTGGCAAGCCACTGCGCACGAGTACAACGGCTCTCACATATACGGCTGTAGCGATCTTCCTCAGTGGTTTTCCTCGACTGGCTGACGAATGTGTAAGTGAAGACGGGACTTGCCGCCCCTGTCCTCATCTATATGCACCCAACTCCTGTTCTCTGAATTGGCATGCGCAGCAAAAATCCTGTTCTACAACTGACAACTCAGCCTTGCAGGAGCCGACAGATCACGGGGCCGCAACGTCGCGATGCACGCCCTTTCGTGCTCCTTTCGGCCCCGGCCGCGGCATCGGAAGTGTGGGGCCTCGGATCGACGATTCCTTGGCGATGCGCACCCTCCCTCCTGCCTGCGTGCAGACATGCAGGCGTGCGGGATCACGTTGCATCGCGAATCGTACCGCAGGTGACACAAATCGGCTTTATGCGACTTTCGGTCTTCGTGTCGCCATGCCATACCGACTGAGCATCGTTGCAACTTGACTTGGAATGACGGTCGTGTGTATCGTCGGCGACAGTTGTGACTGCCGGGAGCAACTAAACATATGCCAATACAACAAGAGCCAGACAAGCAATTATCACGAAGTATGCAGTACAGCAAGAAAGGAATAGCTCCAACGCCTGTATTTATATGCAAGAGGGGTTATGCATCCCAAATCCCTGAACCAACGCCCCTGTCAATGCAGTCAAAGGGATATAAAATTCTCTTCCATCACTGTAAATGCTGGTGCATGGCTCGCCACGCCGCTGGTCCGCGCGCGATAACGCCTTGGTATCATGCATTAGTCCAGATCCTCGATGCACTCTCTCAAGATGCAGCTCAGCTCCGCCACAAACTGCGGTTGAAACGCCCCGTCATGGTCGCCGCTGAAGGGAATCGACTGGAAGCTCCTGAAATGCGCGGGGTTCCAACGCATTGAGGTTTCGCGCATGATCTTTTGGATAAAGCGGGCGCCCTCGTGCCCAAAGTGCCTTCGGTCGACGCTCATGGGCTCGGCGGTGCATTTGATGAGTACGGCGTCGAAGTTGGACCTCTGTCCCGGTTTGAAGAGTTGCCCGGGCTGCACGCCCGCGATGAGGTCCAGCCCGCGGTGAATATGCAGCCTGATCTGGCGCAAAAAGTCGCGTACTTGCGGTGGCTCGTTCTCTTCATCGAAGTCAGAGTCGACGTCCGACTCGTCACTTGTCCAATCTGGTGTAAGCGGTGTCCCGGGGGACGCAATAGGGCTGGAAGGATCGAAAATACTCGAGGCGCTGGAGGTGATAGTTGTGCTTGAGCTTGAGGGGCTCCGCCATGTGCTCGGACGACGGCCACGGGCCGTCAGGTAGTCCTCAACCTCATATTCGCTCTCCAGGGGCGTACAGATGGGCGTGTCTAGCTCGTTTCCCAAGCCAAGTGGCAAACCTCCGACAGAGATCGTCCTGTCAAAGGTGGCCCTTGCGAATTGCCGATGTTCCTCAGATGTTTTGAACTTCGGAAATACCTCTGGGTTTGCAGAGTCGATCATTATGACTTTGTGAACATCCACGCCGGCAGCTTCCAGCATCTTGGCCATGAACATGGCGATCATACCTCCCATCGACCATCCACCCAGCAAATATGGGCCTTCTGGTTGCACACTCCTAACTCCTTGGAGATAAAATGCAGCAAGCGATTTCAAGCTCGGGGGGTACTTGAAGTGTTCACCGCCAGGGCAGTGTAGCGGGCTGGTGATCCCATATATGGGCCGTTCGTCGTCGTCGCTGAGAGACTCAAGTCGCAGAAAAGGAAGTGCCACTCCAGATATGGCGTGGATGAGAAAAAAGGGGGTGAGCTTGGAGATTTCATTGCCTTGAATGAGTGTGATGACCTCCATGTTTGCGAGACGGCGTAGTTTGTTAGAACACCAGAACGACTATTCCAAGGCAGTAGTCGTCGGGTTTTGCGAGTGGACACGTACAGACGCGTGACCCTTAACCAAAGTGAGAAGTGCGTCTTTGCTATCTGCTATTTAGGGAGGACGTCGGACGGGATTGGCTGGATTTAGCATGTGCCATGCAGTTGATGATGCGAGAGATTTAGCGGTCTGTGCAAGACAATAGATACTCCAAGTAATAGTCAGCGAGCGAGGAGAAGCAAAGTGAATAAAGCTGCACACAAACGCTTAGCTTGAATGACCACTTAGTTGCCGATCTCAGTGGCGACAAGGAGGGAAAAGACGTTCTCGTGTTGCAATCTTTATATCAAGCCGTATTGGCTGTCCTCCGTGCCCAAGGGGACGAGTGCCGAGACACCTCACTGGCCAGAACCCAAACAAAACCTTAGCTTTCAAGGAGTTCCTACCTCAGGATCGCGAGAACCCCGCGTCGCGGACTGAGAAACGTCCTCGGCACCTCCGTCTGGAGCTGTTCCGGCTCTACTGTCCTTGGCAATTGCCTGAGACGGAAGAGACCACTGCCTGCTCAATGGCAGCGAGACAGCTAGACTCGGCCTTCGCCCGCGCGAGCTTCGCGCTGATGAACGAGAGACGACGAGGCTGTTGCACTTGAGACCGACATAGCACGGCTCTCAGTCACAGCCGCGTATTACCTGCGTTGCGCGCTGTGCGTCGCTTGTTCTCGGCTCCACGCGCAGCTTCCTCGGTAGACGGTAGCTAGCGAAGTCCAGAAGGACGAAGGCGAGCCGATAGCTGTGGCCTTTCATCATCGTGCATGACGCTGGTGGGACAGCATACGCATGCATGGGAAAGGGGCTGGTCCTGCGACATGCACAAGCTGCTGGCAGGCGTCCATCAGGTGATACAACGCCATGTGGTATCATTTCTCTTCCCGATCGACTTGTTGGCTGCTGTCATCGTGTACCAAGATCCTGGGAAAAGGCTGGCATGTATTTGAGCAGACCGTCCTCCGTGAGGGGCCGGAAACGGAGATGGTGTTGACAGCTTTCGGCCAATCCGCAACGGAAGGCTAGTCTGCAAGGAGAACGATACAAGAAGGCGAAGACTTTCCGTCCATTGCTCAATGCTTTCATGGTCGAAAAAGTGATCGAACGACAACATGGCAGTCACATCATACCAAGCACCAGACACCCGCGGGGTGTTCCCTGCATTTTCCGATTTGGATCTCAAGCAGAGATCGCATCAAGTTCCTGTCATCCGACTTATGCGACTCAAGTTTCACCCATCGGCGTGAGATTCGAGATAACCTCATGCTGATTTGCCATCACGTTTGGGCCGCATGCCAGTACCGCGAGAGCATATTATTCTGCCACAACTCCGAGCCTGAGGTCTTGAAGGAGGCTATAACTTGACTGTGAAATGAATGCCAAGATATTATTCAAGATGTTGCTCGTAGGCGCGGTTCGGCTGTGCTTGTGGCCGCGACGCTCAGCAGTCTCCAGGATCGAACCGCATGGCCAGGCTTCGGAGGGTATGGCCCGGAAGGCGGTAATGTCTGACCGCTTGGTTTAACCCCACCGCAATTCGGTAGCCCTGGATTCGTGCGCAAGCTTCCCGTCGAGCTTGCATAGAACAGCCCCGTGATCAGTATGCCCCAAGTACCGTGGATAGCGGGACCCCGGCATTCGCCTGCGCGAGAGCTAGGGTGTGTCACGACCCCACGGTGGATTACAAACGATCCTTCAAGATTCCATGCACTTGAAGCACGAGGGCGACTTGAATACTGAACCTTGTCCAGCGTGCCGTCCCACAGCTAACAGGCTTGAAGCTCACAAGCGTCCAACCTTGGAAGCGTCTGCCCCTTACCGAGATTTTCAACATATCGCCCGTTCCGGAGAGCGGTGGCGCTATGTGAGAACCTCCCTGTATTTACCATCGGCTCCCGGTGAAATCAAGCCTTTAAGTCGATGATCAGTGTGCCTTGGGAAGAACAACGTTTGGCGGAGCGGCGAGATTGGCTTCGCGTGCTGCCTTGAGGCGACGCGGAAGAGCATCTGTGACGGTCGCAATGAGCTGGACTCTATGGAAGGCGTCCAAGCCAATACGACAAGCCGCACCGGTGCCATCTTCCACCCCAGCTATGGCAATGGACGCCTAACCTCCAATGACTCCGAGCCCGTGAAACTAAATAAATCGTCTGGATCAACCCTCAGCCGTTCCTTTTTTCAACCGCCTTAAGCTTGCATTTCCTCCGAACCCTCAGTAGCGAACTCACGGCTCGGCACCGGAATCTGAGGTAATGTTTCAGATGCATCCTACTCCTCTTGTGGAGAGAACCGGCTACCGAGTTGGCTGCCCCTAGGGTGAGTATATTCGACGGCCAATATTTCTTCAATATTCGTACTACACCCGTACTGCGAAAACGTCTTGAAAAGGCGAGTTACGATAATGGCCTTCAAACTTCCCGCATCAAGAATATAATTCAGCTCGAAAATCTATCTCTGCGCTGCGTTTATATCATCTTGTTCCCCGTACAAGCTAAAATAAAAACTGGAACTACTCCCGGTTTAACCAATTCAGCTCAGGCAGCTCCAGGAATTTGGTCCCCAATAGGGTTGGGTTTTATCATTGACCATGACCAGAGGTGGTCTTTTCAGGCAAATACTGAGCCAACCCACCAGTGCTTCCGGGCCTCGACGGCGACTTAGTTCATGCTCCCCTTAGCGCCCGGAGCCGTTATTATTCGGCACATAGGCTGCAAGACGCCCCTAGTATCTGAATCCTAGCTGAAATGCTTATCAGGCCAGTCGTTCTGGAGAGTGCTAGTTTCCTTGACTCAGACCATGTGCGAGTTACCAAAACCTTGTTGTAAGGAATAAATATACTGTGTTAGCTGTTTCCAACCGATGAAATGAGGCGAATGGCACATTAGTAGCATATAGCTGACGGTCCGGAGTTCCGTCTAGGCCGATATCCGTCGCAGCAATATTATACGGCCAGAGGCCAAAAGATGACGGAGGTATGAAGCCTCCGTTTGCACGGCCCTTCTGCTTCCGTCCCCTTAGGCGATTGGTCCTCACTTAGTGTGCAAGGAATATTGAGAGTCTAGCCTCTGCCAATTTGTCCTCCGCGTCCTCCGCCGCTCATTGCGAGACCGGCCGAAAGGATACCGTCTGTCAGGTCTTGATCTCCGCCCCTTCTCGGGTCAGGTCAAAGATCGTAGCAGCTTCTGGCCAGAAATTATATCACGCCCAAGTCAGCAAGTGTGATACTTAAGCACTGGGCGGCGCATCATGTAAGAGCAGATGAGCCAGAGACTCATTTCGATATCGTCTACAGTCCCAGTTTGGAGCCGTTGGAAGTTCCAAGACTGCCATCAGGTCTTGCCCTAACGACGGCGACACTCATCACATCCATCTAAACGCCAAGTTTTTCCCGGAACCAGTCCTTTCAACTCATGATGCCAGCGGTTGACGCCGATGTCATCATAGTCGGTGGAGGCATCGGTGGCCTTACTCTCGGAGCTATCTGCAGACAGGTGGGCATATCCTACAAGGTCCTGGAGCGTGCCAAAGCCCTGCAGCCTGTGGGTGCTGGCATGTCGCTGTCTCCAAACGCCCTCTGCGTGCTAAACCAGCTCGGAATATACGAGAACTTAGTCCAGAAGTCTCAAAAGCTGCGCAAGCTCCAAATATGGCGCAACAACACGCAATGGAACACGCTTGACCTGGATACCATCGAATCGACCTACGGCTACCCTGTTCTGTCCACCGAACGCCACAGCTTTCACGAGCTACTTTATGCTGCGGCGGGAGAGGAAAACGTGGTGCTCAACTCCAAAGTGATTGACGTGATTGATGAGCCTGGCACGCCTGTTCGCGTCACGCTCGACGGCGGCAAGGAGTTTCGCGGCCATATCATAGTAGGCGCCGATGGCATTCGATCGGCTGTCCGACGTACGCTGCTCAAGAAGAACCAGAACCGGAACCAGAGCAACACTATCCAGTTCACAGGCCGAGTGCACTTCTCCGGCATCACCAGCCCCCTCGAGAATTGTGGTCCAAATGAGCTAGGCGTCGGGCACTGGATGCTCTACGATCAGGCCATCCTAACCACGTGGCCATGCCAGGATAACAGGCAGTGGTACATTGGAGTCACGGTACGTCAACCTAGGCCCTTGGGGCGGTTCCTGCAGCTCCACTTTGTTTACTCCACGTCCATCATTAGAGAAGCAGCTCGCCTGGGCTTTGTATTAAGATGAGCCTTCGGACATAGAGCTTCCATTTTCCTCCATGTTGAAACGAACTTTCGAATTGTGGTCACAAGTCACCGAAAATCTCAATGCCACGTGGGGTTGGGACCCTGTAAGATGAAAAGCCAGAATCGTCTCTGATAGTCTGCCTTAGAAAGCGGAGGGCAACGTTGACAAGCATCATTCCGTATGGGAATCCATCACTCCGAGAGATATCAAGAAGGTCTATGGAAATTCCTTCCATCCATTTGCGGAAGGCGGACAGTTCGGAAACAGTAAGCTACACCGCCGGGGGCTCGGAGCAGGAACGCGCCGACGGTTGACAACAAGGTAGTTATCGACAAATCGGAGCGGATCATTGCCAGCAATGTCTTCAAAGAAGTGGAATTCCCATCTATGTGCGATGGGAGAATCGCACTTCTCGGCGACGGTAAGCGAGAATGTGCAGGGGGGCCGGTTCAACAAGTCCCCGGTTCCCAGCCTGCTCTTCCCTGACGCGACCTGCCATGTAAGTGCGGTATGAAACGCTGACGACTCATCCACAGCCGCTCACAGCATGACGAGCTTCTTCGGGCAGTGAGTTGCATTCATTCGGCCTCCGCTCGACGCAGCGCGGATATACTTACAGACTGCTGTCGCAGGGGCGGTTGCCAGGCAGTCGAGGACGCCGCCGTCCTTGGAAACTTGCTGGCTGAATATCGATTCTCGCTCGATAGCGCCCACGAGCTGCTATCCACGTATGCCAGCACGAGGGAGCCGCGGACCAAGGCTCTCTCGCACTTCAGTGACAACTTCGCAATGTTACATACTGCGCGGCTGCCGTACGGTACCGGGCCGTTTGTGCGCTGGCTGCTCTACACACTGGTGCCAACCTGGTTCTGGATCAGGTACCTGGGCTGGCTCTACCATTATCAGCCCACTGTGGCGGCGCTGGACGGTAGCAGCAGCGGCAAGCCGTTTGCATAGGGAAAGAAAAGCAGTGAATGACCGAGAAGCATTGAGAAAATTGAACGCAAAGAGTATTTTGAGGTACGGACGGCACAGATCGAGTGGGAGGGGGCGTCTAGCTGGTCATGTGAGGGGTGTAGTCTGTGCTGGTTGGGAGAGCCGGAGCCGACCCCGAGCAAGGAAACATTGCAAGAGAGGTGTCTTTAGATGACCGCAGCTTGGTGGTTGGTGACATTGGTAGCATTGCTTATCTGGTTGTCTAGATCTTGTTCTCCTGTAAGTATGGCTGCGTTGACAATGCAACGACCTGCTCGATCGATGTTTGCAGCAACAGAACATGGGCATGTGGCGTGGACGCTCTTCACACCCCAACAGCGACAGCCGTACGGTCTCGTGTTTCGTTGCCGAGTATAAGCGTACCTCAATTCAGCGAGTACGTAATGACATGGGGTGACTGGCCATCAATTGTAATCGCACGGCTTGGGCATGGGGCACAAGATGGACAAAGTGCTCGAGAGCGCATGCTTGATCTCGGGTTGCGAGTCAAACTGATGCTCGAGAGCCTCTGTTAAACCTGGCTAGGTGTTGGATTAGAGCACGCAGGAGTGGGTGTCGACATGGCGGTGCGTGTCCGTATACCGCATTAAAGTTGCACATGTCAGCACTGCTGGACAGAGGAAGGCGGGAAGAAGGACAGCATGGAGTCGGGTGCGGGAACTTTGAAGAGCACGGAAAGGAACGAGGCCATCAAGGTGCTACTTCGTTGTTTATTCCCGACGTTGCTGGTTTTGGACTTCTTCCACAGCTAAGTCAAACACCGACGGCACCGCAGCAGGGCACTGGCATAGCACTCACGCGCGACAGACGTAGCGACATAGCGTGATATACACATCGGCGCCGTATTGAGTACGAATACTATAAGAGTCCAAATACTTCAAATACGCTGGCTCCTTCGTCGAGACCTTGGAGTACATACCCCAAGTTGCGGCGGAGTACTTGCGGAGCCACCCCGGCATCCCGGACGCACCCCCCGGTCCACCCCGGTTCGGACCAACCTGCACCCACCCCATCCGCTCCAACCACTGACCACCATCGCTAAATGCCACTTCTGCACACTCCCACCTCCATCATATTACCTTGCGATGCCAATTCCTGCCCGGAGCCATCCCGTCTTGACTTTCTACAAAGTATGGTAGCGGGCTCCTGCAGCATTTCCAAAGGTATGGGTGATGACGACGCCACCACTGCTCTTCAAGGCCCAGGCCCAGCCACGACACGCAGAGCCTACGACAGGGACGCCTGCTGTGCTCCGTACGGAGTTCTGCCTCCCGCTGATGGGCGTGTTGGTATGCCTTCATCCTTGAGGGACATGTCCATTCCGAGACTACAGCAGCAGGTGAGCAGGCATGGGTGGGCGTCCCCTCGTGGGCATGACCCTGCGTTGCTCTTCGTACATGTCCGACCCGCATACAGTGTGTGATACAGGTGCAGCTGCAGAGCTCTACTTGTATAGCACGAAAGCCCCATCGTCGGACAACTCAACTTCACTTATTCGACTCGCAGCAAGACATATTCCATCCGGAGCCGTGAGAACTACACTCTCCTTTTGGCTACGTACATGCTGCAGCCATTCGCCACCTCACCCAACAGCTTCACTTGATCAATATTGGGTTTTTGTATCGGGGTCTCACCCATTGAAGTCCTGCCATCACTTCTGATCACGCATAAAACAAACGCTCGCTGTTAATACCCCGTGCCACTTCATCGAAAATCTCCTCGCCAATTATCCCCTACTAAGTTCCATCCCAACTGATACAGCCGTATGCGAGAAGCCATCAGCTTGACACGCTTGTTTCTCTCTCCAAAACCGCCGGCATGGCTACCAAGCACCCACTAAGGCGGTCGTGCGCCTTCTGTCGCGCTCGTAAGATCAAGTGCTCCAACGAGACCATCTGCGAGGCGTGCCGGCGACAAGGGGCAGACTGCATCTACGACTTCGAACCTCCGCGGCCCAAGGCCCGGACCATCAGCATGGACAGCTCCCGGTCGGATCTTTCGGCGCAGAATGGAGCTCCGGGGTTCTACAGACAACGATCGTCGACGGGGGTATCCACCAACGGCAGCCCAGTGAGCACCATTGCTGAGGAAAATGCCCCCATGGAGGATACCGAGAACGTAGCCAGCGCACTCGAGCAAAGATTTTACGACCACTTCTCCTCGGATTTTGGGCCTCGCTCTGGCCCCTGGCAAGAACGAATGTCAGCCTACAACCGCTCCGTGCAGAGCTCGGTCCTCGGCCACAACGAGAGCCTTTCCCAATTCAGCCCCAAGAATGTGAAGTACACGGGAATCTTGTCGCTTGTAACACATGATCTCGTCGGGCTCGTCACAGACCAGTTTGGATCCCTGGGTTGCCATCATGTCGAGGACGGCGGCGCTCGGTTCTTCCTCTCCGGCCTCATTGGGGATGAAACGCAGACCATGTTTGACAACGCCCCCGTGGGGAGCAACCCCCTTTCCGAGTACGGTCAGAGACAGCAGACGCAACTCATTGATGTCTGGTTCTCGGTACACCCTCTTTCATTCCTCGTTTCGAAGACACTGCTGCTCCGGGAGCTTCGCGATGGCACTCATGACGAAGTCCTCCTAGCAGTGATGCTGGCCGATGCAAACTTCAGCATCGGTGACGAGGTTGCCATCGCTCGTGGCCATGTCCTAATTAGATGGGCCACCGCGCAGCTGCGGAGCCGCCCCCTTCAGCCCTGCCACCAGCCCCAGAACGGAAGCACATCTGGAGACACATCGGGCCGGATGTACAGCGGCATCTCGACGAGGATTTTCAGCGGCATCTCGACAGCCCAGGCCCTAATGCTCCTGGGCTGGAATATGCTGAGCTCCTTTCAGATCCGCCGAGCCACTTGCTACATTGGTCTCGCGGGACGCATCGCGACCGAGATCAAGGGGCACATCTCGAGTACGGCAGCGCCAATGACGTCGAGCCGCATCAATGGCATCGACGTGTTCGACGTTGAAAAGGAGCTCGTCGCATACCTATATTGGACGACTTACTCGCTAAGCCTATGGACTTCTATCCAGATGGGCAACGGGCACTTCTCGGCGCTGCTGCCGACGTCCCTGACGTCCATCTTCCTGCCCGTGACAGAGGCCTCGTCAGTCATCATCCAGCTGGATCTGGTGTCGGAGAACTTCAGCACGCTGCAGAAACAGAAGGCTGTGATCCGGGAGATGTGGCCGCTGGCGCATATTGCCAGCGTCATTGCGTACATCTTCGCGCTGTACCCGCATGACAAAGACCCTGGCGACTCACCAACGATGAGCTCTTGGCAGGAAGCGCCGCTGCGGGCGCTGCAGCGGATTCAGCAGGGCAAGCCGTCGCAAGATATTGCGTGCGTGTGTCGTGAGATTAACCGTGTGTTGATGGAGAGCATCCACATCCTCAACCGGCAGGTCACTGAAGTGTCGTCGCGCAGCCTGGTGCTGCTCGTGTACCATACCATGGCCATCCACTTCCTATTCCCGGTCCTGCCAGCGGGCCAGGGTGATGAGGGCATCACGGCCGACGTGGTGGAGCGCTTCTGCGCATCGGCCCAGGACATCTTACAGATCTTCGCGCTCATATCGGATCAGCCGCAGGACCTCTTCAGCGCGACGCCGTCATTGCGGTCGTCCTTCCCAGATATTTTCTGCCTGGCCCTCGACACGTGCGCGCGCGCATTGAGCCTGATTCACGGCAAAAAGAGAAGCGGCGGGCTACTGATGGAGCGACCCATGGTGCTCGCGTACGAGGGTCGGCTGCAAGCGCTCGCAAACCGGCTGTACGCCACGTGCCAGAACGACTTCCTCAGCCATGGACGCTCACTGCGCATGGTGCGCAAGCACCTCAAGGCCTGTGTCAAGGCTTACTCGGACTCCGAGTCCGGGCGGGGATCCAACTGCAACTCGGCCGGCATGCCTTCTCCCGAAAGCAGTCACGCCCGCATGTCCAGACCGCATGCGAGCCCGTCCATAATGAATGCTGCCTCCGAGTCGGACCGCCTGTCCGCTGCTACGACGACCGCTGTCGAATCGACATCCTCTTTTGTGTCGCCCATGGACACGACATCGCTGCCGCCCTCACTGCAGTCCTCGCTGCCCTCGTCCGAATCGTCCGGCCGCAGCTCGACAAACCCTCTCAGCGCCGTCGACGAGGCGCACAAGCATAGCTGGCACACAGCTGACGAGCTCTTCCAGCATGTTCTGGACCCCGGAACCCTGGGCGTCGCCTCCGGCGAGCATCTCAGTGTGTCGGACCTGGTAGATTTGCAGCACGCTTGGTTTCCCCAGATGCCCAGTGTCATGGACTTTGACATAAGCGGTCCCATGTCGAGCGTGCAATGGGACTGGCCAGAGAGCGGAGGCGCGGATGCGACGACGACCACAGCGGCGGCAGCGTCCGACATGGATTCGGTGCTGTATTACTTTGAGAACGGCCACAATAAGAGACCCTGCTGATAGGCGAGGGAGGGCAATCTGAGATGCAAGGATGGTCAGCCTGTCACACTCATCCGACGGCAACACGCTGTGCTTACAGCCTGTCATGTTTGCGCCATTCCACCAACAGCAGTATACTCGTATCTTTTGGTTCGTGAGTCGCGCTCTGCCGTGTGCTGCCACACCCAGAATTCGCTCTGGCGTCTGCAAGCAAGACTTTGGTGCTAGCATCCTTTGATCCCGTCGTATCACGAAGGCGGCTACAATAACAACGACGAAGACGACAACACCCTCAGCGTTGCGGGACCAGCATGGCTGAGTCCGCTGTGCCAGACGTGGGAATGCCCGCGCAGGGCCAGGATGTTGCATTGCAGCATGATGGCGCCAACCAGGGGCGCTCCCAGTCGACCTCCGAACCAACGCCGCCTCCTCATTTCCCCTCAGACCCTCAAGTTCATACATCTCGGCTGGGACCAACACAAGATAGCGGAACAAAAGTACTGCTTCCCGGCATCATCATTCCGGAGAGGGGGGACCAACGTCCCGTCTGCCTGTTCTTGTCGGTATTTCGGTAATTCGATTTTATTGCGTCCCGACTTATATGAGACGACGAGGGGGGACCGAAAGTACACGGTGCCTTGATCGCACTGTGACCTTGGCTGAGCTTGAGGGAGATGATGAGTTGGTTCTCATTCTCAATTCTCATTGCTGCTGGGTTTTGTCAGTCGCCAGGCCTCTCTGACTGACTCTTACAAATTCACTCAATCGCAATAGCGATACTGCTGCTGCCAGAGGTATGTCTGGATGGCGTACGAACCGGCGCCCCCGCGACTGTGGCAGTTGTTTCTTTTGCGACATTCATTGCCTATACGTATACCTCTGTTTTCCTAACTTTTTTGGCGGCTGCAGCTGGGCTCGGTACTTACGATGGCCATATGTTGTTGGCGTTCATTAGCTTGGGGGGGACTACTGATGCAAGCCAGGACACGAACGGGACGAGCGAGACAATTGGCACGGGTTAGCTATCTTCAATCATAGCTAGCACTACCACCATTATTGGTAGATCCTTAGGTTACTGGTTCTGCCACAGATACGACTGCATGAAGACCCCTGCAATCCAATATCGTTACCGCAACGGGCTCTCACGACCATTGAAGCGGGTATAAGATGACTGTATATATATCCGTAGTTGTTCTACTTTCAAGGGGGAGTATTGCTGCTGTGGACATAAGAGGGCATGTGAAGGAAAGGACTTGACCGATAGAATGAGAATGGTTCGCGACTGAGAGGTTTTTGACGTTCATTAATTGTGACTGTGAGTCTTGAACCCAGATTTACCATCCGTATGCCTGTCACCCCAAGACAAAGAAGGCAAGGTTGCAGGCCTTCTTTAGACATATGGTGAGCGCACCAGTTAAATGAGAGCTTCTATGCACAGTTTGGTCGCTAGTCGGTCTTGCGATGTGCCTGATTCGTCGTGCGTAACCGAGTGGTGCCTCTCATCGCAAGCCAGACCCCGATGGTGCGTCCCCCAAGAAGACGGCAGCTGCTACTAGAATGGACGGCAGCGTTAGCAACGACATCATCATGAGCCCAGCATGGCATCGCGTTACTCAGTAATCACAACAATCTGGATGGCGGGCGGAGAGTATCGTGAAGCCAAGGTAACCCCTCGTGAGCAGATACACATGTGTCGAGTTTGGCAGCAGCTGCCTGAGACAGGGCGGGAAAACAAGCATGAAATGATCCCACCAGATGGTTCTGGTATAAAAGGAAGAGGCGTGGCTATCACCTGCAGCTCGAGGTCGATGCAACGGAGCGAAGGAAGCCAGTCAACGATAGACAGTGTGATTTTGTGCCATGCTAGCCAATGGAACCGTTCCTGAAAAGGCAAATACAAAGGGTAAGACATGTACTTAAGCCTAAAGAGAGCAAATGCTTCTCCTGCGGGGTCTCTAGCTCGCTGGCTTCCATGTCATGCACGCAGGGCAGGCTTTACAACAGCCGAGACGCGACACTGCAGCATCCGAATCACGGCACGCGATACTCATAGTCAACTACCGGCAAGCAGTACGAGAGTCATTCTCTGTCACGAACTGACACTGAAAACTCATTTGGGAGCCAATGCTGTCAACACAGAGTCGCCATTGTCCATGACACGCCCCAGCCCTGACATAAACGTTGCATGCTAGACAGCCACACAATTCCCTCGAAAACGGCAGATGGCCTTACCTTGCTGACCCCTGGATCACCCTGAGGTTTTAGTCTGGGGCTCATTCGGTACAAGTGCGATTTCGAGTCGAATGGCTCCACCCATGAACGGGGTTCGACGTCCGAAAAGGACCATGACTGAGCTTCGGCATCGTTGCCAGGGACTAGCGGATGACGGGCGCAGGTAGGCCAATCAATCTGCTAGGTCCTACTCGTCAGAGCCAGGATCACCGAGAAGCTCCAGCTTGCCGGGGGGATGTGGACACTTGAGAGCCTTCTAGTCTCCGTCTTGGTCCCTTTCTCCCCGGGCTGGAGATGGAAGCAGACAGACGTCATCGGGTTCATCGCCATGCCCATCCAAGCTGCACATCCTCCGAGATCCGGGCTTACGCATGCGCCGTGTAGCATTGAGGGCGTACGAGTTCACATCCCCCTTGTCGCCACTTCACCAAATTGGGTTCTCACGTGGACATGCGGCCTATCAAGACGGCGTGTAACTAACGCCCCTGGGAAGCGTCACACGGGCCTGGGTGCCCTCACGAGTACGAGTTCCGGAGCAGACAGTGTGAGATGCGTGTCGATGCTTCATGAAAGACCAGCGTAACGTCAAAGGCGAGTGGCCGAAAGCCTCGAGCTTCACGCTCTAGACAATGTGTCCAGGGAAGACTGGCGGAAGGCTGGCTTGGCTCAAATGATTGCTAACATGTGCGCAGCCTCGCCTCTTCGTCAACCCCGAACGCCGTCGCAGCAGAGACTGCGCTGTTGAGATCCTGCGTTTCTGTTGCTATATTATCCCCAAGCCTTGAAACTTTACACTAGTTTTTGAGACGTTTGACAACACGCCCGTGTGTAGTAAATAGAGCCAACAGCCAAGGCACGGATTGACGTTCATTCGCTCTCTCGGCTCGGACCGTGGCAGCGGCGCCCAACCGACATGATGCTACGGTCTCCACGTGGGCAAAACTCCATGCTCTCAAGAATGGACTGCGCCGCTTGGCAATGGTAGACTAGCACAAAAATATGGAGTATGCCCATCACTCCAGGATGCACATCACCTCCCACCCTTTCGAAGCCGCGGTTGACAGCTATTCTCGGCCGGTCCGGACCATCTCGACTCTCGTTCGAATCATTAAAAGTACCCATAGAGGCGACTCAGGCAACTTCCGGGCTTACAAGCTGTAATAGAACCTGTTACCTCGGAGCCCCATAGTTACTCGCGCTGGTAAAAAGACATTCCGGGAAGCCTACAAATATCATGTTGTGTGTAATCGATGGGTATTTTGAAGCTGCCCATAAGTCGACACACGTGGCATGAACACCCAACTCGGGTTTAAAACACATTGAAGATCCAAGTCCCTTCATAGAAACAAACGGGGACAGATCATGGCTGCATAGTCAGTAAGCCCATCAACATATTGCAAATGCTTCTCCCCTACCGGATACGAATGATATAACGGGGAAGCGGAAATTTACCAAGACCACATTCCTACTTGCTCGTACCCAGTAACTTAGTCTAAAATGATTGACCTCGCCTGGGTACTGCGGGTACTTTACATCCAAGTCCGAAAGTTCCCTCGAAGCCTGGCAGGGCTAATTCTCATCATGTTTCGGGCATAGGCAATAGGCGCCGCCTTACAAGGTCTCCCACGTCGCCGATCCCCTACATCAGGGCAGACGCGGATCAGTCACCGTATTGTCAACCAGATGGGTATGAGTGCTAGAATAGGACGATGGGACGAGGGCCAGCATAACTTACAAAGTGCGTGACGGTACTGGCGTCGTCTGCCAAAGTTTCCAGCCTGCAAACTCATTCCGTGGGAGAGTCTAGAGACACTCATCTACAGCTTTTGACCACGGCACAATGTCGGGGGAAAAAAGAATTCCATTAATTTGCCCAGAAGCCTGGACATGCTGAGACAGCTCAAACCTCGAGCTTCACAAGAGCTGATTTGGCCCTGAAGTCCCAAAAGTCTACGGGTAAGGGCGCGCCCTCGATCTTTCTTCTATTCATGCTTATGGGCACGATACTTCTCGAAGCAACATTGAAGAGCCAGATCCACGGTGCCATTCAACATCAAACCCTTTCCCCCGAGACAACTAAAAAGTCTCCTGAAGTGGCCCAAACGTGGCGCCATGGTACAATTGTGAAACTGAGGAAAGTGCTCACTTGTTCCGGTTGCGAGCACCCAACACTTTGTCTTTTTTTGGGCGACGTTCAGCTCGACTCGCAAGCCACTGGTACGAGAATAAAGGGCCCATGGCCTGGAGATGTCACTGGCCGCAACACTCCGCCAACATCACGCTGCCATGGCTCTCTGCGACCGGGCTGTATAACGGTTCGGGCTGTCGTGTGCAAAGGGTGCAAGTGTTGTTCGCTTGTCAATTGATGATTCAGATGATTGTGGACGACTTCTGCAAGTCCCCTCCGCCGCGTTGTAAATCTGCCCGTACCGTACGGTGCGCACTGCGTACCAGGACCTGTCGCCTTCCGGAAAGCGACACCGAACGCGCAGGCAGCAGCCGCCCCGCTCGTTGGACCATTCCGCTCTTTCACCTTCACCAGCTGGAACCGCAACCTCATCACGCAAACTTTCCAGCCCCTTCGGATGTTGTTTGCGCCGCGCCGCACTCAGCCTCGATGGCCCGTCTGTCGTGCATTTTCCATCACCCGCATCCTTGGCGCCTCCAATGATGCTGCGGCGCTCGGCACGCCCGGCCCGGTCAGGGTCATGCCAAGCGTCGGACACCGGTGCTATGCCTCAGGTCCTTCAAACATCCTTTGGAAGTTGGTGACCCGCGGATGCTCGAAGCGCCTACGCCAGTAGCTTCATGCATGGCCGGCGGCTTCAGGGCTGGGCTCGGAGACGACCGTCGACGGCACTACTGGTTGAGTACCCGAATGGCTTCGATTGCTCTGGTCTCTGCCCCTGTGCTCCATTTCCCGCCGAAGCGTCATGGTATCAACCGGGATGCATGATATGAAGTCACAAATCTGGAAGTTGGCGAGGAATCTCAGTGCTCTTGTTGCAGTGCGGCGTGCCATCCGACATGTCTGAGCGACCTGGTCAGGGTTGTCACGGGGAGAGTTGCCCTGTAGAGCATTGCCATTCGCTTGTCTGCACGAATCCGGTTGCTGGCTTGGCTGCTTGCGACTGGCTCCGATGTGCTGCTGCTTACTGGTCCGTTTACTGCCTCCACTGGTTGAAAGCCCCGATCGATCGCCTTGCATTGGCATGTGCTAAACAGATACGGTTGTTGGCCCATGGGTTCCAAGCATTTCCGATGACAAGGGTGAGCTAGTCAATCGGTCTCTGGACTTTGTGTCTAGAGGCAAACACCACGTGATGACCTTCAAGGGTCTTCTGGAGACTCGAGGGATCTATTGACAGATTGAGGACCTATAGTGATGACTGGGAGCTGCCGATGCATTGGCATGAAGCCATGCTTGAACACTTGCGACCCGGTCTTAATGAGGATTGCTCTGACGGGAACGGAGCTCTATGCCATCTTTCATATCCGATACGAGATGAACGTAGAAGCACGCTCGACGTTTGCTCGGCAAAATACTTAGTCCAGGCGAAACGTCAGTTTCAGTCTCAGCAGTCACTCAAGACAAACATTCGAAATAGTCATAGCTCGTCGGACCCAGCCCCAGTGCCCTCTCCTTGGCCGTTTTCACGCCGATACCTTCTCCTACTGCTTTGGCGTGTCAAATACTCGCGACACGCATCACTCGAAAGGCATAGTGAGCAATGGGTGAGATCGAGTTGGACAACAGGGAGCCAATACCAGCCACTCGCGGATAAATAGCAGCCATGAGTCGCCTCTCCCGTCGCACGACCACCTTTGGCTTAAAGAGCAGATCCTCCGTCTACCCGCAGACCTGTGCAGCCATTTATTTTCCACCTGAAAGCAGTCGCTAAGGAGACTAGCGAAAGCCGCCTCGCTCTTCGAGTCAAGGACATGTCTGCGCCACGCTGCTCAGCTTCAGTGTCTGTGTCTGTGTCTTTCTCTCGAAGGCCTCGAGTCGATCTCACACCGCCTTGCCACCTGGTCAGTTCGTGGTCTAAGATTTCATGCAAGCGACTTGCACGCATGCGTCTTGGTATGGTGGTCACAGCAACCTCTTTCCCTCCGGACGGGTCCCTCATCGAGAATCAGTGAATATTGAGCTATGCTCGCCTCATAAAGAACGTGGGTTACCAAACACAGCCTCCAATGTTGCCACCATATTACATCGGGCTCACTGACCCGAGTCTCGTTGCAGTGCGAAACTCTTCCTATGCGACGCAGGCATCGTCTAGTAAGCAATTTGACTACTCCGTAGATGCAGACCCTAATGTGAGCTGCTTATGCAGGAAAGTCGCCGATCAAAGTCTCGAACTTGTGCGTTCTCTGAGCTTTAAATCAGCTTGAGCAAGCACACAACGGCGTCGCTACACTTACTCGAAAGGCCGTTGCCATAAAGCACAGAGGCGGGCGCCTTTCGGAACTAAGTACATCATATAACACGCGCCTCCTTTACTAGCATCATAGGAACAGTCTGGTTCCACATACTCCACACACTTGACGGATAGCAACTACTCAGGACACCATCTGCATCGTATATCTGCTGAGTATCGAAATCGACGGGACAAGCTGGCGTTGCCTGGTCTTGGCGTCTTCTGACCAGCACATACAAGGCTATGATACCATTCTCTCCGCCCAAAGGGGGGGATGGTTCGATAACGCCTGGGACAAACATACGTGCGAAGCAAGAGTGCGTCGCAATTCGGCTCTTTACGCAGCGCATACACTTTCGGCGTGGCAAACCGGTTCCCACGCACCTGCTGCAAGCCATAATGGTGTGCCAATGGGCGTTGGGCTCATTAAAAGCAGAGTCTAGCAGGACTCCTACACGGCAATTGGCGATTCATATGGCCGTCGTCTTCCTTGCAGTCTAAGCACGATCACATGATACAGACTGAGAGGTTAACATTACCTTAGTCTTGACACCAAACTCAAACATTTGCTGGGTAACCTAGCATAAACATTTAGCCTGCCTACGGACCAGGGCAACGCCACGGGTGTGGAATTAGTACCACATCGCGGACAATTTCCAAAAGATCGCGCAGCTGAGCCAAGCGACCTAGCCGCATAGGACCCTTGACTTCCCGCCCCTACACCAGGGTTTGTTGCTTAGTGGTCCAATCACGAACCGCATCCATGGCAGGTCATCTGTCCATGCAGCCGGGTGGATGGGACACCCTTGGGAGAGGTACATCTGCATTCAAATCGCTCAGGTAACCGCATGTACCTCACTGAACGGCCGTTCATCCTACTTTACTTGATGTCAGCCAACCTCTTGCAACTAATCCTCTGCCACGTCGTCCTCCGACCTGCAACCACTTGGCGAACGATACAAAGACGCCGAATGAAATTCACAATTGCGCACCTATCCAGACAGAGGGTGTGCATCTCCGCGTTCAGTTGTCTCCGCCGACTTTCTTGTCTCCGGCTTAAGGCTTTTGAAATGTGCTGGCACTGCACAGCAGCACTCGAGGCGCTGCGCGGCCAGGTTTTAACCTGTGCCCGAGACACGGGAGAATGCATGGCGAAGACGCTCGTTCCGGGCCCGTACGGTAACGGTCGTTGTCAATTGAAGGACGCTCCGTAGAGTTTCGGAGATAGTACTCGAAGCTTGAGCCAAAATGTGGTGAGAACGCGACAAATGGAGCTCGCCGAGGCTGTCAGATCAGGCTCCTCACGGGGCGCGATGTAAGTGTCTTTTCAATTTCTTGTTGAAGACTCTGCCAGACGCATTGGGCGGGATATCTCTTCTCCCGTCCTTTGCGTGTCTCTCTCTCTCCGCTGAATCGTTCGGGGCTCTCAGCTGCTTACCTTATATGTGAGAATTTGGACAATGAAGCTGCCTACCATGCCTTGAGAGCAACAAAACTGGCATGTACATTGTGTTCCGGAGCAGCGGAGGCCTGAAGCCTCTAATTTCCCTTATAAGGGCTTCTGCATTGAAGTCTCCAAACATAGCCAAGCCAGAATCGTTCCATTGGTAGCAACAACTCGTTCTATCGTCCCTCCAGGCTCTCGTGGAAATGACACCTGCTTCTGGCTCTGAAACTCAAATATCGGCACTAACTGTTTCTACTCGGCTTCACTCAGCTTGCTAAATATGGCTTCCTGGGTCAACAGGCCTGGCGAGGACCCCAGCGTCATCGTCGGCCTGGCCTGCCGAGTCCCAGGGGCTACCACCCCAGGTAAGCTCTGGGAGAGCATCGCTGAGCAGCGTGATGTTCAGCAAGAGATGCCGAAGAACAGGCTCAATGTGGATGGCTTCTTTCATCCCGACCCTGCCCATAAGGGCACAGTAAGTTACGGCAATTGCTATACGCCTGATTCGCGACTCTGACTCTGCCCAAAGACCAATGCACGCTACGGATATTTCCTTGACCAGGATATCGGGGACTTTGACGCAGGGTTCTTTGGCATTTCTGGAAAGGAAGCCGAAGCCATGGACCCCCAGCAGCGTCTACTGTTGGAAATTGTCTACGAAGCGCTGGAGAATGCCGGTATCACTCTTCAGGAGATCCGAGGATCTCTCACTTCAGTGTTTTGTGGCAGCTTTACCAATGATTACAACGCCATGTTGACTAAGGACTTGGAGTACTATCCTAAATACACTGTGAGTTGCCCTGACAGGACGGTGGTGGCATGGGTGTGTTAGTGGATGTCACAAGCAGCACTAACCTGGGGCCAAAGGTGACTGGCACTGGCGATGCCATCCTATCCAACAGAATCTCGTACTTTTATGATCTTCATGGTACCAGTGTCACCATAGACACTGCCTGCTCGTCTTCGCTAGTCTGCTTCCACCTTGGTAGCCAAACGCTGCACAGTGGTGAGGCGGACATCTCTATCATTGTCGGTTCATCCTTGCACTATGACAGCAACATATACGTGACGATGACCGACCTTGGTATGCTCTCCACAAACGGCCGCTGCGCAGCTTTTGACGCCTCTGCAAGCGGTTATGTCCGTGGTGAAGGCGTCGCCTGCGCCATCCTGAAGCGCCAGTCTGATGCCGTCGCTCACGGTGACAACATCCGCGCTATTATCCGCGCCACTGGCTCCAATCACGACGGTAAGAAGAATGGCATCACGCTGCCCAACTCTGTCGCGCAGGAGCAGCTTATCCGAACGACATACGAGAAAGCCGGCTTGGACCCCAGCCACACCCAGTATTTCGAGGCTCATGGTACCGGCACTGCTGCCGGTGACCCTATTGAGACTCGGGCTATTGGCGCTGTCTTTGCCGCCGGCCGCGAGGAACCCCTCTATGTTGGCTCTGTCAAGACCAACATTGGTCATCTCGAAGGTGCTTCCGGTCTGGTTGGCATCATCAAGAGCACCCTGGCCCTAGAGCGCGGCATGATACCTCCAAACATGCACTTCAAGACCCCCAACCCGGCAATTGACTTTGAGAATTGGAAAATTACCGTGCCCACAAGCCTGGTTGAGTGGAAAGTACCCCGGGCCATTGCTCGCCGCGCCAGTATCAACTCATTCGGATACGGAGGAACCAACGCTCACGTCGTCCTCGAGGAATATCGAAGGGAGACCAATGATGCCCCCGAGCAGATTGCCAACGGCGTATGCTCACGCCCATATCTCGTGCCCCTCACGTCTCACTCGGGAAAAGCCGGCGAGCTGTCCGAAGACATTCTTCTCCGCTACATCAAAGGCGCGAAGAATCCCAGCATTGCCGACCTGGCGTATAGCCTGTGCACGCGCCGCACCATGCATCAGCAGCGGTCTTTTGTTATTGCCAGCGAAGCCGCGGATCTAATGGAGCAACTCGGCGCTCCCCGTCCCATCGCTCCTTGGACACGGGCTAAAAGTCCGACCCCCAGACTCGGATTCATCTTCACCGGGCAGGGTGCTCAGTGGCACACAATGGGCCGTCAACTCATGGAGAATTGCCCCCTGTTTCGCCAGACCCTCCAGCGCTGCGATGTCATCCTCAAGGCACTCCCAGATGCCCCTGAGTGGTCTATCATCGCCGAGTTGAGCAAGACCAAGGAGGCGTCTCTCCTCGGCGAGACGCTGTACTCTCAGGCCATTTGCACCGCCCTGCAGTTGGCGATTATTGGCTTGATTGAGTGCTGGGGCATCAAACCTTCTGCGGTCGTGGGGCACTCTTCTGGTGAGATGGGTGCAGCCTACGCTGCCGGTATTTTGACGTTTGAAAATGCGCTCATTGCTGCTTATTACCGTGGTCGTTACATGTCTGCGGGCCGAAGTGACAGCGTTCCAGGAGGCATGATGGCCGTTGGTCTGCCCGAAAAGAAGTGCCAAGAAGAACTGAAGCCCTTCGCTGGCCGCTTGGCGATTGCAGCTGTCAACAGTCCTTTCACTATGACCGTTTCAGGCGACGAAGATGCCATTAAGGAGCTCAAGCAGAAGCTGACCGAAAAGAAGGTCTTTATCCGCCAGCTCATGGTTAAGCAGGCTTTTCACTCGCACCATATGTCTCCCCTTGCCTCCGCTTACGAGAGCGCCCTGAACAGTTGCTCCAGCTTCAAGACTCAGCCGTCCGAGTGTCGAATGTTCTCCAGCGTCACTTCTCGCCTGGCTGATCATGAGAAGATGGGTGCTCCCTACTGGGCGGCCAACATGGTCCAGGCTGTGCGCTTCTCTGACGCTCTGATCGGCATCTTGCTCGATGAGAAGGATGACCAAAACGTTGACATTCTGGTTGAAATTGGTCCCCACCCTGCCCTTAAGGGTCCTTCCCGTCAGACGATGCAGGGACTCAAGCTTGACCTGCCATATGTCGCATCTCTTACCCGTGGTATTCCCGACTTTGAGTGTCTCCTCAACATGGCTGGTAACCTCTTCTCCTTGGGGTACCCTGTGGACCTTGTCGCTGTCAATCAGAACCTGAGCCGGACTCTAGACGGCGTTTTGGTCAAGAGTGCCACTGGCACGAAGCTGGACGACCTTCCCCCCTACACCTGGGACCGCCGCCGCTACTGGTCCGAGACGCGCTACACCAAGGAGCACCGCCAGAGACAGTTCCGTCACGCCATTCTGGGACACCGCGTTGCCGGCTCCATTTCCAGGCGCCCTCGCTTTCGCAATTACCTGCGCCTCAGCGAGCTGCCCTGGCTGAGCGAGCACGTTGTTGAGAATCAGGTCGTCTTCCCTGGGGCTGGCTACATTAGTATGGCCATTGAGGCTGTCGTCCGTACGCAAGAGGCCGAGAACGTCAGGATGATTTACGTGAAGGACGTCGTCGTGAAGAGTGCACTGTTGATTCCCAGCTCGGACGAAGGTGTCGAGGTCCTTGTAGAGCTCAAGCCCCAGACTTTGTCCGCCAAGAGCCATTCCGACACTTGGTACGAATTCAACATCTTTTCATACGACGAGAATGCCAACTGCACCAGCCACTGTCATGGTGTCATCAGCTTAGAAGAGGGCGATGGTGCTCCACTTCAGTACACTACGGCCTATCCCGACGGCACCTGCTTCAACGAATTACGCAAGAAAACCTTCCGTTCCATGCCTGCCGGTACTTTTTACAATAATATGGCTGAGCTGGGTCTTGCTTACGGCGAAACATTTAGCCTCTTGAAAGGTAGCATCGAGAGTGGCAAGGGATTTGCTCTATCTGACCTCCTTTTCGACCCGACCGCTCTGCCCAATGACGCTGGTGATGAAACTGTCCTGCACCCTACCCTGCTCGATTCCTTCTTCCACGTCACCTTCCATGCGGTAGAGAATTGCTTGGGGCGTCCTCTCGACGAGCCGTACGTCCCTTCCTTCATCAGAGCTTTGAGGGTTTCTGGGAGGTTCTTCGACTGGAAGAACGACAGGGACTCCAAACGCTTCCAAGTCGCCTCATTTACGAGGCTCCCCTCCCCTCGCGTTGCCATCAATGATATGATTCTGCAGGACGAACAGAGCGAACTCCTGATGGAGATTGTTGGCCTCGAGGTTACTTCTCTCGGTCGAGAGACTCCTAAAGACCAGGGTCCTCGTACTCTCTTTTACCGCCAGCGCTGGCAGCCATGCTTCGACATGATGGCTAGCACCCAGGGCAAGTCTCTCGCAGATATTGTGGATATATTTGCCCACCAATTTCCCGGCACCAAGATACTGCACGTCACGTCAGATCTTGAGCGCACCAAAGATGTGATTCGCACTCTGGGTACACAGAAGGGCGAACGGCGACGCTTTAAGCAGCTCGACATCTGGTCACTCAAAAGCAACGGAATTGGCGAAGAGGCTATGCAACTGTCCAAGGCCTGCAATGGCCGTGTCCACGTCACGTCGCCCCAAACCGACTCCTATGATCTCGTCATCGTAAGCGAGGCCGGTGGTAATGCCGTTCCTTTAACGAATTTTGCGAAGGGTGGCGGCTTCGTCATCTTTGACGGCCAGAAGGGAACGGTTGCTGCTGGACTCGTGGAGCTGTTCTCCAGTTCCAAGTGCACTGCTTTTCGCAAAGTTGTCGACGCGGCCTTCAGCCTGCCATCCCATCTATCCGTCGTTGTGCCCGCCATCAAACCTTCTGCTCGCACTTCGGCCATTCTCAACGAGCTGCAGTTTGCCGTCGGCGACAATATTTCCAGGACCACATTTGCCGAGATAGCCACCGGAAGTGCTACTCTCTCTGATAATGTGATTGTATTAGCTGGTCTAGATGAGCCAGCATCAGACAGAGCCGTCTTCAAAGGTGCGCAGGCCCTGCTCGTTGCCCTACAGAAGAACATAATCTGGCCGACTGAGGCGGCCACGTTCGAAGCTGGCCACCCGGAGAGTGCCATGTACATTGGTCTCATTCGTGCTGCCCGGTCTGAGAATGATACCATCCGCGTTGTGACGTTTGACTTTGGTCTCGACTCTCCTGCTCAACTTGTCGCCGGAAACATCTTGCGACTTCTTGACAATAGATTTGCCGAGGATGAGGTCACGGAGCGTGCTGGAGTGCTCTACATCCCCCGCATTGAGGCCGACGATGACCTTAATTGCAAGCTTCGAAAAGGCCCCAACCAGGAACCTCACTTGGAGCCATTGGGCACCCGGGAGGCTCGAACTCCTCTGGCTCTCAAGATTGGTAAGGTCGGTCTGTTGGAAACTTTGTACTTTGGGGAGGATGTTGAAATTCTGGACACTCGGATCAAGGATGACGAGGTTGAGATTGAGACAAAGGCTTCTTCCATTAACTTTCGAGACGTTGCCGCCAGCATGGGCATCATCGAGGACTTCAATCTCGGAGACGAGTGTGCCGGTATATGCACGAAGGTAGGTATCAACGTCAAGAGCTTCAAGCCCGGCGACCGCGTTGTCGCTCTTCGACCTGGCCAAGGCGCGCACAGGAGCATCGTCCGGAATCCTGCCTCATGGTGCCACAAGCTCCCTGACGACATGTCCTATTCAAACGCTGCTGCCATACCCCTGATCGTGACTACCGCCTGGTTTGGTTTGCACCACATCGCTCGCCTCTCGAAGGGAGAGACTGTACTGATCCATGCCGCTGCCGGTGGCGTCGGCCAGATGGGCGTCCAGATTGCTCAGCGCGCAGGTGCCCGCATCCTTGCCACAGTCGGTTCTCCTGCCAAGAGACAGCTGCTCAAGGATGTTTATGGCCTGAGCGAGGATCAGATGTTCTCCTCTCGTGACGTTTCTTTTGCCAAAGGAGTCATGGAGGCGACCAACGGCCGGGGTGTCGACGTCGTCCTCAACTCCTTGGCTGGTCCTCTGCTCCACGCCTCATGGGATTGCGTGGCCCCCTTCGGCCGCTTCCTCGAGATTGGTAAGCGTGACATTCACGAAGACAGCAAAATCTCGATGAATCCGTTCCGACTCAGTGTCTCCTTTACCTCCGTTGACCTCGTCACCATGTTCGAGAAGGGCGAGGTCCTCGGAGAGAAGCTGTTAAAGGAGTGCTTTGCCCTGCTCGCCAACGGCGCGATCAAGTTGCCCGCCACGATCAAAGAGGTCTCTTATGCCGACGTCGTCAAAGGCTTCCGGCTGCTGCAGATGGGCAAGCACACTGGCAAGGTTGTTCTCGTACCGCACCCCGATGACATGGTGCCTGTCATGCGCAGTGGATACCGCAACAATGAGCTCTTCAGCCCGAACAAGAACTATCTCTTGGTAGGTGGTCTGGGCGGGCTTGGCCGAACCCTTTCGCAGTGGATGGTTCGAAAGGGTGCTAGGCAACTGGCGTTTTTGTCTCGTTCTGGCGCTGACAAGGCAGAGGCCATAGCCACGGTTGACTGGCTCGTAGAGCGCGGCGTGGAAGTGCAGATTTATCGAGGCGATGTTTCCAGGCGCTCCGATGTCCAGAGCTGCATTGACAATGTTGGCAGCAACCTCGGTGGTGTTTTCCAGGCAGCCATGGTCCTGCAGGACAAGCCTCTCGAGACCATGAACTATGAGATGTGGCAGAAGTGTTGCCGACCCAAGGTTGAGGGTACACGAAACCTCCACGAGGCGACCTTAGGCATCGATCTAGACTTCTTCGTTTGCTTCTCTTCCGTCGCCTGCATTGTTGGCAGCAAGGCTCAGGCCAACTACTCCGCCGCGAACTGTTACCTGGATGCTCTCATGCGTCACCGTCGCGAGATAGGCCTGTGCGGTTCCACCATGAATGTCGGTGCTGTGTCTGGTGTCGGTGTTATTGCCGAGAACGAGGAGCTCCAGAAGGGCATGCTCCGAATGGGCATGGACACCATCAGAGAGGAGGAGATTTTATATCAACTCGAGGAGGCAGTCCTCGCGGATAAATCAGTCGGCTCAGTGACCGCTCGTGGCTGCAATGCCCACCAGATCATCACTGGTGTCGGTCTGATTTCTCCCGATGTGTACTGGGCGAGCAAACCTATTATGAGGAACCTCTACACCAATCATAACTTCAGTGCTGAGGTTGCCAACAAGGGCTCCAAAAACCTGCTGGCCCTCATCAGCCAAGAGCCCGACGTCGAGAATAGGACTGTGATCCTGCTGGATGGATTCCTCGAGAAAATTGCCAGTGTTTTGGCCACGCCCCGAGAGTCTATAATCCCTAGCAACCCCCTCTCCGCATACGGTCTCGACTCCATTATTGCTGTCGAGTTCCGCAAGTGGTTTCGCAACGAAATCCATATAGATATTGCCCTTTTCGACATTCTCGGGGCCGCCTCTATAAACGCCCTGGTGTCCAAGGCTACCCGCATGATATCGACAAACACAGCAGCCAAAGAGACTGTCGCCGGCAAGACTGAGAAGGTTGGCACTGTACCTGAGAGCACTGAGGAGGAGAGAACCACCTCGGCCATGGCTACTGGCCAGCTCACTAAGATCCAGCATACCGATGTCGTGCCGCTGTCCACCTTTCAGTCTCGTCTTTGGTTCGTGCACAACTTCCTGGAGGACAAGTCCTTCCTCAACTTGCCCATCGTTCTGCGCATCAAGGGCCAACCGGATTATGCTACCTTGCAAAGGACGTTCCAGGATATGGCTGTCCGGAACCCGGCTCTTAGAACGGCCTATTATGAGGGGGATGACTTCGCCGTCCAGGAGCCGCTCGAAGGCTTTGACCTCAGCCTCGACTGCAAGGATCTGACCAATGAATTAAACAAGGAGAAGGCTCTAAAGGAGTTTGTCACATACAACCGCAAGATTGAGATGAACGTCGAGGAAGGCGAGGTTGCCACGTACTCACTGGCAAAATTGACTGAGGAAGAGTGGGCTATTGTCGGCATTATGCACCACATCTCCATTGATCGTGCGAGTCTATTCCCTATGATGTCCCAGCTCGTTGGTGTTTACGACGCCATCAAGGCCGGCAAGGACCTGGCCGTCGTATCCGCTCCCCAATTCAACTATGTTGACTTCACTCTCTGGCACAACGCCCGTCTCGCCTCTGACATGATGAAGCCCGACCTTGACTGGTGGCGTTCCTCTCTAAAGGGCCTGCCTCAGATGAGCAAGGTACTACCATTTGCCAAGGGCGACCGCCCCGTCCGAAGCGACCCTCGTCGCCAGAAGGTCAAGGCCAACCTTGACGCCAAGCTGTTTGCTCGTATGAAGCGTGTCGCTGCACAGTCGAGCGGGACGCCTTTTCACTTCGTCTTAGCTGCTTTTCGGGCTTTCTTATATCGATACACTGAGGAAAAGGACTTGGTCCTATTGATGGTTGACGGTAACAGGCCTCACCCTGACACCGACCTTCTCATGGGTTTCTTTGTCAACCTGGCCCCAATTCGATGCAACGGTAAGCGGCAGTCCTTGCTGATTCATGATAAACAGTTCCTCTAAAGGCCTGCCAAAAAGCATGCTGACTTTCGACAGATGACTGCAACGTCCCATTCGACCAGCTGTTCGAGGCGACCAAGACCCGTGCTTTGGACGCCATGGCTCACGGCGGTGTTCCTTTTGATACCATCGTGGACATAATGAACGTCAAGAAGACCAGCAGCCACATGCCTGTTGGCCAGATTGCCATCAACTACCAGATTCACGGCCCTGTTCCTACCTACCGGACCGTCGACTTTGTTGTCGAGGACATCGAGTCTGACGACATTCCCACTGCCGCTGATATCCAGCTCGAGGCAATTGAGACTTCCGAGCACAGCCTCGACCTCAAGATTGAGTACGCTACAGCACTATACCACCAAATTGACATGGAGCGTTTCCTCGACAACTTCAATACGTTTCTCAGGAGCTGCATCGAGGACCACCGCCAGCCAATCGATGACATTTGCATGTGCGGTCCACTCGAGGTTGAGTTTCTCAAGAAGAAATACTGGAATACTGAGACCAAGGCAACTCAATGGGAAGGGAGGAGTGTGCTTGATGTGATATCTTCAATGGCAATACAATGTCCCCAAGCTACAGCGATAAAAACCTCTGACTGCTACAGCATAACATACGAGCAGCTGATCAAGAGCGCCGAGAGCGTGGCCTCTGAGCTCCTCGACGCCGGCGCGCAGCCCGGTGATCGCATCGGACTCCTTGCGCTCCCGGGCATCGAAGCCGTAATGGGAATGCTGGGAGCCCTCATGACGGGCGCCTGCTACGTCGCGCTTGACAGCGACTTCGCTCACGACCGGCTCTCATTTATGCTTGCCGATTCGGGGGCGAGACTCGTTCTTGTCGGGCCAGGGCAAGGCTCTTTGGCTGCAGGCCTGCTGTCCACGATGCTTGTAGCGCCCAAGGTCATCCGGATTGAGGACGTCGCTGCCGCCGGCCGAACCCTTTCACAGCCAAGGCCTCGACACCTTGACGACCCCTTTTATATGATATACACGTCTGTGAGTAATTTGCATTGGCTGTCACGACTGTCTGGGGCACGAATTCAGTCATCTAATTATACTAGGGAAGCACCGGCACCCCCAAGGCTGTAGTTTTGAACGAATCAAGCACGCAGGCCATGCTTGGCACCCTGAATAAGGATTATGGCTTCACGCGCAACGACAATTTCCTTGCCCACACAACCATGTCTTTTGACCTGTCCATTGTCCAAATATTCAGCGGCCTGACTGCCGGCGCCACCGTCTCGGTGGCCTCGTGGGAGGTACGCAAGGACCCTTCTGCTCTAGCCGAGTTCATGATGAAGGAAGGGATTACTGTATCCTACTTTACGCCAACGCAGTTTTCCCTCCTCATGGAATTCAATGAAATGGCACTCAAGAAGTGCTCCAGGTACAGGGTCGCTTTCTTTGCTGGCGAGAGACTGCCACTGCGCGTTGCCAAGGCATTTTACGACTTGGGAACGCCCGCTACTCTGTACAACACTTGGTCTCCATCTGAGCTCGTTGTTCAGACCTCTATCAGCAAGATAAGCTATCCAGAGGAAGGGGTCGTCAGCCTCCCTATTGGCTATCCCATGGACAATTGCCGCCATTACTTGCTCGATGCCAAGGGGCACCCTGTGCCATTTGGCCAGGTTGGTGAGCTGGTGGTTGGTGGTGTTCAGGTCGGCGCCGGCTATCTCAATCGCCCTGAAGTGAATGCGCAGTCTTTTGTCGAGGACCCCTTCGCTTCCGAAGAGGATCGAAAGCGCGGCTGGACTAGGATGTTCAGAACTGGCGATCGAGGTCGCTTCCGTGCCGATGGACAGCTTGAGTTCCACGGTCGCATCGCCGGCGACAAGCAAATCAAGCTTCGCGGCTTCCGCATCGATCTCGGCGAGGTCGAGCATATAGTTTTCAAGGAGTCTCAGACTCTGGAGGAGGCTGGAGCCCTTGTCGACGTTGTCGTCGTTCCTCGCAATGTCAACTCAGACGAGCAGCAGCTGATTGCTTATCTCGTCCCCAAAACCACTGTCTTGAACGAGGGCCAAAGAGCTGCTATTGTTTCGCACCTGCACCACATTATCAAGCCTCGTCTCAACTACTATATGCTTCCGAGCGGATATCAATTCCTGACCGAGCTGCCGACAACTCTGGGTGGAAAGGTGGACCGGCGAAACCTCCTCGAACGTCAATTGGATCTTATCTACCCGTCTGCCGTCGTCGCTCAGCCTGGGAAGGCTACCGCCGGTGCGTCCAACGGAACTTCAGCTGCGCCAACAGAGGATCTTGAGTCGTCAATCCTTGCTCTCTTCCGGGCTACTCTGGGCGCCGAAATTGAGCTAAGCGATTCGTTCTTCGAGAGGGGTGGCAACAGCATCCTCCTAGTCAGACTACAAGCCAAGGTCAAGAAGCAGTTCAAGATCGCGCCGCCACTGCCGGTTCTAATCCGGGAGCCCACTGCCGCGGCGGTATGTGCCTACCTGAGACGCGCCAAGGGCGGCGACCCTGGCAAGAAAAGCGGCTTCGAGAGTGTCATCAGCTGGAACGTCGAGACAAATCTGCCCAACACGAGCCAGTACATCCCTCGCTTCGGCACGCCCCGGATTGATCGCGACAATCTCAAGAGCGTTTTGATCACTGGTGCTGATTCACATATTGGGATCCACTTGATTGTCGAGATTCTGAGGACAAAGCCTGATGTCACTATTCACGTTCTGGGGTCCCTTGAGAGGCTCGAAGTGCAAACGCTCATCGGACTTCTGGAAAAGCACGAGCTGCTCACGGGCGGCTTGACGGCCGACACCGTCAAGTCCCGTGTCACATGTGTCCCCGGCGTCTTGAGCCAAGCCGGCTTCGGCCTGGCCAAACTACCTTTCAAGGAGCTCGGCTCAGCTGTCCAGGCAATCTACCATCTCGGCGGGCACGTCTCGCTGCTCAAAACCTATTCGGCCCTCAAGCCGCTCAACGTCTCCCCCATCTTCGACATCATTCGGCTCTCGGGCATCGGCTCGCAGCTGTCAGACATCCACTACCTGTCCACTTGGTCCGTCGCCCACTTGCAGACCTGGTCCGCCACCAAGCGCACCCGCGAGAAATATGTCATCGAGGAAGAGGACAGCACGCACTTTACGCCCCCGACCGATGACGACTCGGGGTACTTCAAGACGCGATGGGTGGCGGAAAACTTGCTGGTCAAGGCCGCCCAACGTGGGTTTCCGGTTAGCATCACCCGCGCGTCTGCTGTCACGGCGGCGGAGCAGGGCACGGGTGTGTTTGACCCCGGCGATGAGTTCATGATGCGCATCGTCATCAGTATGATCGAGTCCGGCACGGTCCCGCAGATCGGGCGTCCCGACCAGCCCAGCTTCGCTGTGGACGTCATCCCGGTCGACTGGCTCGCCGCCAACTTCCTCACCCTCACGTCTCAGAAGATGGCGCTCTCCTTTACACCGCCATCGACGCTCCAGACCGCGCCCCAGATCTACCACATAACCAATCCGCGCCCGCTGTCTCTGAAGGACCTGCCGCAGATCATTGCGGACCTGCGGCCGGGCCAGAGCCAGGCCAAGCTCGTGCCGCTCGACGACTGGCTGGGCAGCATGGAGACGGCCGAGGGCGACGACGCCGGAGGGCAGCTCGTCCGTAGCGCCGTAATCAAACAGAACCTCTCAACGGGCAGTGTCATGTTTAGTCTCGACAACAAGCGCACTATGGAAATACTCGACGCGCTGAATCCGGGGGTCGTGGAGAAGTGCCCGGCCGTAGACGCGACATTTCTGAATGGCATGTGGAAGAGGATGCAGAGAACAGAGGCTACTTTCGATACGGCTTGATTTCATAAGTGTCTGTGGGACGGCTACAGAGCTGCCATCGACGCCTTCTCTCGTTATTCTGTCGCCATAGACCAGTCATCACAAGCCTTCATTGCATTGCCTTTTGAGCATCCATTCCTCCATGTATTCCGTATTCCGCTCATTGTGCCCGGTAGTGCATGCTCATGTGCGTCCACCGTTCCCCTTCATGAACGGCCTACAGCCAGTGGTCCATGTCGCTCGGCATGCAGAAGGTTGACGACCTGACGAACATCCGAGCTGCAGCTACAAGAAGCGCTGGCCGAAAGTGGCGGCCTTGGCTACGGCCAAGATATAAATTTACCTACGCTCGCAGGAAGCCACAGCTCTCCTCTCGGCATGTGGACGTGCAAAAGCGCCCGTCGTCTGCCCCACTGCCCGGCCGCCTCCACGGCGCGATTGGGGCGGGAGACGCCGTGAAGCGTGGCGGAGCCGGTGCGCAGACTGCATGCTTGGGGGCTAGAACTCGATGCCTGACGACGGGTCCTACATTGGCCCGTCCAAGGCACGACGCTGCTCTCTCGACTCCAAGTCCTACATCATTCTCCTTTACATACGGCAGGCATTGGCGCAGCTGGACCTTGGCTCAGCTCGTCATCTCCAGCCCGCAACCTGACGAGCGCGAGAGGAGCAAGCTACCCCACGTCAGCACCTCCGCAACACCTCACACAGCTCCAGAGCCAAAGCCAACGCCATCATGGCCGCCGCCGCCAAAGACGCCATCACCTGCCACGTCCTCGACACCACCGCCGGCCGCCCGGCCAAGGGCATCCGCGTGCGCCTCGAGAGCACGTCCACCGCCGCCACGCCCGCTGCCGCCGCCTTCGAATCGCACACCGACGACGACGGCCGCATCAAGACCTGGCTGCCCTACAGCTCGCCCACGTCCTCGGGAGAGGTCCCTGTCCACACTCTTGACGACGTCCTGGGCAGCATCACAGGCCCCTCGCGCTGGACTTTGCGTTTCGACATCGAGGGCTACTTTGGCGAGGCCAACACCTTCTTCCCTGAGGCCGTCATCGTCTTTCGCGTCGAGCAAGGCCAGCATTACCATGTGCCGCTATTGTTGAGTCCCTACAGCTATACGACGTACCGAGGAAGCTGAGCAATGGACCAACCTTTTTTGGAAGCTGCCGCTCCGAGGTCGAGTACACGGAGGACATTGGTCATCTGCGCATGTTGATGAATGCTCGTGTATTGAAATCTCCGCATGTCAGTCTTCTGCTGGCCCGTGGATGCTTTACTCTTCAATCTTCCTTTTCAGGACCCCAGACCCGGGCAAATTCACCGCGCAAACTCCGTCGCTGAAACAAACAAAACAAACGCAGTCGTGACGTCGTGCACTTAGCCCAGTATCTACATGTGCCTGCCCCATCTAGCTCTTTCGCCGCAACTTGCCAAGTAGACCCTTCTTACGACGATGTTCCGACACGTCGGGCGAGGTTGGCGGCGTATCTTCGTCGTACCGTTTCGAATGCGCACTCTCGCCGCCGTCCTTGGAGAGCCGCAAGCTTGATGTGGAGGCGCTCATGACTTTCGAGGGCTCTTTGTTGGCAGATTCTGTATCCACACGAGACAGAGACAAGGTGCTGTGTTGGGCCTCCATCTGAGGGCTGATGATGCCGTGTGCGATGGTCTTTCTGTGCTTATTCAGGAAAGAAAGCCTGTGCCGCTTGAGTGCTCGATCAACAGCCACGTCGTCGAAAGAGATGGTCGCGTTCGGAGACAGGTCGGCATCGGGGTGCGGCAGCGTGGTGTTGCGTTCTGGCAGGAGTCGTGTAAGTGGTCCGACTGGCGCCGTCGAACGTGCAATTTTTGAGCAAGAACATACCTTCATCGAACGGCTCAGGGAAGCCAGTGTCCCTAGGCTCGCGACGGGACTTTGTGCCTTTGGCAGGAGGCATAACTTGGATCTGCGGAATGATCCGGGCTTCAGCATCGACGCCTTTGGCAGAGCCCTTAGAGTCAGACATGAAATATATATGCGCAAACTGAATTTGCGAATCGTGTAGTGAGTGAGGTCGGATAGTAGGATGCTATGCGCTGACGAAGCAGCTCCGCCACGATGTCGTAACAGGGAAGCCCAGGCAGGAAGGCGAAGAAGGTGAGAACAAGGCTTGAAGCAGTCGCTCACCCGTGCCACAGGCAATGACTCCTTCAGCAAGAGAGGATGAAAAACGAAGGGGTGAACCAAGTCATTTGAAGAACGGGTCCTCGTCCCCAACAAGACAACCGGGCAATGACGCTTGTTCCTAGACAAAGGGCCCGGGTGACAAAGTGGGGATGTGGCGGGAATCTTCCGAGACAGAGCAAGCGAGATGAACGACAGGGCGACGCTGCAAGGACAATGAAGCCTCCGGGCTTCTCCGAGGGAGCGTTGCGAAGGACGGGAGAGAAAAAGCAAGAAAGAATTGCCGATCGTAGACTGCGACGACGACGACTACAGCGAGACGATTATGTAGGGCAGCCCAGGCACAGGAACGGCGGAGCTTGGTCGCCACTTGGCGTGGCCCGGCCCGCAGCTGGTCCAGCGGGTCTGATCTCAATGTCCGGCGTCATGGCCAGCAGCGATTCACTGAGCGCCAGAGGGCGTCGCATGGTGCAGAGCGAGCAGCTGTGCAAGGGTCACCGCTGGTGCTGGTGCTGCGCCTCGTTTGGCGGTCCCTGTGACGGGGAGTGGAGGAACGACGGCAAATGAAGGCAGCGTCAATGGACAATGAAATGCTCGGCTCTTGTGCTCACCTCGGCCAAGGAAGGGCCCCAACGTTGCCTTGCTCGTTTGTCTCTGACACGGACGACTCCACAATCAGGTAGGTTGCTCCGCAGGCAGGTGTCGCTAACTTTCCCAACTTATGACCCGATGCGACCTGGGGTCGCGGTCGAGGCTGGCCCAGAGCGAGGCTCGGCTGCTGCGATCCGGGAGCGGGCAGTGACAGGCGTCGTCAGCGCGCGAGTCGTAAGCTCAATGCCGATTGCTGCAAGCAGAGCTGCGCCTCAGAAATCACAAAGGTACTGTTGATCAATCACCAAGGACGCCAATCGTATGTAATGCAGGGCACGGCACTTTCCTCTCGAACACCGGCGAGGAGGGGACGGCCATGCTTTATACCTGCTCAAGACGTGCTGGTGAAGCTCGATCCCAAGCCAATGAGAACGGCTGCTTGCTTTCCACGGGGCAGCGAAGTAGGTGCCGTCTATCCAATCATCAATGCACCATAGGGCAGGATTGCGCATTGCGCAGACAGAAAAAGAAGAAACATGTCTTGTACCGGGCCTCCACGAAGGCAGACAACCAGACCATATGTGGGTAAAGCCGGCCGCATCGGCGCTTAACCGGCATCTCTACTCCGGAGCTGCTGTCATTTTCCTGGGGTGGTGGCAGCTGCGGTAGCCTTTACCCCAGACGGCCCACGCCCGGCCTGACGGGCGCTTCGTGAGACCAAGTCCGAATTAACGCCCGTCACCCGGCAGAGATGACTAGATGCCTGATCCGTGTCGATGTGGCGGGTGGGGAAACGCGGCGACGGCGCCGCATCAACGTTTGCCGTCGAGATGGGGGAGTGAAGTGTCAGCCTCTGCTGAGCCGTGTATGCTTAGGCGGCCGATTGGAGTGCTTGGTCTCGATTGTGCTCTGGCACAACAATGGAGTGAAGCTCAAGAAAAACATCGCCGAGAGGGAAAGAAAATTGAGGGATCATGCCTTTGCCAGACGGAAAGTGCTGTTGACGTCCACATTCCTCCCATTCTCATACGTGTTCACGTGCACGGCATAGGACAATCGTGCCGCCACAGTCACAGTCCAAGCGAAACCACGATAAGTCCCAAGCTCCTTAACAGAGCAAACATTACTTGTTCCCTCCCCTCTATGGGATGAAATGACACTGCTGGCCACCCCCCAAAACACGCGTGTGAGAATGCGCTTCGCGTTTCACTCGCCCAGCCGAGTACGTCAGTTAGCTACCCTACACTGCCTTACCACTTCTCGGGTGCTCCGAATCGGGCAACCGGGCCTGACGACGGTGGAGCACAGCCACGCACGCGCCTTGGCCCACATAAATTCGTACTCGTAAATGTAATGCCTCCCGTCATCAGCCACAGTTTCGCTGGCCCGATGTTGTTGGAGACGACCCCTTGAGCAGCAGCGGCTTACGACCTCTTCCTTTCGTAATTACCAGACAGCGATCGATCCGCCATCGATCCCCACGCGACACCGAGAACCGCGCGCCTCTGTCGACTCTGCGCAACATGTCCGACTCTCCGCGCGGCATCGGTCATACCGACTCGCTCGACTCCCGCGAGTCGAACCCGAAGCAGCCGGAGAAGAAGAAGAGCCGCCGCCCAGCAAGTGAGTGCGCTCGTCGCTGGCGCTGGCATGCCGGATGCGCCGCGCGCTTGATGCTGGTGATGGCACGAAGCTGACGGATTGATGTTAGATACCGCGTTTCGCCAGCAGCGCCTCAAGGCCTGGCAGTACGTCACGCCGCCCTGTCCCTGGGAATCGCCGCGGGGGAATGTGCCGTGATGCTAACGGCTCTCCTAGGCCCATTCTGACGCCCAAGACTGTCCTGCCTCTGTTCTTCACCATTGGCATCATCTTCGCGCCCATAGGCGGCCTACTGCTCTATGCTAGCGCACAGGTGTGTTGCGTCCGAGAGATGCTGGCGCGCATTGCCTGACCGTTTGCTGGTTAGGTGCAAGAAATCTCGCTCGACTACACGGAATGCAGGACCCGAGCCCCCGACTTCAATGCGTTTGATACCATGCCGAGCGGTACAGTCAGCACCGCCTTCAAGAGCTCCAGCAAACCCACCGAAGCCCAGTGGGCCGTCGAGAAGAACATCAACGTCACCCTTAGCTCTGGCGTTAATGTCACCACGAACCGCTGCTACTTGAGATTCAACATACCCGAGAGCATGAGCCCGCCTGTTCTCTTCTACTATCACCTCACCAACTTCCATCAGAATCACCGACGATACGTCGATTCCTTTGACCAGCAGCAGCTCCAAGGCGAGGCCCGATCCTTGGGGGACATCAAGAACTCCAAGTGCACGCCTCTCTATGGTGACGACAATAATGGTGGGGGAAAGCCATACTACCCTTGCGGGCTCATTGCCAACTCCATGTTCAATGATACCTTTACCAACCCTGTGCTGCTGAATCCTAGCAGAGGGACTGACAACAACACACAAACCTACAACATGACTACCACCGGCATTGCCTGGGATAGTGATAGGGACTTATATGGGAAGACCAAGTATAACTTGTCTCAAATAATCCCTCCACCGAACTGGGCAGAGCGATATCCCCAAAACTACACTGAGAGCAACCCGCCACCCGACCTGAAGAGCTGGGAAGCTTTCCAGGTATGGATGCGGACAGCAGGTCTGCCTTCGTTTAGCAAGCTGTACCAGCGGAATGACAAGGACGTTATGCAAGAGGGGCGCTATCAGATCGTCATAGATGACTGTAAGTCCAACAATTCGAGCGTTGTCATGGCGACTGGCACAGATTCATGCTGATGCTCCTTCACAAAGACTTCCCAACGATGGAGTACAAGGGCACAAAGTCCGTCCTCATCACTACTCGTACCGTCATGGGGGGCCGGAACCCCTTCCTTGGCATTGCTTACATTGCGGTTGGTGGTGTCTGCATCATTCTGGGCGCTGTCTTCACCGTTACCCACCTCATCAAGCCAAGGTCAGTTCTCACGCCCCTCTGCATTGCCTCGGCCATGGCTAACGTGCAGGCAGGAAACTCGGCGACCACACCTATCTGTCTTGGAACAACGTCCCTGCCGCCAAAGCATCTGGCCCCAGCACAGGCATAGCTACCGGTCGTGAAGTCCGTCCCGGCGAGGCCTAGATGGATTGCGGCGGGCCCTGCGGCGCTTCCTTGCTCAGCACCGCCAGAAATACCGATGCTGCAGCTCCTTATATTGCCTCACCTTCGCTTTGCTCCCGGAACGCCACGTTCTCTCGGCTTATCGAGGGCCGGGTGAGGCGCAAAATAGGGCAATGGACAAATGTTACGCTGGAGACTGGGATGGGATAGTCGCAGGCCGTGCTTTTCTTCGCTTGTACCGAATTGCCTTTGGCTTATTTGGGACGTGAGTATGGGGCCGCAGATCGGCCACGAGATGGGGTCAGCCACAGACATCCTCACAACGATGGAGGTGTCTCACTTGGTTGTCCGTGCCCCTGATACGATATGATGAGAGGGAAAGCAGGGCAAAATCGGGAGGACAGCAGTTGGCTTCTGTGTTTTGGTTCGCTGCGCATCATGTCGTGCGCGCAGCTTTTGACCGTGTTCCAACCGGAGTTTGGGGTTCTGGGCTTGTATCTTGTTGAGCAGTGACTTGCTCGAGGCAGCTTACCACAGCTACTATAGAGAATGGCTTTTCGTCACCACACATTCGTCAACGCCACTCTGTCTGACCCAATCTTGTCCGTTGATGACCAAACGACCGTATCTCAATATGTAGTACAATTAAATATCCGCACACTCGGGCTTGAGCACTCCTTTCTTTTCCACCTCCATTCTCATCAGTCCCGGCTAGTCGTCATACATCTCAGCGCTTCCGCTGCTTCTTGCCGCCGCGGTCTTCGTCGTCGTGCGCAGCCTCGCGATCCCGCTTCTTGGCTTTCTTCTCCAGCTCGTCCCAGTCCTCGCCCTCCTCGTCGCTGTCCAACTCGGCATCATCGTCGTCATCGTCATCACTGGCATTGCTGCCAAAGTCGGACCCCTCTTCGCTTGATTCGCTCGCCTCGTCCATCTCATCGTCGTCGATCTCGAACGCTGACTCCTCCTGGGACTCGTCCTCGCCGCCAGATTCGTCTGAGTCAGCCTGCAGGAAGGACCAGCCGCCATCGACGAAGAACTGGTGTGTGTCGGCAGTGACGGTCTTCATAATCGTGGGCCAGTTGAGGTTGAGGGGACCTTCCGTATAGGCAATGTCGGACGAGTCGAGGAAGTCTTTGACCTGGTCAAGGAACTCAACTGGAATGGTGTTGATGTGGTAGGGTGCTCTGGTAAAGTCCTTGAAGATGAAGACCATATCAAAATTCTTCAGGCCAAACTGCACACGTTCCAGATGGGCAACCTCGATGTCGTCAATGGTGAGGACCATGAAAGGAGGCTCCACGACCTGGATGAGACAGTCGGTTGTCGGTTGAACAAAGACATTGCTTCGGAATGGCACGCCATGGAAGCCCAGATCTCGAATCGGCATGTCGACCTCAATACCTTCGTTGCGGCCAGCCTCGGCGATTTTCTGAGCGAAGCCCTGGAAGAGTCGATCGAGCTCCGTCCGCCGGCGTCGCTCTTCCTGCTCAGCCTCAAATTCATCCTCGTCACCATATCGGTACTTGCGCTTCCGATTGCCAGTTTCATCAAACTGTATATCGGTCGCTTCGCGATAGAATTGCACATCCTTGGTTTTCTTCTTGTTGCCCACAATGATGGGATCTTTCAGGTGAATATGGATGATGACAATCAACTCGTGCTGGCACGGCTGGAAAAAGAGATGGCGGACGTTGGAGAAGAGAATATCGACACGGTGCTGGGCGTTGAGCGGGGACTGATATCGGATACCATTCTGGTGGATCTCAACCTTGCCAGGAACACGCTTGCCCTCCATGGCTGGTCGGATGTAGACGTTGTCCAAGACGGCCGGGCGCCGGTCTATTCGATGCTTTAGTTCTTGTCCGTACCTCAGAACCGGGGGTCAGAAACTTACTGCGAATCTCCATGAGCTTATCCTGCTCCACCACGTCCTCCATATCCTTCTTCTCCTGCTCCCGTTTGGCCGCATCTCGCTTCATGTTCGAGATTTGGGTAGCTATCTCGCTGTATCTGTCACCGTCCGCAGCCCGGAAGGTTAGACTTCGTACGAAATGGGCAGACGCATCCTCAAATGGTTGATCATCTTTGCGGCCAACGCCCTGGCCGGGGGAGAGAAAGTTGATTCGCAAGAACGCGAAATCGTTCTCGTCGCTCTTGCTGGCGTTTTTGATGGTGCTGATGTGGAATGGCACCGGACGTCCCAGGATAGGAAGGACGACAGTGTTGTTCTTTGAGTCCACCACAATCTCCAAGTTCTTGATCCTCAAGGGGAATTGGTCGTCTCTCTTGTAAGATTCAAACTTCTTGAACTTTTTGACCTCGGCTCCGTTCTGCCCGCTGGTAGACTCGGCGAATCTGGCGAGGCCCTCCTTCTGCTTCTTCAAAGCCAGCTCCTTTTGATGTTCCCGTCGCTTGCTGTCGGCATCGTCGTCAACTTGCGTGGTTCGCTCCGATCGAAGTCTCGTGCTTGTGATGTTCTTAGTAGCGACAGCACCAACCCTAGAATCCTTCTTCTCCCTTTTGGGCGTTGGCTGCGCTTCCTCATCATCCTTGAAGAAAAAGGAGTTGGCATCGGCGCTGGTGGGTGCCTCGGCAGTAAAAACCACCGGTTCGGTAGTGGTGACTCGGATCGTGTCGGTGAGTACAAGTGAATAATTCTTGCTGCTCTTGTCTTGAGGCTGTGGGTTTTCGAGGTCCTGGAAGCCGGTGTGGATGATGAGCGTCATCCCGTCCTTGAGCACCCGCGAGTTCTTGGCATTAAGAACGAGGGTAGGATCCCGATTCTCCAGGCCAATTCCCCAGCCGACATTCTTGAGGAAGTGTTTCTCCATTTCCGGCTTCTTGCTCTTGATGATGCCCATTGCCTTGGCATAAACATCCTTGGCTGCCATGCCGTCACGGATTTCCTTGATGATGGTGTTGTGAATCATGTACAGGAGCTTGTAGTTGCTCTCTTGGGACTTGTTGGGGTCCACTAAGTATGTACGCGCGATGGTGGAGCAGTACGACTTGTATCGGAGTCCCAGAGCAGCGATGATGATCCCCGCGTGCAGATTGTCATTGTTCGGGTCGCCGGCAAATCGAAGATCGTACTTGCCACCACTCTGAATGGCTGGTCCGAGGATCCAGTCAAGCTGAGCTGCGTCAAAGTCGGCCGGCAGCTTGCCTTTTCCCGGGAGCTCAACCGTCTTCCAGAACTTGTTGTCGTCGAGCTTCTTGTCAACTCTCTCGGCAAGTGCCGAGTGGGTAACCTTCTTCTCGGCATCCAAGATGTTCGACATTTCGTCGAGGAAGTATGGCGTCATGAGGGCCACGCAGGCCTTGGAAGCGGTTCGCATCGCTCGAAGCTCGTTTTCATCCTTGACGGCAAAGGCATGAGTCGAAAGTGCGGCAGAAATGTCGACTTCCTCGACACCCTTGCATTGGTCGGCAAAGACCTTTTTCCATTCCTCAACGAATGGGCCTCTGGATGTGTCCTTGCTGATAGTGCCGACTTTCTCCTGCACGTGAGTAGGAAGCACGTCAGCAACTGCGCATGCAGGGAAATGCCGCGTCACTTACCCCGGCTGCCTTGATTTTGTCGGCAATGCTAACGAACAGCTTCTCATTCTCGGCTGCGTCCTTGCCTCGGACAAGGACCTCAATGGGGAATCGGCCTCCTTTGAGCTGATCGAGATGCTTTGCTGAGGAGTTGTCAGCTGTGTATGAAAGGTAGTTGGCACTCGTCCATGGGCGTACCTTTCTTCTGCGTCGTGAGAATGTAAAGGGTTTCGACCGTGAAGAGCATCAGCGTCGTCGGAAACTCGTAACCGAGGAGCCAAAACTGCCAGATTCCTTTAGCAACTTCATCCTCACGGCCGCAGGGCGAGTGGTACAGGCAGTATACTCACGTGCATCGCGTTGTTCTTGTGAAATTCGGGTACCTCCTCCACCTTGCCCATCATGACGACAATGGAGGCAGCTCCCCCAAACAGGCCATCCTTGGATCGCAGGTCATTCTTCCAAGCAGTCGCAAAGTGGGAGATGCGCTCCTGGAAGAGCTTGCTGTCGATCTTGATCTCCGCCATCGTGACTGCTGCGCGCGACGGCTGAGGAAGAGCGAGGAGAACGTCCAACAAGGGAGATGGGCGGTTGAGGTTGTCGCAGTGACGCGAGAAAAGTGTCGTCGCGTAAATGGGCGAGCTTGCGAAGCTGGTCACGTGACAAGCCTCAACGCGTCTAGGCAACCATGCAACCTCGGTGATCGCGGAGCTTGGCGGACGCCAACACTGAACTGGACGTGAGATTAGATTGAGCGCCGGTGCGCCCAAGAACTGTGCAATACAGTACAAAAAGGAGGGGTAGATATTCCGTTCAAATCCGCTTAAGAAGCGTACGAGCGTCGCCTCAGTTTTGAAAATCTGCGTGACTGCGTAAGGAGGAGAAAGGTCGGCGAATCAATGATGTGTCATTGAGAAACGAAGCAAGGCTCAAGACACCTTGACGTCCTGCCGACACCTATTACGACTCAAGCGCCGAGAAGCCTTGATAACTCGTAATGGATTCAATCCGCGATCTAAGCAATTGCTCGTCCTTGTGTTGTCCTTGTCTCTTTATCGAAGCTCTGTGGCACTTGCACCCTTGTGCTCGCACTCTCTGCATAGCATGCCATCAAAAGAGAGCCGGAATGAATCTAATAAATAGTGCTTCTGCCACCCTTCAATCGGCTACATGACGCAGTCATGTACACACGCTCCATCGCCAAGCCAGGCATGACAAAACTGCTTCTCGCAGACTGGCGGCGCCGGTATTCGGCGCCGTTGACAACCCGGGCCTCAGCAGTGGAGCTGTCCAACCCCGCGCCACGGCTACCGTCCGGGTCGAAGACTCCCGATAATAGGCCATGACTTATACGTGTCTGGGCTTTGGGTTAATCTTCGCCCAGCATTTCATTTCACGGCTCCTACATAATATTCACCTCTTTGACTCAATAGAACCGAAACCACATAGTGTCATCCAACCACCGCCGTCATGAGACTCCCCTACGTTCCCAATCCGCCGCAAACCGCCACGCCGGAAGACGCCGCCATCGTCTCCCGCATCGAGGCCCGCCGGGCCCCCCGCCCCCTGCAGTCCCTCGACCTCACCCTCCTGCACTCACCACCCGTAGCCGACGGCTGGAACACCTTCCTTGGTGCCATACGCACCAAGACGTCCCTGGGCGCTGACGTCCGGGAGATCGCCATCTCCCGGGTTGCCGTCTGCAACAAGGCCTGGTACGAGTGGAAGCACCACGCACCGCTCGCCGCACAGGCTGGCGTAACACAGGCAGCGCTCGAGGTTGTCAAGACCGAAGGGCCGTTCGACGGGAAGAAGCGGCCGCTGGAGCTGAGCGAGATGCTGTGGGCGGTGCTGCTGTATACCGATGAGATGACGCGAAATGTTCAAGTCAAAGACGAGACATTTGCGCTACTTAAGAGCCTGTTCAGCGACCAAGAAGTCGTGGAAATTACGGCTACGGTGAGTGCACTTTGATATCGAACATCTGCCTTGGACCGTGGCCCTAATCTTTCGCCGCAGATAGCCACTTACAACTGTGTGAGCCGGTTCTTGGTGGCACTAGACGGTAGGTTCAATATGAAATTCTCATGGCTTATTCTAAACACGTCTAACACATCGTACAGTCGGGGAGAGGAACGGAACTGGTCCTGACGACGTGTCTGCTCATTAACGCGTGATTTCTCGCTCCATCTAGCCTCCCTTTGGATTGTTCACGATAATTAGACCGGGGTTGTGATGGGAAGCGGGTCAACAAAAAGAAGAGAAAAGTGTAAGAGAAACATTACACAGCAAAGCAGTAAAAAAAAGTGACAGCGTCTGCGTCTTGAAGAAGCAAGACAGGGGTATTCGGATCTAAGTGAAGTGACGTGTAACTCCGGGGGGCTCATAATGCAACGCTTATCATGATACAGTCATGCTTCGTAAATGCCTGATCTCCGCCATCTCATAGCATGTTCACATAGCAGTGTCGTCATCCCATGGTCTTGATGTAACTCTTCCAGTCGCATGCTAGGCGTGTTCGCTGAGTAGGAAGCGACAAAATTTCGCTTCCCCAGTTGTCGCGCTCGCAATCGTATGCTTGGCATTAGGGAGGTGTCCTAGCCATGGATTGCTCTATAGAGGCATGGCGCTGGTGCATTCGTGGTGATGTCTGCAGCTCGTGCACGACACCAGCCCATCCTTTCCTATGCGGTGTCGCAACATTTTCATTGTGGCCAATGGCCTGAGTGGTCAATCGTCGCAGTGGCGGGCGCTTAACAATGCTGTCGGTGAGTGACTTGTGCAGCTTAGGTTTCAAGGGAGTCATATAGGCAGATGTCTTCTCTGGATCCCTTGGCAACGGGGGTGGTGGCGGTGGCTGCTTGTCGGCAATGGAAGTGATGATGCCCATGTATACGACGAGGAACCGCATCCTCAACAAATCCAGCCTCCGCACCCTGCCGTCGAGCTCTACGCGCTTCGAGGCCCATAGCAGCCTCGTGCTCGTACGCAACGCGGTGGCGCCCTCAGCAACGAGCAAGCTGTTGAGCTCCTCGCGCAAGTCGTCGCTGCCTTTTTGAATCTCCCGCAGCAGCCGTCCCAGCCGGATCTTATCCTCCAGGCGCTGGACCTTGGCGACATCGCGGTCGTAGCTCTCGTTCTCCTGAATAGAGAAGTCGACGGTGTCGATAAACGTGGCCACCTCCTGGGGTGCGGCCATATACGCTGTCCAGTAGGCGGCCACGACCTGCGCGATGACGGCAAAGGACAGACAAAGGGCGGTCAGGACGAGGATGATGGTCCATTGTAGCCAGCCGGACTCGGCCATGGTGAAGCGGGGGTCGATGGAGTGCAGGCGGGATTGGCTTCGCAGGCGCTGCGTGTCATTGTCTGAGGGGCATACAGAGGTAGAGAGAGTCAGGCACCGACTCTGGAGATTCAAGCGATACGAAGGCAAGACTCGAGGGGAGAGACGGGGGATCGCACGGCGGCGGCGAGTGATGACGGAGGTTGTTGAGGAGAGGAGGAGCGCTCAACCGCGCCATTGGGCCGCCACTGGCCATACAAGCGCATTTGCTGGGCTTCGACCAACTGAGTGGGCTAAGCTTGTGCATCCGGACGGGTCGGCGGTGATGCCACGACGTCTCCCAGCCACCTTGCATCCCTGTACGCCCCTGCAGGAACAGCGCTGCAGAAGCCAGCCAAGACGGGGTGGTCACATGGCGCCTACATGAACAACTAAGTCAAAGACTAAGTGAGGTTCCGGCGTCTCGGACGTCCGCCATGAATCTTGAATGGCACCGAAGTGCCGCTGGAACGCGATTTGCTCGTCGTCGATGGTTGAAGGAAATCGATGGCATGTGGTTGAAGCATCAGCGCCGCCGCGGGCAAGTCGATTGTGGTGGTTGTTTCAGCGGTGGCCTGACTCGAGCTTCTGTCGGCTGCGCTGGTGGCGCCCTGGCGCTCTGGCGCTCTAGCTCCCGGCGCCAAAGCCACACAAGACCTGCACGCACCTGAACTACTCAACTCCATCTCCAAGCCAACTTCGCGCCAAACTTCGCCAACGTTTAGATACCTTCGCACGCCAAAGGCTGCTTCGGCCTCCCCGGGTATCTTTCGTCGCTTCACCAGCAGCCAGCCGCGACCATGGCATCTTCCGCGACCGTGTCAGCGACGACGCAGCCGTTCCCTCTTCCGCCGATTCTCGAATACCCCGCCTCGACCCCTCCGTGCCTCATCACCCAAGGCGCAGAAGGACGGCTCTACAAAACCACATATCTGCAGCCCGACCTCCCTTGCGCGCTCAAGTACCGCCCGCGCAAGCCCTGGCGACATCCGATCCTCGACCAGCGCCTGACGAAGCACCGCATCTTGTCCGAAGCGCGAATCCTGGCCAAGTGTCGCAGGGACGGCCTGCGGGTGCCTACCGTATACGCCATCGACGAAAGTGCGGGCTGGCTGATGCTGGAGTGGATACAGGGTACACCGGTCCGGGCCAACATCAACGAGCAGCTAGGGAATAGGACGGATGGCATCGAAAGCGACGAAGCTCTCAAGGGGCTCATGCGCCGGATCGGGGCGGCGGTGGGCTTGATGCACAAGATTGGCATCGTCCACGGCGACTTGACGACGAGCAACATGATGCTGGACCCGACGAGGAGAGGCGCCGACTCAAAGGACAATCGGCCAGAAGGACACGTACTGCACGGAGAGATTGTCATTATCGATTTGGGTCTTGCCAGCGGGAGCATCCAGGACGAGGATCGCGCTGTCGATCTGTATGTTTTGGAGCGCGCATTTGGGAGCACGCACCCCCGCGCAGAGTCTGTGTTTAGCGAGGTTCTTGAGGCGTACAGGCACACATTCAAGCATGCTCCGATAGTTCTCAAGAAGCTTGAGGATGTCAGGATGAGAGGCAGAAAACGAAGCATGATTGGCTGAGACGAAGCCATCGACACAGTCGGCAAGTTTTCTCTGAGACGTGTTGTATAACGTGAACAGCCTGCATGGCATGTCATGATGCTCGCTATATGTAAGACAAATTGGTGAAATGAGATATCCGAGCGCTGCTCGTAATCTCGTCGTGGTATTCCAAAGCCCAGAGAGCTTCACATGTATCCTTCTATGCCTGGACAAGCGCCGCACCGGCAAAGTACCCCTTATTCTCGATGACGCCCCGGTCTCGCACAAAGGCCATGTACCGAACCACCCATTGCGGCACAATTTCGCCGTCCAGCCCAGCTCCGCCGTGGATAGGGTCCGCGAGTACGCCGGCGCCTCGTGGACCATGGCTGAGCAGGTCTCGCAGCGTTCCTCGGGGCAGGATGTCCGTGCAATCGATGTGCACGTTCAGCTCGATCCCCTTCTCCTCGGCGAGCTGCTTCAACGGGGGCGGGACATTGCAGCAGTCCCGTAGGTTGATCTGGTCGACGACGGGGGGCACTGTCGTCCGCTTGATGAAAGCGCTGAGCTTCTCGCTGCCGAACTCGGACACGCCAAGCCGTTTGGCGACGCCCTGTCGGTGCAGCTCCTCGAAAACCTTCCACGTCGCAAGCTCCTCCTCCAGATTGCCCTGATGCGCGTTGATCTTGTCGGCTTCCCACTCGCAGTTGCCCTCGAAGGACATCCCGGGGAAGGAGACGACGAGCAGGTCGATGGTCTGGATGCCGAGCTCCTTGCTCACAAGCGCCAGGGCTTCGCGCGCATAACGCTCGCGCTCGGCGACGGGCGTGCCGGGCAGCAGAAACAGCTTCACCGTGATCTCGTATTGGTTCGATTCATCGCGCAGGCCGGCGGCGTGCCAGTTGATGCGCGGGATGAACAGCGCCTTGCCGTCGCGCTCGGTCCACACCTCGACGGGCGTCTGGGGCGGCGTCTCAGAGCGGCTGCTTGAGCCATTGTTGTTGCCGTTGCCGTTGGTCGTGGGCGTGTGGACGGCGTAGTCCTGACGGGCGGCGGTGAAGTTGTCGCGTAGCGAATTGACGAGCTCGAGGTTGGACCTGGTGTTGCTGCCCGACTTCCGAATAATCGACGGGCCGGCGGACATGACATTGCTGCAAGGGTTCGGCTCGGTTAGCTAAGACAGTCGGCGGAACGTACATGGCCGGATCTAGGGACTGGCACAAACCCCGTGGAGAGCACCAGCTTCGTCATGACGGGCAATGCGCAGAGGGAGTCCGCGCGCAGAGAAATAGATGTACAATCAGCTTGAGAGAGCTGGTCCGGGTTTGTCGAGAAGCTGGAGGGAGAAAAAAATCAACCGAGTCGGCTCGGGAGTGGGAGGCCCGGATTAAGGTAGCATGTAATTAAGCCTTCGCGCAAAACTTATTACTAGTCTGCCCGATCTCCGGCAGTGCGGAAGGGCGCTGTTTCTGGGCGGGCTGCAGCGGCGGACCGATTACTAATGCGACTCCTCGATGATGACGGCGGACATGACAGGATGCGATGGCCCGTGGATTGTTTCTAATGATGAAGCGACGAGCCGTAGTCTTCGTGGTGGGCGATGGAGGTTAATATATCACATGGAAACGTTGCAATGGAGCGAGTGTGGACAGTAGGGATTGGAACGGGCACGGCAGTTGACGTGATTGACGGTTCGTCCATCGAGATTCGGAGATGCTCATCTGCTCACCATGGCCACGACCATGCCCTGTGATCTGTAGGAGGTTGCCTGATATCCGCCTATTGCGGAGTTCGCAGGGCGCGTTGTTGGTCGCCTGCGATGGTGTCATTGACAGCGAGGCGGGGTTGAGGCACGATTACTGTGCACACTGGCTGTCTGGGGGCCTGCCGAGGACAGACGCACTGGAAGCTGCAGGGGGCGGGGTCGGAGAAGCTGCTCCACCACCACATTCGTCGCTCGCTCGTCGCCAACCAGGCAAAATCACCCTTGCTGGTTTGTTTGCTGGACGTGCGAAAGAATCTACATACACCATCAAACAACCCCACCGCTCTACTCGTTTCTTCCTGGCATCACGCATCTGCATCCCAAGCTCAGCTCGGTGATGTGATGCAGTCGTCACCATGGCGATTCAGTACGCGCCCCTGGCCTCTGGCCCGTTGCTCTCCCCTTTCACCCCCTGACTTGCTGACACCTGGCTACAGCTACCTGATTCTCCTGTCCCGGCAGGGCAAAGTGGTAGGCCCTCTTGATGCAGCGGCAGCTGCGTGGCTCCTCGGCTGACCAGATTCCAGCGTCTGGCCAAGTGGTTTACGACCCTGTCGCCCAAGGACAAGGCCAAGATTGTCAAGGACGTGTCGCAGCTGGTCCTCGCACGCCGAACCCGCATGTGCAACTTTCTCGAATACAAAGGTCCGCAGCTCGCCGCGCCCAGCCAAGCTCGAGTGCCTGCATATACTGACCTCATGTGCGATACAGATACCAAGATCGTCTACCGCCGCTATGCTTCGCTCTTCTTCATTGCAGGCTGCTCGTCCGACGACAACGAGCTAATCACGCTCGAGATCATCCACCGATACGTCGAGCAGATGGACAAATACTACGGCAACGTGTGCGAGCTGGATATCATATTTTCATTCACTAAGGCGTACTACATACTCGATGAGCTCCTCCTGGCGGGCGAACTGCAGGAGAGCAGCAAGAAGAACGTGCTACGATGCATAGGGCAGCAGGACTCCCTCGAGGACATGGAGGTGCGTATCTCTTGATGATGTCTTACTGGTGTCCCCCACCTGGCTCCGAGGTTTCCTTTCGAGTTTGCGTACGCGACAATCCCAATGTTGCAGCTGACGCTGGATTCCGTTTCAAAGGTTGAGGACGAGGTCACCAAGTTGATGTAACGGCCGTATGGTGTCGTCTGCATGGCGAATCCGCCCTCCCATTCGATTCTATATTTCATAACATCGATACACGCAACACCGCACAGCCCCCAGCACACCCCATTCTCGGGGTTGGACAAGAGGGAACAGCACCACAGAGGCACCATGCAGCTTGAAATTGACGCATCGACTTTGACAGGACGCCGATCAATTCCTCAAAGACGCAGGGTTCATTTTGAGCACAAGTCTCAGGCAACTGAGCATCTCTTCAACGGGAAGAGAGGACACAAAGGGGTAACGGGGCTGGGTGGGCGGTAACCTGTTTGGAGAACGCAACCCCGGTTGGCTTTGTGTGTTTATAGATCTTTGAGGATGGAAAACCATCCCCTACCATATCAAGAGACGAGTCAGAGAGAGATGCGCCAGCGGTCCGTCATCGTCGCAGCCTTGGCCGAACCGCAATGGCAATGCCAGCCACGTGGTGACGATGCGGCTGGACAGGCGCGGCGACGCATGCTGCTGGAGACGGCGCGGGCGAGAACCTGGACAGCCTCCCTTGGCGGCGTGATGGAGACGAAATGACAAGACAATATTCCCGTTTCACTAAGTTGATGGTACCGTGCAGCAGTCGACGCCCGCAACTGGATCAAGAGCGAATCGAACACAGGCACCCATCCATCGAGACGTATGACTCGGCGACGGCGCAATAGCTGGAGAGGATGGAACTGCGACGCGAGCGGGCGTTTGTTTGACTTACGGCACCGCATTTGGCTGCTCGTGGCAGCGGCAGATGCTCTCATTCGCCATGTGGTGAAGCAAATCGGTTGGTCCAATCCGGCCAACCGCGGGCGGATCCACCGGCGCCCTTGCTGTGCTGCTCCGTACCTTATCGAGGTGGTGCGACGACGACAAAAGCGCTAGCCGGCCAGACTCGGGACTCCGGGAGCTGAAGTTGCGCAATTGCCAGCGGCGCCGTGCTGGTGGTGTGGGCGTCTGGTGTTCGGCCGCTCGCGCCGGCTGACCCCCCCTTCCTCACTGGGTGAGGTGGATTGCCCAGGCAGTGTCAGCGCCGTAATGCTTGGCAGCCCACTCGACCTCACCTTACCTCGCCCGCTGACGTCTGCTTGCTTGCTTGGGTCCGCGCTGCGACTGCGACAGTAACTGCAGCGCATCCGGCGCCGAGCATCACATCACGTCTTGCACCCCCTCTCCCCCGTGCTCTTCTCTCCATCATCACCACTGCCCATCCCAACCACAGTCCTGGATAACAGCCATGTCTCCCGACCCTCGCTGCTAGACGATCAGTCTAGCTTTGTTCATTACTTTGGACTCGCCGCAGGGTCCCCCATCGCACCCGAGTCCCCAGACTCCGCAGTGACACTCGATCGACAGACGTCGCGACGTGCCCCCGACGCCGACAGCACCGCCTGCATCGCCGCGCCCGACAGCACAGAGCCCCCCTCCCGCGACGCTGCGTGCGACAACATCTTGGCAGCACCATAAACGAACCACAGCCATCTTTCTCGACGTCGCGCTTGCTTGCGACAACCTGTGACGCCACTGTCAACGCACCACCTCCGCACGTCGCTCCACGCAGCATCACATCCGTCCGCAGACCCAACGACGTTCCACCGTGCCTTGCGACCGCCTTGTCGTGACGCGCAGCTGTCCGGCTATATTCCTCTCTACCATTACCTCTCAATTCACCCCCAACATCATTCCATCGCTGCTCCTCAATCGCCGCACGTAGGCAGCCGACACGAAAATGAAGGTAAGCAACTAGTCCGTGGTCGCGCCATCGATCCTACGACATCTCACGCTGACCTTGCGCAGTACCTCCCAGTGCAAGACTTTGAAGCCGTCACAAGCGCGCTCAATTTCAATACGCCCGACTGCAATGTCACGGGCGGATGCGATCTGTATACGACGAAGTCGACCGGTTCCGATAAGAAACTCTATAAGAACATCGACAAGGACCTTAGCTCTCAGCATGATGCTTTGTTAAAGCTGGGCGCCAGCCTGTCGCCGCCAGATCGCGAGCACATGCTCGCGACGTCGCCCAGCATGCAACTCTTTTCCACATCGAGCGCATTCGGCCCGCTGTCGGAGCTCACAAGCCGACGCACCTTTGCCTACTTGATTGCGACACTTAACGCGAGCCACCCTCACTATGACTTTTCACACGTCCTGCGTCCCGGCGACTTCAAGCGCGAACGAAACTTGCGACGCGTCATGGTGAACCTCGACTCGATTCTACAAAACGTGCGACCAGGGTTCGAAGCGACATCATACGATTCGTCCCTTGGCAGCGACCTCAACTCTGTTTGGGGAGCGCAATGCTGGTCCCTGATTGACAAGGAGATGCGGCTCAACGAATGCACCATCTTCAGCTACCAACCGGATCCCGATCCATTCGAGGAGGATGAGAGCGCCATCTGGGCAGTGCACTACTTCTTCTTCAATCGCGCGCTGAAGCGCGTCGCATATCTCTACGTCCGCGTCGTCCCAGTCATCTCGTCAAACAGTCCCACACTCCGGCCCATGAAGGTTGCTCAACACAAACGCCACACCGACTTCAACTCGGAAGGTGCGACGAAGCGTGCCAAGTATTGGCTTGGCGACCGCGACGCCGAGCTGGTGCCCCCTTTTGAGGACGAGGAAGGCGGCCAGCAAGACGATGGTCTATTCTGGAATCGTGGTGAAGACGGCGACCTGGTCCCCTTTTCAGACGACGACTACGCTGAAGAAATGGATGAAGAAGACGAGGAGCTCGAGACCGACGATGAGAACCATCTGCTGCATCATGGTCACGACAGGCTGATGAGCGAAGACATTGCTGGTCGGATGGAGATTTAAAGTTTCCAGCCTGAAACATTGGTGGCTCCCAACATATCAAGCCCAGTATGCCTATATGAGTGTCTCAGCCTTTGCTTGAACAATGTCGTTTGTGGATGTTTCTCAACAAACGTACCGCATCCACAAATGAGGCTGAGGCTGCGTTATTCGGAGCTGTGCTCGACGCCGCACCAGAATGGGCGGCGACAGAATATTACGACTTTGTCTCGGCAGTCTGCGACCCCGGAGCTCGTCTTGTTGGTTCCAAGTAATACGTTTGATTTTTCACATGTCGTTTTTTTGTTGATTTGGATTGAGAAGCATGGCGCTAGGTTTCTTCGTTTTCTGGTCGGTGAGAGCGGCTGGGAACAGCGTCTCGGGCGTTGTTTGATTTAATCTTTTCTTTTGGTCAAACGGTAGCGTAAAGGCGATGGCGCCTTTGCTGCCCGATTCAGTATATCCTGTACGCCGTTTCTGTTTGGATGTACGTCTTCGTTCCTTCTGAGCTCGTTTCGATTTTGCCATTGCTGGTTTCATAGGCTTGGTTGCTTGACTCGCATCGCGCGGGGAAGTTGACAGGCGGGCACGGGCGAGGCGTGGTAGCGGGCGCGCGCTGCCACAGAGGCTCACAGGGTCTGCGAAACCGCAAATTCAAGTCACTATTCAACAAAGCGTTCGCCGTGGTTTTTCCCTTGTGCCCCATGGGGGCTCGGTGATGTGACGTGTACAAGAGTGATGCCTTTGCGAACGCAAGGACGCGGATTTGATATAACCCGCGACTCTTGTCATTCCCAGGCAGTCCTGGCGTTTCCCGACGCTTATTTGACGAACTATTTCCTTTACAATAAACAGTGGAATCAGGCGGATACGTCGGACTCCTGCAACTCGTCTTCCGCCCTAGCCACCAAAACGCCTCGGCCATCTTCGACCTTGACGCCTTTACTATTTGCGGCACCAATCCCACTGATCCTCACCTGCGTCCACACAGCCTTTTTGGCAGGCCCTCATGTACTGGATATCCCCATGGTCGCTGGTACAGCGGAACAGGGACTCTCTGATATCATATAGCGTCCAAGACGAACCGGCTTCCCGAAGGTGTTGGACAATGATGTCGCGGTATTCTCCTGCTTCAAATTAGATAGTGGTCATGTATCGAGCTCTTCGTGATGCCCAAAGCCAAACCTTACCTTTTCTCAAGAGACTTTTTCCGCAGTAGGTCAGGTTTTTCTTACAGTTATCGGCGATGGCCAGAGGTGAAAGGGCCGCTAGGATTGCCAACGAAACATGTGCAAAGTTCACCATGATGAATACTCAGCGATGAAAGAGAATACAACCAATGAAGACAGAGGTAAGATGGCTAAGATGTGATAGAATAATTAGAAAAGAAGGCCCATAACAGGAGAAAGACTTTTATAAATGCCTTGCGCTATATACAGTACATGTACAGTAAGACCGGCAGTGTTAAAGGGAATCTTGCGTTTGGTCCTCAAATGACAGCAAACATTGACATTTCATTCTCCTTGTATAGAGCACAGCACGGACTCAAAGGCATGGACTTGCGTTATTATTGTACCTATCATGGTCGCGTCTTGACTTATATAGTGGAGGTCAGGATCAGCGTCCACTATGTTGGTTAAGTATTTTCCTGATCGGGCCGGCGGGGCCAACAGACAGTGCGCCTTTCTCGGGGTAAAGTACATACCACCTCTCCTCCAAGAAACTGTTGAAACCGGCTGTACTGTATAGTAATCTGTTGAAATGTGACCAGTCCCAAGCCATGACGCCCAATTTCAACCTACCCATCAACCTCTGCGACTACAGAATGATCGGCTCAAGCTAGTCCCGCTCGAGGTACGGGGTAGCTTATCCAGCCAAGCTGATGGGGGAGCAAGCAGCTCACGCCCAACCCCAGGACAACCTTGAAGAATGGCCGAAGCCTACGTCCAAGACGCAAAGAGCAACCCACAAGCCTTCGACTGGCTTACCTATGGGCCCTTCGCCAACGCTGCTGAATACGTAGCCTGGTTTAATGACAAGTCCCGCAATAATGCCGGCGAGCTCCTCTTAGCCATCGTCCTCAAGGCCGGGACTGTCATCCGCAAGGATCCAGTCACCGGGGAGACGACCGCCACCGAAATCGCTGACGGCACCTCTGCTGGCCTCTGCGGAATAGCCAGCCAGCCTGAGCGTGCCACCACAGACATCGGGCAGCTGCTGATCAGTAGGTTCCAGCGAACGTTTGTAGGTACGCACGCCAACGCTGTACTATTACATCAGTGCTTGGACAGCGTCGGAGAGGGAGGACTGGGGCTGAGGAGGGTGCAGTGGCAAGCCAACGCCAGCAACGCGACGAGCGTCAACGCAGCGAAGAGGCGCGGGTTTCAATGGGAGGGAGTGATCCGGCGGCAGCAGGTCTTGCCGATGGGCAAGACGGGGAGCGAGGACGCCGGACTGGCGAGGGGAGGGTTGCTGAGGGTGGGGTGGGATGGAAGAGAATGGGGCCCCGGGAGGCACTGCCATGTTGAGTCTGTGCTGGGACGATTGGGTGCAGGATGGGAAGGAGCACGTCGATGCGCTCGTCAGAAGATGACTGTCGTAACTGTAAATGTAGAACGCGTCGAGCTGCGATATCAATGTATTGCCCATGTGGTGCCGTCACAGCCTAGGAGCCCCCAAGTCTAGCAAGTTGCTATGGCTGTGAAGTTTGTATTCGTTGTTTGTACGAATAGGAATGACAGGTCGTAGAAAGTTGGCAATGTTGTTCGGCTTGGGAGTGTCTTGTGCGGCGGCAGATGTAGGAAACCGGAATCGGTATATCTGATGCCGCCATGGGGGTCCCGGCTGAACCAAAGGTTTGGTCAGAACGAATGCGACGATGGCTTTGAAATTTTTATGCATAGTTCTTGGCTGCAAGGTGCCTGATTCGGCTTTTTTGCAGCTGCGCCTCTACCATCTGATGTGTCAACGATGGTACTCAGCGTGACCAAGGACATACTACATTTTCGTCACCTTCGGCCAAAGAGGGCAGCCTTGTAAATGATTGCAAGTCATAGGGGACACTCGACGTGGTCCACTGTAACATCCAACAACGTACACGGACTCAACGCTCACTACGGCATTGGCACGACGAGGCTTGGACGCACAACCATGTTTAGGGTATTCATCGCAAGTCTGCAATTCCATTTCGCCGAGTACATATGGCTACGGCATTAAACCACATCCCACAGGGCATCGTCGCCCAGCAAGGCAAACCTAAAATCACGTTGGTTCATTTCGCTGCCTCTCCCAAATAGCGTTCAAAAGGACCAGCACAAAGCGAAAGAGCTAAAAAGAAGACCAAGGACCACGAAAACTTAGACAAGCCGCCACCGAGATCCAGGATCTACACCACGAACGCGAGAAAATAGACCAGTGGTAGTGGGTATTCTGAAAGGCAAATGTAATGACCGAGTCGTACTGGTGGAGTAATTCGTATAGGATAGTTGTCGGAAAGGGCGACCAGCGAAGAAGAGTTAATGTGACATCGTGTCGTTTGTATTAACGAAATGTAGGTGGAGTCGTAAATGGTTGATATCGTCATCAGGCTGTATGTAGGGACAACGCCGGCTTGCAATCATTGGTCGTCAAAAGATGCATGCTGTCAGACCAGGCCAGTCTTCTTTCTGCGCCCAAATATTTTGGAGAAGCTGCTGCTCTCCTCGGGGAGGTCCGGGCCACGTATAGGAGGCCCGCCAATAGCACTCTCCGGCGGCACAGAGTTGCGGAGGAATGCAGCCAGGTCAGCCGTCTCACTTCTGCTGGAAACAGCTTCGCGTGGTTCGAATTTTTTCATGGGGACTCTCCTGGCCCCTGATGGAGCTGCCGAGGCCATCCCGGGTCTACTGGGCGCCGTGTCGAATGGCCCAAACCTGTCGTGTCCTGTAGGCATGCCGACCTGGGTGGGAACGTAGGCATTCTTCTCGCTAGCGCGACTGGCCAAAGACCGTGAGTCTTGTTTTGCGCTTCTCGACGGGCTGCTGGGCACGTTTGAGTCCCGGGTCTCCCTGATGCTGCCACGAGTAAATCTGCCAATAAGACTTTGCGCGCTGGCCTTTTTCCTGGGCATCTGAGGAGCAGGCGCAAGGACTGGCTCAGGCGGCGGATCGTAGTTGCGCAGAAACTCTGCCAGGCTCTCTTCTTTCTTGACGGGGGGCTTCGGAGCTGCGTCAATGTCCTCTTCTTCCTCGTCGCTAAAGTCAATGGCGTAGGGGTCGCGTATGCGCCTCTGCTTGCGCTTGGGCATCATGTCTTCATCATCGAACATTTTGCTGGGAGCTGCAGGACCTTTGTTTCTGAGAAGCGGCGAGTTCGAATTGACGGAAGAGTGCATCGATGGCATAGAGTTGTCCGTGAGATTGGCAGAGGCTTGACTGTACCGAATCTCAGGAATTGTGGCGTCGACAGCCTTGCCGCCAATGGCACCAGTCATCTGATCGGAATCCATGGTAGTGCGGAATGGCGCAACATGACGAGGGATGCGAGGGCTGCTTGCTGCAATAGGAGGACCCTGGCGGATGAAGTCAATCAGATCCGAGTTGTCTGTCTTGCCATCCACGACAGCGTCGCGAGGCTGGTGGCGACTGCGATTGCTTGTTGTTGAAACTCGGCGAGAGTCTACGCTGCTCTTTGTCGGACTTGCCGGGGTCTGACTCTTCCGCAAAGACCCAGGTTGCCTATCAGCGGACGGACCAGTGGATTTGATGAAGTCGGCAAAGTCTGCCGTTGAATCTCCTGGGATGCGGGCTTCCCGAGCCGAAGGTCCTCCCATCCGGCCTGTCGACGACGCCAACCCTGGCGGGGCGCGGGGAACTGGGCCTACAGACTGCGCCTTGCTATCGCCCGCTCTGGGGCTATTTGGACTCCTTGGCTGATGATTCAAAGGAGATTTGGGCGCGTGAGGGATGGATGGCGACGGGAGAGGAGAATTACGGCCGCGAGATTCTTCGCTCTTCCTTGGAAACTTGGTCACTACGGGGCTATCGATTGAACGTTTGGACTAGGCTGGGTCAGCAAGATGAAAGGCGAGAGCCAAAATGTGGAACTTACATCGATGTCGCGCATATTCTCGGGTGTGAGAGTATACGTAATGGTCTGATTGCTCTGAATCAACTCCTCGAAGTTGCGTGCAACGCTGTCGCCTCGGCTTGAGCTTTCTTCCGATGTCCGGAGTGGCTTCCGGCGAGAAGTGCCCGATGAAGCAGACGAAGCAGAGGCAGCGATTTGTCGTGGGGAAGCGTTGGTTTGCAACGGCAGGGCCATTTCGTCGTCTGTATCCTTTGTTCTCGCACGCTCCAGGGGTGCCGTGCCCTGATCATCGGATCTAGGGCTGTGTCCACCAGAGCGCCCGGCCGCCTTCAGGGGAACCTCTGGGATGCTCTCTCCCTTGAAAGGGGTGGCCAAGGAGGCATTCCTTGACGTTGTGATTTTGAGGTTGGCAGGTATGTTTTCGCGCCTGGTCAAAGGCCCTTTCTTGGCATCCAAGTCCAACGCTGGCTGGTCCATCCTGACTCTAGAGGCGGCTCCGGCAGTGCTATCTGCAGCAGATGCAGTTCTCGCAGGCCCGGCTGTCTCTGATGGTTTAGAGGCTTTTGTGTCCATAACATCGTAGTCTTCTTCCGACTCCGAGATGGGAGCAGCTGTCTGCCGTTGTAGTGTCTTCTTGTCGATGGAGGCGCGTGCCATATGGCCAGGCGCTCTCGTCGCATCCTCAATGCTCCTTGTATTGCGTTCATCTTCCACCGTAGAGGCCTTGGCATGAAGCGTCACGGCCGAAACATTGACGGAGCGCGGCCGCTCGGTAGTATCAATTGAAGTAGGGCGAGAATGAATAGGGCTTCGCGGCCCGGGGACGTCAATGATACGGGCCGAATGCACGCTGGACGAACGTTTGACTGGTGACGCTTTGACATGGTCTGAGACCGACGAAGTGGAACTGCCGGCAATTGAGATCCGAGAAGAGGTCATGATCTCGGCCTTCTCGTAGGTTGCGACTTCAGTGGCATCTTCATAGTCGGATGACTCCGGGTCGCTGCTGTGAGCTATGGAGGCGGCGGCGGCAGCAGCAGCATTTGCAGCAGCAACAGAACCCGAGGGACGTTTTGCGTGCTTTCCCGCCGTGTCTGCCTTTGACTTTTTCTTTGGGCCAGCCTTTGCCTTGTCGTCGCGATTCTCGTCTTTTACTGTGGCTTCCTTGTCGCTGGGCACATTTGCGGTTTGCTCATTGTCCACGTCGGGCTGTGTGTCCGCAATGTTTTGCGGCTGCTTCGAATTGAAAAGCGGCGACATCGCAGGGATTGGCAACGAGCAAGATCGCTTTCGAGTGGCAACCACAGGGGTATGCGGCTGGGAGATAGTTGCTGTCGGCGTTGGGAGACCATTGGCCATGACCCAGGGAGTGATGGCGATGCTCTTCGGGCGGCGTGATGACCGCTTCGCCTTTTTACGAGCCTGATCTTCCTCATCATCTTCATCATCGCTGTGGTGAGCCAACCCCGGAACCTCTATTTCGTCCACGTCGTTATCGCCCATTGGCAAAGGGATATCCATCGGCTGGACATCTTCTGCGATGGTATCATCGGAGTGATCTGAGGTTTTTCTAGTGTCGCTTGACTTGTCGCTTGTGACTGACTTGGTTGTGTGTGCCTCGAAAACGCCATGATCCTTCTGATAACCCGTCGAGATGCCTGAGAATGGCCGACCATTATGGTCATTGCCGGGAGATCGCATCCTCTTCTTCCATCCTCGCCATAAGCGCCCCAGTGTTCGGTCGAGGGCGACGCGCTCCATGTCCATCTCGGAAACAACAACACGATCGGCGCAGTCGGCTGGGTTTCGAGAGCCGTCCTTGAGACCCTTCTCAATCTTGGACCGCACTCGGTGGCATGCAGCTTGTCCAGCGACGGTCAAAGTCAGCTCACCCATGTACTCCAGAAGGGAAGTGAGAAATATTGCCACGGCCGGAGAAATGACATCTGAGATTTGCTCGTTGGCTCCGATCTCGAGATTCTCTTGTTCCATGTACAGATCTTCATCCTCTTCTTCCATGTCACCGAGTGATGAGTATACCATGCAACGGAGTCTCGTTCGCTTCCACACAAGCTCGACGTCCCAGTCGCGGGAAGGGCTGGAACCAGAGGGCTGAGCATAGTCGTCTTCATCACCGCCACCGAGATACTCGCGCAGCTCTTCGTCGGCAATGCCGATGGCGTCCTTGGCAAGCTTGGGCTTAAGGATGTCAGAGACGGCCGGCCGAAGGGCTGAGAGGGTCGTGGCCTTGGAGACCTGAAGAAAGTTGAAGAGAAGCTGGTCAAGGAATCCATTCACCAACTGTAGGGCGGCGGGCGACACCAGAGCCGTTTCATTGGCAGGCTCGATGCCATTCTGATCGTACCAAGTGTCTGCATGGCTATCGTGATCATTGGTGACGATCTGGGAGGCGGCAGAGGCAGCGATGAATGCCGGCTCAGGTGACACGGACAGAGGAGGAGATGTGAGGCCGAGGCTGCATCCAACGGTGGATGGTCTGTCGCTAGAGATGCTCTGGGTCCTCGACCTGACCTGGCGCGGCGACATGGCGGCAGAGGTCGGTCGAGAGACGTTGAAATCTGAAGTCGGGCTTGCCGGAGCCATGTTTTCGTGCGAGAATCGACCACTCTGAGCCTCGACACAATAAGAGGGCGAAGGTTTTGTCCGATGTTACGCGGGTGTTGAGATGGCTGCCAAAGTGCAGCTTGCCAGGGCCAAGAGGGACTGTATTGGGGCTCGTGGTCGTCGGGGGACTTCGGCGCGGTGGTCAAGCTGCAGCACAGGCAGCTGCAGAGTATGACACTGCCTCACCAGTCAGCGAACGACGATGGCCAAGGCAGTCATTGGAGAAAGTAGAAGAACGGCAGGGCGGTGGCCCCCAGTTCGCAAGCCTCGCGCAACATGAGCCGGGCAGTACGAGAGTGCACCGATTCCGTGCTGCCCCTTTACCTGACCCGGTTCACAAGCTGCGACCTTGGCAGGCCAGTGTAGATACTCGTCGCCACAACCCTGCCCGCTCAGTGACAGATCCCGTTGTTTGCTCAACGGGCAATGGAGATAGTGACCAAAGGGCAAGGCCTGCTCTCGAGCAATCCGGCGACGGCAGCCTGGGGGCGGAGGGGAACATGTGAGGGAGAATAGGCGTGGGAATCGCGAGAGCTCACAAACCTCGGTGTACCTCGGTGTATCAGAACGACGCAGCGAACTGGCGTATCATCTCGCCGTTGCAAGAGATCTAATTACAACCACGGGAAGACGGTAAGAGCTGTAAGAAGGCAAATCCTCGTTGAAGGGAGACACGAGGACGCTGGGGTTCGAGGGAAGGGTTCGTCTTTCCTGGACGGACCTCTTCTCATTCAACGGGGCTGCAGCACAGAAAAGAAAGGGATCTCCTGTTAGTGGGCCAGTGGCCCCAGACTGCTGGCTCCCTTCCCCCCTCCAAACTCAGATGGTCAGGGGTGCGCAAATCCGTGATGGAGCAATCATGGAGTGGATGGATGGATCAGACGTGACGCTGAGGCTTGCCCTTGAACCTGGATCCAGGACCATCCGTTCTTTTTGGGAGACGGTGGGTCGCGCTAGCGTCGCTAAATTGCGCTGGGAGCCCTGTCGGCTGAGATCCCTGCTGCTGGATTCAGACAGGGGCGGACGGTTCCAGTGGCTTGATTGCTGCGGCGCTGGGGGCAGGCTCTGGAACATGCCCTGGCCGGAGTATTACTACATTTGTAACGGATTCTTTGCCGCTCAATTCTGACCGGAGCGGCTATTGCGTCGCAGTTCTTTGTATCGAGGTTTGGCACTGCATCAAGCACGCGACATGTTGGCCTGGTGCCTGAGAGCCAAGGCTGGTGAGTCATTTGCGTACTCACATCTTGGCCTCGAGTGACAGTGGTGGACTCTTATTTCAACGTTAAATGCGCCTCGTCCATGGTAACTCCAAATGAGATAATGAAATGACCCCGCATGCTGGATAATCTCATTACGACCACATCGATGATATGATAGCCGGCTGCACCGAGGTCTTGCGGAGCTCTCTTTCAAACACCAACGAACAATAGCCCTGGGCTGGGGCCATTGAGCTGAGCACAAGACAGGCCGGCTCCAAGTTCAATGAGGGACGAAATCTGAGGTGGCCTTGGCACACACGAGTACCGGTCAAGATGCCCCGTCCCACCGTAGGACAAGGCAAGACGGCAGTCATGCAATGCAACTCACCGTTGCCAAGCATCCGCAACCCTTCGCGCCCGCACGCTCCAGCGCGCGCTGTGAATGCACAGCTCAGCGCAGACCAAGCGCTGCCGTAGCATCAGCTTGGCTGGGCTTTGATATGCATTGCGACTATCGCGGGGCATCCCGACGCCTTTGCTTTGTGGCTGGCCCCTGGTCAAGCATCCCAGCGATCACGTTTTGCAACGAACAGGCCTGCCTCCAGTCTGGAACGTCCGGGGAATATGTACCTATTCTTCAGCAGCCAACGGAGGCCCGCTCCCCATTCTACCGGGCGACTCCCACGCGTGGGAGCTTTGTTCGCCTGTCGGCACTTGCAGGCGATACTGCGAAGCCGGCCTTTATGTGACAAGTCGGAATTTCGCCCTCGGAATTTCGCTCTTGGGTTGACGGAAGCCCATACCCCGAGGCACGTCCACAGCGGCTGAAATCGTACTGTGCCACCAATGCGTCTGCGCGACGGTTGTCACCCAGTGGCTTTGCGGCAGCGCACCGGAGCCAACATGTCCACGTTTCGGATATAGTGTTTGTCGCAGCCTTCCGGCACCAGATGGCCCAGTTGGTTCACGGTCGGCTCGCGGGCACCGCAACGCTGAAGACTCTGGCCCTGCTCGCCAACGGCAACATCCCGTTCATGCAGCCATGTCGGCTCGCGTACGGAATACGGACTACAGCACGATTTCTCGTGACCGCCACAGGGATTCGCCAGTTCCCCGGCCGGACAGAAAGGGTCCGAGAGAGCCACGACAGGGGTGTAAATCGGGCTAATATCGATACCTCGTGGCTCCCCGTGCTTAGACGGTATTTGCGAAATTGTCTCGCACAGACCAGACAGTTGCCGATCGAATTCGTCTGTGTGTTTCCATCGGCCAAGACACCCAGTAATTTGCTCCTCATCCCCGGCAAGTTGAATTGGCTTGCTGGCGCAAACGGCGTCGATAGACTCTTCCATATCTCCAGCGAGGCACACAGTAGTCAGCCAATGTACGGTTCGATGCGAGTATGCCGCCATCTGCTCAGAGCATCGAACAAAACCCCTATCGCTGTACCTCCGTACTATGACGGCTGCTGCGATCACTTTTAGCGCCCGGGCTTGTGTGAGACTGGTGTGAGTCCGTCACAGCTCCGAGAAAAAGCAACCAGCGGCCGTTGAACAGGCGCCTGGTGCCCGGATGCTTGCTGTCAGCATTGAGTCCGCCTACGAGTACGGACTGGTGCCGATATGTAGAAGCAAATGCAGTTGATCGCCTTGTTTGCTCTCTCGTCCCGCGTCACACCACCTCCAGCGTAACCCTTCTATGCAGGCAGGCTGGGGGCCGAGAAGCCGAAAGGAATCCTTGGGCATGATGACCACAGCAAGGATTTCAAAGTCCTTTGTAGCGTGCCGCAGCTCCAAAGTTTTATTCCTACTGCACCTTCAATAGTTCTGACTTTGACTTTGAGCTACATCGAGATCCTGTACGAGGGAGGCCATCGTATTGTAATGTCGCTTTGATGACCATTCATTCGAGCTTCAATCGAGGTGAAGCAGCTGACATGCAAAGTCGGCTGTTAGCCTCTTCAATTTTGACTTTGGTACTATCTGGTGACGTTTCAGGTATTGGAGTTCTCTCCACACCTCTTGTGTTGCCACATGCAGCGTCACGATCCACGACAGAACCCGACAGGGGACTGACGTATGCTCGGAACCACCGCTGACACGTTCACTGTTCCCGCGACGTCAACTCGGCATAGTTGATTCCTTTCGTGATCGTCGCCTGCATAATACTGTACCAGTCGCAGATCCTTATCAGTAGGTGGATGTCCTGACCAAGTCTTGACGAGCCACTCTAGTGACGTTGACTACTCTGCCGCTGCCTTAAGGACAGTCTTCGCTCGCCAACGGTTTTCTCTCAAGGCAACAAGGCGTCCGGAAACGGCAGGGACTCTTAAACTCAACGGGTGGTGTGACCCTCAAACGCGGCGAAAAGACCCGGCGCAGGTCCGTAGCACGAAACGACTGTGCGTCAGCATGGCGTGCTGCTGTGCTACTTGGATCGACGCCGCGGTCCGAGGAGCGTGCTCCTGCGAGACAGGGACCACGGTGTGCGGAAATGCATTGAATGTAACGCTTCGCCGTTTGCTGTCGCACATCAACAAGCTCCGTACGCCGCTAGGCTTCCGTCAGCCGGAGGACTCTGTTTGTGGCCCGGTACGTTGCATGATTGTAGCTGCCGAGACGCTGCAGCTATGGCGCCCCATTGGCGGCATTGATGCTGTTGACAACGAATGAAGTTCACGCTTATCTGCATCTCAGCGCAAGGCAGCAAGGTGTTCGAGACTGTCAGCATGGGAAACTAACGCGGTGTGGTGAAAGGTGAAGGTCAAAGCTCTTGGCCGTCACTGCGATTGGCTGCGGCCATGCGTCGACTTTTAGGCAGCAAGCACGGTTCAACCTCAATACAGTTTTTGCACTGTGTTCTTTCTAGTCAATGCCTCCACCAAGATATCCTCTGCGGAGAGCAAGCTGGTAGATACAGTACAGTCGGTCTGCTTGTGACATCTGCATCTCGCGGTGGTATTGTCTAGGCCGTTGACGAACCATCATACCTCAAGGTCGCATCTAGGGAAAAGTTGTGTTTTGCCACGACTTGACCTGCTCTACGTGTATCGGACACGTCACGTCACATAACCACAACAACCATCGCAAGAGCGTGTCATAGGTAGGGTAGTTCATTGCTAAGAAACTACCGAAAAAGCATTATCGTAACCATATGATGTGTAGGGGTATCAGTTCCACCGCCTCGTCTCCTCCGTTCTTTCCCTTGCAATCCGCCGCAGTCAAGGCACCTTAGGTGCGGTCAGTCTCCGCCTTGCGGTCAGCCTCCACCTTCTTCCGCATGTCAAACTCCGCGCTACGCTCCTGAGCCTTGCCGTCGGCGCGCTTCTGATTGTAGTGCTCCTGTTTAGACGTGTTGCCTGTCAGGCCAGCCACGGCACTGCCAACGGTGCCGTGCGCGCGGTCCTTCATACCGGAGGTCAGGTCGTCCACCTGGCCCTGGGCTTCCTGCTGCTCGCCATCGCGGTGCTGCTGGCGACCGGCAGACTTGAGACCCTATAACACCAGTTAGTCCTGTTGAGTGCGCTGGAATGAGGGGAGAGGGGAGAAAGCATACTTCACTGCCAACGAGGCCGCCGACCGTTTCCTTAGCCGAGCCAACGGTCTGGTTCCAGGAACCACCGGCGCGGTTGGGGTCGTCTGTGGCGACTCCGCCGTCGCCGGAGACCGCGCCACCGGGCACCTTGACGGTGGTGTGGGAAGCGTCGTGCTCGGCCTGGGCAGTTTCCTTGCGGGTCTCGCCCTTGACTTGGTCGCCAGTGCTTCCAGTCAGGTTGCCCCAAGCGTCCTGGACGGCTCCCGCGGCCCCGTCGATGTAGGACTTGACCGTGGAGCCGGTGTTGTTGTTGTCAGACATCGTGGATGAGTAGATAGTTCAAAGGAGATTAGAAAGCTTGGCAGTGGATGTGTATGGTTTGAGTGTTGTGAAGTGGTTGTGGAAGATGGAGGATGCAACCGGTTCACGAAGGTCGGAAAGGGCGCATTTATATCACTGCAAGCAAGGCAAGCCCAATAGGCTACCAGGCTGGGACCTGACGCAAGGCACGGCAATCGAGATTCGCGATTGCCATGCAAAACAATGGCCAGCCTCGTAGCGCCATCGCAGTGATGTCATTGTCGCTCGAGGCGGCTCCACGGGACGACCCCATGGACCCCAACCTGCGTCTTGGCGGGGCACCAGCTCTGCCCCTGACGTCACACAAGGGTCTGAATGCCAAGATGCTGCTCGCGCGCTTGAACATGTGGCCCGGCTAATGACGCGTTACCTCTCCGACGCGCGTTGAAAGAGAAAAATACTTCCTTGACTGCCGACAAATTACTGTACCCTTGACGAGTGTGATCGGAGCACTGTATGAGGTTTCGATCCCGCGTGGCGGGTTGACGCCCGATAGTAGACACGGGATACCTCTCAGACCCGTCGTGAGATGCACCACCGCCACGCCCACTTGCGACTGCAGCTTTTGAGTGAGGTAGTCGTGACTGCTTCACTTGCGACTGCAATTTTGGAAGTAGTCCTGACTGCGTCGTTGGGCAACAATGTCAAGAGGGATCATGAGGCTGCAGGCACATACGCGCAGCACTCAAATCATTGCATTGGGGACGTGACATCCCTTACTACCCATATGTCTCTGGAAAGAGGTATCGTATTGTACAATGCTATTACAGACGCAACCTGCGCCAGACCGTTGGCTCATGCCGGCCAATTCCCAAAAAGTTTTCCTTACGAGATTCCTGGTTCCTTTGCATACGTTCCCTCTCAATGCTCCATGCCCTCCTAGTCACTTGCCCCAAGGGCTTAGTGCTGGCTCCACTGGATGGTGTTCAGGTCGATGCCCTCCTGAACCAGCTCCCACAAGGGGCTCAGCTCGCGCAGGAAGCTAACACGCTCCTGCACAGCCTTCAGCACGTAGTCAATCTCCATTTCGGTGGTGAATCGACCGATGCCGAAGCGGATGCTGCTGTGGGCGCTCTCGTCGCTGTTGCCGAGCGCGCGCAGGACGTAGCTAGGCTCGAGGGACGCGGACGTGCAAGCGCTGCCAGAGGACAGGGCAATGTCCTTGAGGGCCATCAGCAGCGACTCGCCCTCGACGTAGGCAAACGAAACGTTGACGCAACCGGGGTAAAAGGCGTTGGCGTCGCCGTTCTGAGAGGTGTGCTCCATGGCAAGGAGGCCCTTGAGCAGTCGGTCGGAGAGGTATTTGATGCGTTTCGTGTCATACTAAATCTGTGTCAGTCATTGCGCCACAGCCAAATCGTCATATCGAAGTGAAAAATGCTGCAAGCTGAAATTGGGGAGTTGCACGTACAGCCATCTCATCCGCCGCAATGCGACACGCCTCGCCAAAACCAGCCACGAGCGGCGGCGCCAGCGTACCGCTCCGCAGACCTCGCTCCTGCCCGCCACCCGTGATGATGGGGTCCAGTCTGACCCTCGGGCGTCTTCGGACGTAGCACGCGCCAATGCCCTTGGGGCCGTAGATCTTGTGGGATGAAATGGACATGAGATCAATATTCATGGCGTTGACGTCGAGCGGGATCTTGCCCACGGCCTGGGCGGCGTCGGTGTGGAAGAAGACCTTGTTCTCGCGGCACAGCTTGCCGATCTGCTCGATAGGCTGGATGACTCCGATTTCGTTGTTGACGGTCATGATGCTGACCAGAGCCGTCTCTGGCCGCATGGCAGCCTCGAGCTCTGCCATGTTGACCAGGCCATTGTTCTGGACGGGCAGGTATGTGACCTCGAAGCCCTCATCCTGCAGATGGCGGCAGCTGTCGAGGACGCACTTGTGCTCTGTCTGTGTGGTGATGATGTGCTTCTTCTTGCCAGATCGGCCGAAGAAGCGCGCGACGCCCTTGATGCTCATGTTGTTGCTTTCAGTGGCGCCGCTAGTGAAGATGATTTCCTTGGAGTCGGCTCCGATGAGCTTGGCGACGTGCTCGCGGGCCTCTTCGACGGCCTTCTCACTCTCCCAGCCGTAAGCGTGTGTCCGGGAATGAGGGTTGCCGTAAACGCCAACGTAGTAGGGGATCATGGCGTCAAGAACGCGGGGATCAACGGGGGTAGTGGCTTGCATGTCGAGATAGATTGGGCGTTGGCCCTCTTCCATAACGGCGGCCTGCTTGAGGACCTCTGCGCGACATGTCAGCGTGAACTCATGGCTTCAACATACATGAGCAGTTGGGAAGGGGGAGCGTACCGGCCATGGGGCTGACTTTGGCATTCGCAGGCCCGCCCATCTGCGGCGGCGGAATGTCGGCAAAGTCCTTCTTGTCCAACTTGATGGCCGTCTCGACCTTGGCGCTGTCCTTCTTCGTCTCGGTCACATATCCTCGCCGGGCCGCCCGTCGCGACTTCGCCACCATGACGGCGGCTCGAGGCAGAGCGCGCAGGGGAGTGGCGCCGACGGCCGGGCTGGCGCTCACGGAGCCCAGGCGGCTCGCGGTCCGAATGGCGCTCGATGCAAGACTGGCCATAACTGCGATTGTGATGATGGCGACGGATGCCTGTGCATGGGCGGAGAGGAGCAAGTCGGTATTTGAGTTGGGGCCTCTTTGGTTGGCGAAGAGGGATCCAGAAATTTGTCATGGAGGAGCCGTTCGGCTCGGTTACTCGGTGATAAGCGCGCTCACGCGGCCGCTCATTGGCTGCAAAAGGCCGCCACCAACAATAGTATCGTTTACTCTCCATGGCGGACCACGGCGACGGACATCTGCTTAATTGAAACTCCGCGGATGAAGGCTTGGACGCATTCCGATTGGAGATGTTGGATGGCTACCGCAGTCGAGCCATGTTTGCGGGAATCAGATGCAAGCACTGACAGAAAGCACCGCTGCTCGCCGCTGTCCCAGTACCGCGATTTGGTCGGCAGCCGTCAAGGCCCGAGGTGTAGGGGCATGACGCCTTGATCGCAGGCGCCGTTTGAATGACGACGGGAGCGATTTGCGCCTTTGATGATATGGTACTCGTCTTCATATTGCACTGGGTCCTAGGGCCAAATGCATGGATGTCCCCAGCGTCAGCTCTTGTGAGCCCGCAGAATATGGCTCCCTACCCACCACTGTCGTGGAAACTCCATGCCCCATCTCCCCATCAGACACCTCAGCTCCTCCTTGGTCCCCGGCACGACGTTGATGAAGATCCTGCCTTGCTTATGCTCGCTCATACTGGGTTCCGAGTGGACAGCTCCCGATTCTCTGCCTACACGGAACAAGGCGCACTCGCCCGGCTTGGCCGTCTCGATGCCCGAGTGCGCCAAGGTGGTTGCGAGCTTCTCTCGGACGACATCCGCGGCAGAGGCACATCCGACGCACCGGATGGAGAGACAGGTGTGGCTTGTGCTTGCGGCCTTTTGAATGAGATGCTGCTTTTCGCGGGCGCCAGATTGATGCTCGAGCGGGATGAAGAGCGTTGGAGATCCGAGGAGGGTGGTGCATATTTTCCAATTCGTGCCCCAGAAAGCTGGTGCAGAGCGTCCAGGTTCATGTTGTGAGCTGTGGCCGAGCTGAGTGCCTGGGAGCACCCCGTCGGAGAAGAACAGCTCGTCCGTGTGCCATCTCGGCCGGTCGAATTCGGGTGTCGGCGTATTGGCGCGTATAGTGAAAAGATAGTGGTCCAGCCCGCTGGCAACTAGAAAGGCGTTGACGAACTCGAGGAAGGGGAAGAGGCTGGGAAGGATAGAGCCCGTGAATGTCTCTGCGGCGTATTCGTGCAAGCTACACGGGAGGGAAGAGGAGTCGAGGAGCGGGCCGCAGTGGCTCCAGGACGAGTCGTGCTTGACGGTAGCACTTACAGGTTCATCATCGCCTTTGCTGTATCTCAAGAAAACAAACGCTTCACGCGAGGCTGCCGCTGAACTCACATGCGAGGACGCCGGCGCCATGGTTGCCAGAGGAGACAAGACAGGTGGATGCTAGTTCAAACCTTTGAGCTTGCCAAGCTCGAACGTGCCATCGTCAGGGCTGAGGCTGCTGGGCCGCTGCCCGCCGGTGACGCAGCGAGTGGTGGTGGGCGCGGGTGCTGACTTGCGCCACAACCAGCGCCGCCCAGACACAGCCACGCCAAGTCGTCACCAAACCCAGGCTCGCCGCTCTGAGCGACGTCAATGCCCGCACGAGCTCCCACGGTCCAATCCGCCATACAAAGGCGCCTGCGGCCTGATTGTCATTGGCGACGTCGCGCGCATCACCGAGCCCTCTCTCCAGCGTCCCGTCCGTGTGCGCGTACAGCTGTCGGTTCACCATGAGTTTCAAGGGCTTCCAGAAGAGCCTCACGCGGGTGCGTACTGCGTCCCAAGCTGCCCCTCATCCCCGTCACCGTTCCCACCACCGCCGCCTCTTCGCGCAGCGAGCAGGCATCGCATCACTCCCTGCGAGATTCCCTGCGAGACTCGGGCCTGTTGCTGACCATCGCACGAAACTCCGCAGGCTCCGCAACGTGTCAAGGCCAAGTTCAACATTGGCGAGCACACCAAGGACCCCATCTACATCGACGCCGAGCGCCGCTTCCAAGAGCTCGAGACGGAGACCAAGAAGCTCCACGATGAGTCCAAAAAGTACTTTGACGCCGTCAACGGCATGCTCTCCCACCAGATCGAGTTCAGCAAGGCCATCTCCGAGATCTACAAGCCCATCTCGGGCCGCATGTCCGACCCCGACGCGGCCAAGCCCGAGGGCAACCCCGAGGGCATCGCCGCCTGCGAGGAATACGAGGCCATCGTCAAGGAGCTGCAGGAGACGCTGGCTCCCGAGCTCGATATGATCGACACTAGGGTTATCCGGCCAGCAAATGAGCTTCTAGACGTCATCAAAGTCATCCGCAAGACGGCCCTCAAGCGCGAGCACAAGCGCCTCGACTACGATCGCCACCGCGCCACCCTCAAGAAGCTGCAGGATAAGAAGGAGCGCACCCCCAAGGACGAAAAGGCTATGTGGAAGGCCGAGGGCGACGCCGAACAGGCCACGCAGGACTTCGAGTACTTCAACGACCTGCTCAAGGATGAGCTGCCCAAACTCTTCGCCCTCGAGGCCCAATTCATCCAGCCCCTCTTCCAGTCCTTCTACTACATGCAGCTCAATATCTTCTACACGCTACACGAGCGCATGCAGCGCTGCGATATTGGCTACTTTGACCTGACAAAGGAGATCGAGGAGGCCTTTTTCGAGGGCCGGGGAGATATCCAGGACCAGGCAGAGGCGCTGTCGATTTGCAGGTTCAAGACGACAGGCCGGCCGCGTCCAGTCAGATACGGCGCTGCTCGCCCGGCGATCGAGGGCGGCAAGCAGCAAGGCCTCCTCACGGCTGGGACGGGCACGACGAGCTCCAAAGCCAGCGCCTACTCCCGCCAGTCGATGGATTCTTCGGAACAGAACCCGCCGCCCCCGTATTCTCCCGGGAACAAGCCCAGCAGCCCAGGCCTATCAGCCATTGCGGCAGCCAAGGCCAAGCCGCCGCCACCAAAGCCCAAGCCCAGCCGCCTACTCGGTGCTCCGACGGTAGAGACGGTAACGGCGCTCTACGACTATGCGGCGCAGGCGGAGGGCGACTTGAGTTTCCGGACGGGCGATGTCATCGAAATCATTACAAGGACAAAGAACGACAACGAGTGGTGGACTGGGCGGCTCCAAGGGAAGGAAGGGCAGTTTCCAGGTATGAGCACTCCACGCGCGACGAATTGTCTGCTCGTGACATTGATGCTGATTGCTATCTTCAGGAAATTACGTCCAGTTGAACCAATAAAGTTGGCTATATTTTGACGGACTGTTGGGCGCAGGGGATTTTGTCTACGCAGACATAGGAGGTCGGGGTTTTTACTTTGCCTTACATGGCAGATATTGTTAGCCGATTCAGCTGTAGTCGACACATAAATTTACTGAAGAGCAAGTCGGTCCTTGTGCTATTGAACCTGTCGCTAGAGGCCCACCGTCCGAAGCCTCGATTCCGGCGTGTCGAGAATTTGTTGCCGGACCACTCGCGACGGTCTGACCGTCTGGCTCAGTCAGCTTTGACGACCTATCATTGGGATCTATACCGCCGACTTGGTACTTGAGAAAGGGTGTTGTGCTGCTGTGTTATTGTTCTTTGGATAATCGTCACACAATGATCGCCGCTCAATCGCCATGATCTTGGGCGTTGCAATGAAGCATTGACACCTTACCCTGCACCTCAATCACCACCAACCTGCTGAGCAAGACACTTCCCACGACGTAGTACCATGTTGAGAGCTCAGCTATTCCCCCCGCTTCATATATTGGGTGAAATCCTACGCTATCAAGAGTTATTGGGAACCCCTCCGAGTACAGCAAGCGGAAGGCTGCCAATAGAGGCTTCATCTAACATTCTTGTGAAGGTGGAGGCATTGAAGCCAATTCGTTCAGCCCGTCCAATCTATCAGTTCGGCTCATCTAATTTATCTGGCAGAAATCAATTCACTCTCAAGTCCGGAAAGACAAAAGATGTATTCCCTTGGCGTATCGCGCTCTCTCACGCCGCGGCGAGGCGCCCAGACAGAAATGCGGCGTCTCAAGCGACGCCATCACCGGCGCCCAAGCCTCACCGTGAATTTGTACCACGAGACACGCTGGTGGATCGTTGATAAGCAAAACGGTCAGTCTACGGGGCCGTCAAAGGCTGGTAATATGCCTCGTATTACCCGACCGACTAGCTATAGTTGACTTAAAAATACCGATTAAGACAAGGCCGGGGTAGCTCGTCCAAGCCAGCCCGCGCCTAGCCTCCACTTCGTCGAGGCGCCGCGTGGCCTCAGGAAGTCGAGATGCCGTTCTAAAGGCTATGAGAGGCGCCCGCGCACCTGCGCGGAGACTCGGCGGCTGGGCTGCGGCTTGGCCACGGCAGAGGTAAGGACTGAGGCTCGCTTTCTTATCTGAAGGGCCCGCCGCCATAAGAGGGCAAAGTTCGTCATCGATTTGGGTGTACGTGAAGCCTCACCGTGAGTTTGTACCTCCGGCATCACTATTACCCCACCCAGCGCCCGGACTACATCTGTTGAAAAGCATAAGAGCTTCCAGACCTCAGCTTGATTTATGGGATGGCATTCGCTTATGCTCTTGATTCAACGGCCAAGTTAATCAATACTGCACCACTTATACTCATCACTTACAGACAGTTGAGCCAGCCACTATTGAAATGTCTGACTGGAAGCCACCGCCGTTCGGGACTCCCACGTGGATGTCCATCCCGGCAACGGATGTCGCTCGAGGTACGTGCAAGAATTGCTTCATTTTCGCATCTTGCCGAGACTGCCCAGGCTTGCTTCATGCTCGCCCCATTTTCTGACTCTGGCGAGATTCATCATGCTCGTCATTTACTTCTCATTTATCATATCTTGTCTATTGATCATGCTCACCATGCCTGCTGTGTCTGCCTTATCCCTTGTACATGTGTTGAAAGCCTTATTTTGCGGTGCGTCTCGCCGTATACACGAACTGTAACCATGTTCGTGAGACCTTTCTATTTGTCTGCTCACACGCTCTTTCAGCATCCGAATTCTACAAGGCCGTCTTCAACCTGCCCTTCAAACCGACCCCACCCGGCCCGCAGTCCTCAGACGAGCTTAGGCTTTTCGACCTCACCGGCAATGGACTAAACATCACTGGCGGCATTCTCAAGACTCCGGAGAGGACTGGCGCGCTTAGTTGCGGCAAGGGCGGTGTTTGCATAGCCTGGCTCGTAGAGAACGTGGACGAGTCAGCAAAGGCCATTATGGCAGCTGGCGGCAAGATGTTGAGCTAGAAAGAGAAGGAGGGCGAGTATGGAGCTTTCCGCTATTTTGAGGATACAGAGGGCACAGTTGGCTCTGTGTACATGATGATGAAGTGAGAGGGGCGCAATGCTATACCTGTTGAATACTGAGATATGTTCTACGAATTAAAGTAATAGGACAGGCGGCGTATCGCTCACATGGTACTGTCGGTCTAACTAGAGCCGACTTACACATCCAGGTGACCCGTGCCACACACCAGGGTGCGTAAGATTGCTGTGAAACCCACAGAGCGCGCAGTGGTATTGTAAGCCTGATGGTCCTTGAAAGGTACAAGGCATCTAGGGGTTAGAACTTGGGTCTTGAGTTGCGATTTCGACATGACTTATCTGACCACTGAAATAAGGGTAATTTGGTTTCCCATCGTCATCCTCTACATGCTGGAGGAGTTTCCGACGAAAATCAGCGAACGATTGATGCACTCACGGCTCACATCGCTGTGAGATGACGCTCCATGGTTGCTGGAGATACTCCCTTGGAATCTTTCGTCTCCGTCCATGAGTATAGCCGGTCGTAAAGGGAAGGACACGGTACTTCAGCCTTTACAAATGCGGTCTCTTCTTTGTATATAACAACGCCGCTTATGAGTCAATATATCTAGGCGCAGTAACACTTGCATTCTTATGAACGTCGCACTTCACGTCGCACTTCAAGCCCTCTTACACCTCGCTTCCCGAATTATGCACTGTTTCCCTGGTCATCTGGTACAAAACTCAAGTGCTGCTTAACCGCAGCTTCAGGTTTTTGCGTACCTCTTTCAACTTCTTTCAAGGCTCCTGCAGCAATATTATGCCTCTGGAAAAAAAATAACGGCGTTTTCCTATATTGTTTTCGCCGCCATGTCGGAGAAACTCCCGAGTGTTTCCATTGAGTCCATAACACTATACGGTCGGAATACAGTGCAAGCACTGTGTACTGCTCCTCGGAGCCTATCAGCTGTTGGATTTGAAATCGAGCTCACGGCCCACAGTCGCAACGCAGCATGATGTGTAGCGCTTATAACTTAAACTTTCCCCCAGCTCGCACTCACACGCGCAGACTTACACCCCTTTAAATTGTCTAAGCTTACAAGCCTCCAGTGGATTGAATTTCTGCCTCTTCTCATTTTGATATAGTTCATTTTTAGATACAGAGTCCATCCATTGGCTTGATTGAGTGCGCTCATTTTCCTGTAACCATGGCGCCAGCGGCAACCAGAGACCTCGCGGCTCCATTCGAGAAAGACAGGCTTCTCGAAGTCCGCACCTCCGGGATGAAGAAGATGCCAGGATTGGACATCGAGTCCGGAATCGACAAGAAGATTTGCCCCGGGCCGATGAAGATCAACAAACTGGGACTCGAGGGGGATGAACATGATCCGACGTTCCACGGCGGCCTTGACAAGGCCATCCTCGGATGTGAGATTGTTTCGCATCCTTTGTGCGTCGCCTCAGTTTGACCTTTGCATAGACTGCTCCTCACACTATCCCGACTGGCGACAATTGTACCCAGAGCGAACAGATAGATTCGTGCCGGGCGGCTTCGGCGAGAACTTTGTCACGTCGCACATGAACGAGCGAAACGTTTGCATCGGCGATGTCATATCCGTTGGACCCGAGGTTCTTCTCCAGGTGTCCTTGCCGAGACAGCCCTGCTTCAAACTAAATCACCGCTTTTCACTTAAAAACTTTGCCCCTGTCACGTACCAAACCAACCGCACAGGCTGGTATTATCGAGTATTGCGAGAAGGCACGGTCAACACGGGTGATGAGATACGATTAGAGAAGAGAGAGTGGCCCCAATGGACCGTGGAGCGAGTCCAAGAGTATCTGTACCGGGACAAGGAGAACTTGAAAATGAACCGGCAATTGGCCGACGTAGACGCTCTGGGGGAAGAGTGCCGTGGCCAGTTCCGGAATCGCGTGGCCAAAGCGATGAAAAAGTCCAAACCCGTCCAGGAAGATGCATGGAGGGACTTTAAGATAACGAGCCGCAAGATGGAGACGCCGAGAGTTGTGTCTTTGGTGCTGGAAGCTGTCGCGCCGGAGCCGGACAACGAGAAGAAGCTGCCCGGCGCTCATGCCAGGATCAGGCTGCCCAATGGCCTCGTCCGCTCCTATTCCGTCGTGGCGGGGGGAGAGAGCATCTTAACGTTGTCCGACAAGTTCGAGCTCGGAGTTGCGCTGGACGAGAACAGCCGAGGAGGCTCGCGTTACCTGCACCAATCGAAAGTCGGCGACGTCCTGCAGGTCGGCAGAATTACCACAGGCGTCGATTCCAAGGGTTCCGCGAGTAACCACTGCTTCATCGCGGGGGGCATCGGCATAACGGCCTTCCTTGCCCTGATAGAAGGCATGCATGCCATCAACCTCAGCTACAAACTCCACTACGCTGTGCGAGACGCCCAAGACATTCCCTTTCGAGACCGATTGGAGCCCTTTAAAGACAACATTGTATTCTACGACAGGTCCAAGGGTCAAAGACTGGATGTCCAGAATGTTGTCAAGACTCTCACCTGGAATAGCCACCTCTATGTTTGCGGCCCCAGTCGGATGATGGAAGCAGCCCGAGACGCTGTCGAGGAGTGCGGTATCCCGCCCGATGAAGTCCACTACGAAGCGTTCGCCGCCGACATTTCCGGCGACGCCTTCGAGGTGGAGCTGTCCGGCAAGAATGGGCGCGTGCTCAAAGTCGGTGAGGAAGAGAGCTTGCTGGAGGTTCTTCAGCGCGAGGTGGCGGATTTCCCATCTAGCTGCGAAGTAGGCAACTGCGGAACTTGCAAGGTCAAAGTCAAGGCTGGGCGCGTGGACCATAGGGGCACGGCGTTGTTGCCCGAGGAGAGGGAGTCGTCGATGCTCGCATGCGTGAGCCGCGGAATTGGACGCATCACTGTTGAGGTCTAGGATTCGAAAAGGAATGGAGCAAGCTGAGAGTCTCAAGTAGCAGCCATGTTGTCATCTTTTATCGGACCCGTCACTTAGTAGAACGGAGTTTGGAGACCAAGGCGCCACGCAGACAACGAAGAAAGTGTCAAAATCATCCATCATCCCGAGCTGCACGCTGAAAGCACGGAAAAGGGAAACCAAAGGTAGAGGTCAATGTCGTGTAGACGTTTGCAGTATTAGAATACGTCATCATCTATGGATAAAAGCCAAATTGTGTCCCATGCCGCCATGCCCAAACGCCCACGCCAAGATGTCTGGCAGCCCGTGAAACCTGTCAAATTTACGTTGCATGATAATCTTACAGCTTGCCGAAGATGGAGGTCATGAGGACCTTGGTCACACGGTAAGGGTCGGCGTTGGAGGCGGGTCGGCGATCCTCGAAGTAGCCGAAGCCCTTGGCGGCCGTTTCCCGGGGAATGCGGATCGAGGTGCCACGGTTGGCGACGCCCCAGGTGAACTGCTCGATGGAGCCCGTCTCGTGGGTGCCGGTGAGGCGCTGCTCGTTGTCCTCGCCGTACTCCTTGATGCACTCGACGTGGTGGGGCTCGAGCTTCTTGAGGGCATCCTCGATGTGCTTCATGCCGCCCTCAGTACGCATCTCCTTGGTGGAGAAGTTGGAGTGCAGGCCCGCGCCGTTCCAGCTGCCGCGGATGGGCTTGGGGTGCCACGACACCTTGACGCCAAAGTCCTCGGCGACACGGGCGAGGAAGAATCGCGAGATCCAGAGCTGGTCACCCACTGATGGCAAGTTAGCATTGCGCAACGACGATCCTGCACAGCTGAGGGTGGGCCAGCGCGCAATAGATGCGGAAGGACTTACTCGCAATACCCTCGACGGGGCCGACTTGGTATTCCCACTGGCCGGGCATGACCTCGGCGTTGGTGCCGGAGATGTTGACACCAGCGTCTGGAAGTCCGTGTCAGCTTGTGCGATTACGTCACTGCAAGCGAGTGAAGAATAGACTTACACAAGCAGGCCTTGTAGTGAGACTCGACAACGTCACGCATAACGACCTTGCCGCTGCCGACACCGCAGTAGTAGGGGCCCTGACTTTGTGGGTGTTAGCGGGACCGGCTTTGCGCATCGGGCTCGCATGTTCCGCGAGGCAAATCAGGCCAAGGCAACTCACGGAGCAGGGAAACCGCCAGTGGGCCAGCCAAAAGGCCGGTCATCGTGGTCGAGGAGAGTGTATTCTTGCTCCAGACCGAACCACGGCTCGTGGTCGGCGTACGCCTCCATCACCTTGGCGCACTCGTGGCGGAAGTTGAACTTGTTGGGCGTGCCATCGGCGCCCCAGCACTCGGACAGGACGATGATGTTGGGGGAGCCGCGGAAAGGGTCCGGGTAGATGGCGCAAGGGCGCAGGTAGACGTCAGAGTTCTCGCCGGGCGCCTGGTCGGTGGAGGAGCCGTCAAAGTTCCACACGGGGAGGTCCTCTGCAGTGTACTCCTTCTCGGGGAGTGTCTATCGCGCGCACCAGGTTAGCCAAAACTGCACGGTGATGGCTTTTCCAGACGTCACAACGCAGCACACGAGGCCTGGGCAGTTCCGCAATTCCGTCATCGGCCCAGCGGACGCCAAGTCGAGCGAGTCGATTGGTCCGCTGGCCCCGGGGGAGGAGTGGAGCCAGCGTCAGCGTTGCAGGCAGGGGTCCCCCATGCTGTGGCGGCTGATTGCGCTGCCCAGGCCTGCTGTGGCGCACGCGACGGCAGTGAACGGATCGCGCACCCCGGTTGCAGCCCACTGGGCCCGGAGGGTGGCCAGGCCAACAGCGGCGGAACAAGTCGGGGGGGTTCCTTTGCCATCGCGTGCAACTCGTGGACGGACGTGTGGTTGCCAACGGCCAGGAGGAATCAATCGATCGGAGCCAGATCAAGGGATGCCACTCACCCTGGACTTGGATCGGACTTCGCCGTAGGCGTCGATCCAGACGTACTCGACCATGATCTTGCCCTTCTGGTCGAGCTTCATGTATTTGTTGACCTGCAAGAGACCGGTCAGCATCCGCTGCGCAGATTTGTCCTTTGTCGCTTTGGGGTTCGTACGGTTTCCGTCTTGGACTGAAGGGTCTCGCGGTGGGTAGCCTGCCAGAATCGGTGTTAGCAGAAGCCGCTGCAGGCAGGGTCCTCAGCGCCCGATTGGGCGGTGGTGGGGGAGGTTGTGGTGGTACGCACCATGACTGCGGTGGTTTCGATGCGCGAACGCAACAACGTCCAAGGAAATGTGCGAAAAGGGAGCAAGAGCGAGGACCAAGACCGGCGAGGTAAAGAGACGGTTTGGGAGAAAAGCAAGCTGGGTATCAAAGCAGCTGCGATACGCGGAGTGTGGAGAGTTTTATCAGAGGGCGAGGGCCCGGGGCGGCGAGGGTTTTATGTCTCCCGCAGCAACGAGCCCGTCACCCGTACGTAAGGTGTCTAGGGGATGCCACCCAAGAGGTACTTGTGACGGGGTATAGATAAGGCCAAGCAAGGGTGTGGCTCGCTGGTTCCGGTGCGGCCTCGTGAGTGGGCGCGCCCAGCGATCGAGCACATTGATTCGTGTCATTGGCTTCGCACCAAGGGCCCTGACTGCTCCACGCCCCATCAGCTCCACGCAGTCCGTCATGTACGAGTACCTACCTGCCTACAGTACTGTACTCCAGTACTGTACTCCAAGGAAGGCCGCTGTGTGTGTCGCACCTCAGCGCACCGATAGTCTCGGCGATGGCCATGGCGAGCGCCAGCCGCTGCCGCGTCAAAAGGCGTCTCACGCTGGCTCGCTCACACACACCTGGCGCTCGTCGGCTGCTGCGCCAAGGATACCCGTACCTTGATTACAGTACAGGCACAGCAGCGTGCCCCAGGGCCTCCCACACGTCGTCCGTCAGGGCCCAGCCAGTCGTCCGGCGGCGATTACAACTGCCGTTGTCAGAGTACTTATGACTCGCGATATGACTGACGTTTATTTACGGCGTCGGTTCCTGGATCACCCACGCCCCAAGGGTCCAGGCCACGATGGTTCACCCTATTTCTGGGCCGCGCGTAGTGTCTCGCCTCACCTCCGCTGCCCCCCAGTGTCTTGGATCCACGACGCCGGCGGCCAGGCCGCGGGTAGCCACGGCTAGCTGGCCAGCCAGTCTGTCTCACCGTTGCACCGCAGCGCACCCGGATGCGTGACGGTCTGGGCATTGGCAAGTCCGTCGGGCTCGGTGACGCTTTCGAATTGGCAATACAGCCTGCGAGGCAGCCAAGCAACGCGGGCGCAACTGCGTCGCTTCAGGCGCGTCGCCATGTCGCGCGCCGCTCGCCATCTCGGGCGGGATGCAACGCATGCGGGCGCTGCAATTCCATGGCGGGGTTGCCATGCGATTCGCACGCCCCTGCCCCCGGTGGTGGGGTTCCTTACGTATCGCGCTGCTCGCATAATTACGGACTGAAGGCGCCGTCTCAATCCAGGTTTTGCGTGCCTGAACCGACGACATCATCAAGCAGCAAGAGGCTCGCGCGCCAGCCAAGCACAATCCGGTTTTGCCATCCGTTACAGAGTACAGTACTGCCGTCATCCTGGATCAGATCCCCATCGCCGAAACCCAGGCGTGGAGAATGCTGGGGCGGGGCTGCTCGTGTAAGGTAATTGACGGCGAGGCGCGGGGCGGTCATGGCTGTGCAGCTCGCCCTGTCCAGCACATGCTATTTTTGCAGCGCTCCCGCGCGGGCGCCGAGGAGGCCCGGCAAGGGTTGGGGCAGCGTACCTACGAGTAGCCTGTCTGATTAAAGCTGTTCTGGGGCACGTACAGGCGCAGCGCACGCGTGGGATCCAAGCCTGCAAGCTTGCGGTAGGCTGGCATGCGGGTATCAGAATAAACGCCCCCCCAAGCACCAAAACTTTGGCGGTAAAGGGGGCGATTTTTTTGGTACCCGCATGGCTGGTAATTGGCTGGGCAACCTGCAATAAGCCCCGGGAACGTCACTGCGGGTGAGACTTGTGGGCGGCAAGATGAGCACACGACAGTCGATCTGTCCCAAAGTGCGTCGTCGTCTAATGGCTTTCGCGCTCGCTCCTGAATGCATCTGCCCTCGTCGGACAAGTGCCTCTTCTCAGCACGCATTTACTCCTCTGCGCCGCAAACCGCGCCGCAGGCCCCCTGGAATGCTGAACTGCTCGTTACCTTTACTTTGCCCAGCGCTGAACGGAACTGGACGAGGTAACAGTACCTCGCCCTGGCTCCATCCGGAGCGCCACCGAGGAGCCGGCGCGACAAGGCTTATCGTCGCTGCGTGATTGGCCCGGCACCCAGCTCTGCCTACCTGTACATAATTCCCTTGCTCAGTTACCTTACGCCGCCACGGACTGGGCGCACCGAAGTACCGAGGGCGGTAGGAAACAACCGGCGCCCCGAAATCGCTCACGAGTTGCACGCGGTGCATCGCGGCTTGTCGCTAAGTGATTATCGTGGCATGGGAGCGGAATTGCTACGGCACAGCACGCTCTGCTGCGGCCGGCTCGCCGCGAATAGCGTCTGACTGTGTTGAGCCTGGAGGCGTCTCGGCAACCGCTGCCCGGCTGACCGCTCCTTTTCGCATGGCATCGCGCTTCTTTTTGCTTTGACTCCATTCGTGCGCACGAAACACAATCATCCTGCCGCGGCGTCAAAATCGCTGGACTCGGGGGGGAAATCACCGGACCTGTGTCGGCTCACCCGATCTGCAAAGCCCCGCAAACGGAGGCGGGACCCCGTTGGACCCTTCCGGCCACCACCCCAGGCTCCGCCGTTTCCACCCACCATTTTCCCCTATCCGCGTTACAACACAAAATGACTCCTGGGAATCGTCTCGCGCGAGAGAGGCCAAGTTCACATACCCGCACTCCAAGCGGCTGTTGCCACTTTGCGGGCCGAGGACGCGCGATATGCCCATTTACACGTGCGACCCATTGTGGACCGCCTCGGTGATTCTAATCCGACGTCGCTGATTTGTCGCGACCCCAGATTCCGGATGTTCGTATGATCGTGCGCGACTTTCCGCGTGCTAGAGTCATTTATCTCTGTGACAGGAAACCTGGGGAAGTATGCGCCCCATGCGCCGAGGGACGAGAGAGGGCTGGGGGGCCGGCTATCGGAGCCAGATTGAGACCACCTCGGGCAAATCTCACCCGCATAGACGCTCTGCAGTCCAGAGCTGCGCACTGCGCTGGGAAGTTGTAGCCTCCCAAAGAAAGTGCTAGCATACAGGTAATGACGATATTGGTACTGTAACACATCGTGGCAAACTGTTACACATGAGCCTGTCGCTGGCGCTACCGTAGCAAACGGAAACAGCATTCCCACGTTACACAGGATGCATTATGACTTCATGATCTCATGGCTTCATCACGCCATCAATCGGCACGCCCCAGTACCAGCTCGCCACGGCCATACCGCCGATGCTCATGACCGATGCCATGAGAAAGTTGACGTCGTTGTTGTCCAACAGATCCCATCCGCTCTCCACGGTTCTCGACGGCCGGTGGTCTCCGAAGCTGGGCGTGCGATGCTTGTTCTTGATGCTGTACTTGTTCTCCGTGTCCTGGTCGTCCACGGCATACCCATCCGACTTTTCGGCAGCCGCCTTGCCCTCGCCGCTGAGGGCGGCTGCCTTCGCTTCCGCACGAATCGTAGACTCACCGGCAACTTGCCCTGCGTCGCTGGACACTAGGACGCGATTGCCGCCCTCACCCTCCACAATCTTTCCAGAGCGAACGTCCCTGACGGATCGCTGAAACAGCCCGCCAAGGAAGCTGTCAAGCACACTACCTAGAACTCCCCAGATGACCAGGAAGCCCATGAATGCTCTGCGCTGGTTCAGCAACCACGGCGAACCGCCTCCCAACATCGGTGCCGTCGCCGGGCCACACGCCGGTAGGAACAACATTGCTGCTGCCACGATGATCATGGAGCCGAGAAGCCCGGCCGCCAGCCCCGTTAGCGTAACGCCACCATTGGTCCCTCGAGGCACCCTTCGCAGCGACAGGGACGTGATGAGGCGAGGCTCGCCCTTGGATAGGATGCCGAGCTCGGAGCTGAAGGTATCTGCGGCGACTGCAGCGTAGTTTGCAATAATACCCACGACCAAGAGATCGCCGCCCCACGAGAAGCAGACGGTGCCTTTAGGGTTCGGGGTGTTGGGGTCGGCATAGGCGGCTGCTCGTGTCCGTAGCTGGTATGCATGCATGACGGTGAGGACTGAAGCCATGAGGGAGTTTGCCAAAACTATTGTGCATGATCAGACAAATCTCCTTGCTTCAATGTCAGGAGAGCAAGGCACCAACATACCTTGAACGTGTGTGCGCGGCCCTTCACCCCCAGAGGTGCCCCTCGAATGCACCGTCAATGTCGCCTTGACATTTTCCTTGATCTTGTGAAGGATTAGCAAGTCAAAGAGTACTTCGAGTGATGGCGCGTAAACCTACATGCGTAACCCGAGTACCCGCGAGGAAGAAAACGCAGAGCAAGACGAAGGGCAGATTCCACGGATGGTACGCGTGCGCAGCAGCCGTCAGCGTCGCGGCGACGAGGCCGGCCGGAGTCAGCGAGTTCTTGCTCCAGGCCCGGTAGACGAGCGCTAGCGTCGCCGGAACGGCTATGATGGGCTTCATGGCAGGACGCAACGCAGTAATGACTGATCGGACTGGCAAGGCTCGTGATTGTCCGGAAGCTGTTGAAGGTCTAGCTTCAGGGAGCCAAGCTGACGTCAGGAAAAGCTCCCGTCGCTGTTGGCGCTTCCAGTGGCGCGTTAAGGCCAGCGGGGCGCCGCAAAGACCCGCGCCTGCGGCAAGCAAGGCACAAAACACCGTGTCTGCGACTCTGCAAGAAGAAGCCGCACGGAGAGAAATCCAGCCGCCTTTCGCGTTAGCATTGAGATTTACGAAGAAGTATCGCACGCAATGTTCCAAAGTTCAACATCGCAGCAGCATGCGACGGCTGGTGGCCCATCTCACTGTGTGAAGTTCCAGCTGCGTACTTGGAATGGTCATCCTGCACTAGAACACTCCCTGGCCATAAAAAAGCGAGTCCCCAGAGTCGCCTTGCAAAGAGCTGCTCTTTACGGACCCTTATAACGGGAAAGAGTAAGGAGTGACGAGCAGCCGTAGAAGTAAAGAGTACCAAAGAAGAAGAGAAATGACTGATGTAAAGGCTGGGATCAGAACTTTTGCACCGCAATAATTGGCGGCCATCGTAGTAAATATGATTCTCAGAGCTACACTCTTTCGCTTCAAGGACGTGATGGGCTGAGTCTCATGGGAAGCCATTAATGAATGAATACATAAGTTCACTTTACCCTCGAAAAGATCAACTCGACCCTCACTTAGATCTGTAAGAAGACAGTATGCACAGTGTGAAAGGTACAGTACCAATCGATAAGCAGTGGGGCCAATTTTTTTCCCTTGGGAGAGAAACTCCAGGTCTCCTCCAAAAGCATCAGTGCCGGTCAACATCGTTTCGAGGGCTCCAAGACTTCTTGTTGCTCCCGCAAGTCGCCCTGACACACGCCAGCAATGGCTCCCACCGAAGAAGTGAGCGATCAATTCGCCGTTCTTCCCATTCGCATGCCACCCGTCCCCTCCTTCCCCCAGAGCGCCCTGCACGAGGTCAGAATACGTCGAAATGCGCCAAAGATACCGATGCCAAACGATTCAAGAAGCCTCTTCCTAAAGAACATTCCCACGGATAGCACGGAGCCGCACTTTAGGGCCGTGTTTGCCCATCTCGTTGGAGCGGGGCGGTTCGAGACCATGGTCTTTGACGACGAGACTAAGACGGCACTGCCTGTCGACCCTGCACATGCTGTCAAAGTGACAGCCATGGCGCGAAAGCGGAAGCGTGCAGAGTTGGAAGCGGAAGAGCGAGAGCGGGAAGAGGAGGCTATGCGACTACCAGAAATATGGACACGTCAATTGCACAGGAGTAGTGCTACAGCTATTGTCCTGTTGGCGGACGAGAAGAGCGTACAGCTGGTGCTCAAGGCCATCGCCAAGCTTCAAAAGACGAAGAAATATCCCGTTTGGGGCGAAAACCTCGCAGACGACATACCCTCCTTGGGCTCTTCCTGGGTCTCTACGCACCTGCAACTTTGCCGCGTCGACAAGACCGAGACGCAGACGGCGGTGCACGCCTTCTTCAACGCGTTCAACCGCAAGGAAAAGGACGCTGCCGAGCTGGCCAAGAGACTGCGCAATGAGCCTGACGAGGATGGCTTCGTCACCGTCACGCGTGGTGGCCGAGCAGCGCCAGCGAGCCGAAGCGAAGCAGAGGAAGCGAAGCAGAAGATGGTGGACAAGCAGGAGAAGAAGAAGTCTGAGATGAAGGACTTTTACCGCTTCCAGCTCCGTGAGAGGCGGAAGCAGGAGCAGTTTGCTCTGCTGAGGCGTTTCCAGGAGGATAGGAGAAAGGTGGACGCCATGCGAGAAAAGAGGGGCAAGTTCAGGCCCGAGACATGATCGCCTTGGCAGCGAATGCAGAAAGTTCTTGGTGTATGTTTGCCCTTTCTTCCTTGTTGTTATATCCCTCATCATGATGACGCTGCGGGGCCATCAAAGCACCGGCGAGGACAGGGGCAACCCAGACCTACTGCTGGCAAATGCTGAAGACAACCGCATCACCAAAATCTTCTCAATTTGTCTGAGACTGAGTTGTCGATGTTCTTTATTTGAAGTTGCTGCTGAGAAGCAAGCTAACCTACCAAGTGTCACCATAGATGTACAAGGCCGCTGCGACAGCGTCCGGCGAAGGGAACGCCTTGCAGCGAACGAAATAGGGAGTGAACGGCCCAGGCCAGCATCGCAAATCACACAGCAATACCAAGCACGTGAGAAGCAGGAGTGTGTTCTCTTGTCAAGAAGCTTTATAACAGCAAAGAAAGTCCACAAGGCACACAGGCATTGACCTGGTGCCACGAGTTTGGTTGCCTTCTTCCCTGACGATATATACCACTAGATATCACGCACGTATTGCGAAGTAGTGAACCAGTCGAGCATTGGCGATGCGATGCACGAATCCATACACAGCAACTTCTTTACTTCAACGTCCCTTGTGACCTCCAGGCCACGTCTGTGAGACGCAACCTTGCTAACCAACGCCAAGTGGCCAGATCCAATCGCGCCTTTTACTTTTTGCTTGCTTATTCGATAAGATAATATGGGAACTCGGCCCAATTGTAGATGTCGGGTTCTGTCGGATGTGTCTGGCGCTCCTCCTTGCGCAAGTCCCAAACGCCGCCGTATAGTCGAATCGTCATCATTGTCTCTCATCAGATTCAGTTTAGAAATTTCCCCTTCATTCATGAATACTCAACGGTATTTATTTACTTTGGTCTATACTCTCATCGGACAAAGGTTTTCTTGATGATGGTTGTAAGTTGTTTGATGCTGAGTCATCCAGGTAGTCCGCCATTGTTTACTTCCTCCACATAGCAACCAAATAGCGCCCGTTGCGCTGGACCCTGCAACATACCACCGACACGCAGAGTTCGCGACCAAGCTTCAAATCGCCAAAGCGTGCCCTAATTCGGAGGGAGCGAGAGCGGTGATTCGAAAACTGTGGTTTCTGCTCGAGCACAATTCCACAAGTTACCATGATCGACACCGAGAACCTCCGCACGGCGTCGCTGTACATCAACAACCAGCTTCTATCGAGGGGACTGCTGCGCGATGGTCAGACAATTGACTTCGCAAACGCGGGCAGTGGAGGCGATGATGCAGCTACAGCGGGTCGCATAATAAGCATCGTCAACGACCTTATACTGAGGCGCGACGTAAGGCTTCAAATGATCGTTACGAAGTGCCACCGACGGCTAACCCATGCGCAGCGCGATGCAGAACACCGCGAGTCGCTTTCGGCGGCGATGCGAAATCTTCGAGCAGAGAGCTTGAAACAGACGAACGAAATCGCCCACCTGACTGAAAAGATTGCAGAGGAGAAGCGCAAGGCAGACATCGCGACGGCATCCGAGGCGGCTCTGAAGACGCAGCTCAAGTCAGCCGATGCCAACGCGCGCGGACTTAAGGAGGACATTGCGCGGATGAAGACCTTGGTATCACAAACTCGTACGACATGCGCGACAGAAGTACGGCGGCGGGACCGCCAAATCGACACTCTGAAGAAGCAGCTTGGCGAAGCTGGACGGTCGCGCGGCTTGAGAACCAACCCAGCTGTCACAACAATAACGGTTACGGGAGATATTGGCCTTGAAAAGAGCTCTCCGACGCAGCCGGCGAGTATCATAGCCGAGAAATACAGTCTGCGAAGCGAGACCAACGCGTTCCTCGCCAAGCTGGCCCAAAACTTGAGCGAAGAGAACGAGACTATCCTGAACGTGATGCAAGGGGCAATGGGTCAACTTCGAGAAATGAGTGGATACCAAGACGAAGAGCGACGAGATGCTCAAGTGGCTAAGCGACAAACCTGTGAGGATTTGGCTGCGGAACTGGACGCTGTGTTGGAGCACATGCGAAATATTCTGACCAATCCATCCTTTGTACCCATAGACGAAGTCGTGGTGCGGGAGGAAGAGATCAACCGCTTGAAAACCGGCTGGGTCAAGATGGAGACGCGCTGGAAGGAGGCCGTCCATCTGATGGATGGATGGCGAAAGAGGATGGCTTCGAGTGGGAGACAAGTTTGCGAAGAGGAGCTGAAGCTGGGAATGAGCTTGAGCCCCGTGCGTGTCCACGACGTGGAGGAGACGAAGCTGGCGTTTGACTTGGGCTTGGCAGCAGTGGCGGAGGAGGCTGAAGAGGATGTGCAGCTTTCTCTGCGCTCTCCATGCCCGCCAGTTCAGGACTCTGTCGACCTCGTGCCCGAACCAGAGTGCGACGATCAAGACGCGGAAGCACAAGAAGAAACGGACGGGGAGTCCGCCGAGTACGACTACGATGCTCCCGCTGAAGGTGACGGAGTCGAAGAAGGAACGGTTGAGGCCATGCGCCGTGGACTCCACGCCTTCCCCGACTCGTCACCACTTCCCGAGCCTCCTCAGCTGAGCCCACTTCGAAATTCGGCATCGGCAGGCAACCGGGGCGCTCTCCAGGCCGGGCGATTGCGTCCGCGGCCTGAATTTTCTCCGATCGTCGAGGAGAATACGCGGGATCTTGCGGCCGCATCGAAGTCAATGCGGTCTCTGCCAGTACGGCCCAAGGCCTTGCCGGCGCAGACACGGCTTTCCAGTCGGGGCCAGAATTCTCTAGAGCGACCTCGCTCACTGTCTCGCTCATCTTTGGACGAAGTCCTCCTGCCCAAGTCGGTGCCTGAGCAACCACAGACTCTCGGCTCTGAAAAGCCCAAGCAAGAAACCGATGCCGCACAGCCAAAGGAGAGCGGTCCGGTTGCAAGTGTTCATGTTACTCCCTTTCGAGTCACATCACGGCCTGTGATCCCCCGCAAACCCGAGCCAGCGCCGCAACAGAGTCCATTGACCGTGGCCACTATTGCCGCCAAGCTCGCTGCCTCCGAAAAGGAAGCCGACGCAGCCCGTGTGCGAGCAAAGCTTAAAGCCGTGCGGGGCGGCGTAAGGAGGCCCCCGATGGCCGAAACCGCATCCAGGGATGCCGAGCCTGCAGCAGCCCCCGAGGCGGACCGACGCGTGGAAGACGTCGACCCTGTCAAGCACGATCTTGCCCCGCAGGATGAGGCGCAGCGGAAGCCCGAGAAGCGCAAGCGCGATCGCAAGCCGAGCAAGGCTGCGTCGCGCCGGAGGAGCACATTGAGTCCGCTGGAGCTGCGGACGCTGATATCTGGGAATGCGCCCTGAGCTGGGTGTTATGAGATGACGAGTTGACAGGAATTGGAACGGCGTAGGGGCTGTGAGGTGGGCATATGGCACAGGTGTTGGGCGTCAGGTTTGTGCGCGAGGCTTCTGGCTGATCTGCTTTTATCTTGAGTTGTATTAATACGACAAAACCTTGGAATCGAGTCGTCCCGTCATTGCCGCCTCCACTCGTTACTAAGATGTTCTGTCGTTGATGTTCATTGGAATTATGGGTGGGTAAAACGACACAGACAAATGAGCGAGGCCGAGATTGGCAATCCAGTCCAACGGCTCCCTATGTCAAGGCAAATGGAGTTGAGTGCTTGGGAGACAGGGAACCAAAATTGATGGCGTTGTCTGGTGTGCGTGCTGCTTTGATCAGCCGCAGCTCCACGTGCTTTGTGCTGCAAAGACCCAAGAGAATATATGCTGATGTCTTCTATGAGAAATCGCGTCATCAACTTTACGAGGCTTCAAATATCCAAGTCTACACTTCCATAGGAGGCAACGCTTCTGTTTCTTCTGATCGTACGTTCATTCAGCTATGACTCGTTAAGGAAACATCCGACCCTAGCTATGCGCGCTGCGCCTCCGGTGACTCAACCGGCCTCCATAACTGACCCTGCGCAGTTTCTACATACGGCCATGTAATATCCCTGTAACTAATTGATGCCAATTGAAAGGCACTTCATTCACAAACTCGGACTTACAAGTACCGCACGAGCCCCGGTGACAATAGCTCCAGACTCATAAACCACATCCATCCGCCGTGACCTCATTACACCACTCAGTACACAAACCGATATGACGAACCCCCCGGTCCACGGCCCGGTCGGAGCAATGGACGACATCGACAACGCGTATTCATCGTCGCGGCTCCAGTACATCCGCGCCGACGCATCGGATGCGCACTTCAAGGCCTTTATTCCACAGATTGAGAAGGACCCTGTCATACAGGCCCTTGCCTCGTCGGGCATGCTGCAGCCCAAGTCGGGCAAGCAGTTTGACTCGTTCGCACAGTCTGTTGCCAACTCGCTGCTGGGCGTCGCAATTTGCCTTTTGCCTAAAGAGGAGCAGCGGCAGCGACAAGATGCTGCCGGCTTGAAAGACTTGAGCCTGCAGGAGAAGCGCAGTGAAGGGGAAACGGTAAAGGAGCCTACAATAATCGGCGTCATGACCCTGGCCTGGGACGGCATGTCGCCTGATGAAGCGCACCACCGGAACGCCCCCATCGGCATCGACTTCGCGAAGCAATACCAGAACAAGGGCTACGGGCGCGAAGCCATCAACTGGATGCTCGACTTTGCATTCAAGCACGCTGGCTTGCACTCCGTGTCCATCAGCTCGGCGTCGTTCAATCCTCGGGCCACGCACTTGTATGAGTCCATTGGCTTTGTGCTTGAGGGGCGGCGCAGGGAGACGATTTGGTGTAACCGGGGGTGGCACGACGAGTTGGAATATGGGATGACGGAGAGGGAGTGGGAGGCATTGAGGGGGCTGAAGCCTTTATGAGAGTGCGTCTACGGGAGCCGACACTCAGCGGAGTTTGAATGACACTCCTGATGTTCATGTCATGAGCATCCTCTCAGGGGTCTCAAGCTCGACGGCAGCCACACAGCTCAGTAGCTGGCCTCACGAATCTCTCACAACCCATGGCCCGTATTTGTCGAATTCAGGAAAAGAATACGGGCGTAGCAGGGACCCTAGCGATTAGCAACGCAGTATTAGCCGTGAATTCGAAGAAGCCCATGATGACACGGACGACGCTGCAGAGGAGAGCACACACGCCGCGTAGGATTAAAGTGTGGCAGGGGAAGTGAACTCCTTTCGGGGCAACAGGTGCCGAAACAGAAAGTATTGAAACACAAAGCCGGCCTCTCGAACAGAAACTACAGTGGCACATGTCAAACTGTCCTCTGGGAGGGTGTGCTGCGTGCGCGTCTTTCTGTCGCTTGTTGCCCCTCCATGGATGCTGCTACGGCGCCTCCTACGCAGCATGGCAGCCCACCAGAGATCTTTCCAGAACAACCTAGCCACCAGTCTCCGCCCAACGACGGCTCGCTGTCGCTGAACCATACCCGCCTCTATCATCATCGCACCTTTCCATTGGGACATCTACACTACCTCGTTTTCCACGGTGCGCCTGCTCTCAACCCGTCATCCGTCCCCTGCTCCCCCGCGTCCTACCACCACTCAGCGCCACCATGTCCTCGACGGCCGTCATCTCGGCCGACGACGCCCTCGAGCCGACACTCCAGTCGCTCCTCGACCAGCGCTCCCTCCGCTGGATCTTCGTCGGCGGCAAGGGCGGCGTCGGCAAGACCACCACCTCGTGCTCCCTCGCCATCCAGCTCGCCCGCGTGCGCCGCTCCGTGCTGCTCATCAGCACCGACCCCGCCCACAACCTTTCCGACGCCTTTTCTCAGAAGTTTGGCAAGGAAGCCCGCCTCGTCGAAGGCTTCGACAACCTCAGCGCCATGGAGATCGATCCCAATGGCAGCATGCAGGACCTGCTCGCCGGGCAGGCCGACGGCGCCGAGGATATGAACGCCATGGGCGGCGGGCTGGGCGGCATGATGCAGGATTTGGCATTTGCGGTGAGTGAACGTGCCGTCGCGTTGTCCCGTCGAGGAGCGGTGATGCTGACTACGGCGGTGTAGATTCCTGGTATCGACGAGGCCATGTCTTTCGCCGAGGTCCTCAAGCAAGTCAAGTCCCTCTCCTACGAGACCATCGTCTTCGACACTGCCCCCACGGGCCACACCCTCCGCTTCCTTCAGTTCCCCTCGGTCCTCGAAAAGGCCCTCGCCAAAGTCTCCCAGTTGTCGTCGCAGTACGGCCCCCTCCTCAACGGCTTCCTCGGCTCCAACGGCGCCCTGCCCAACGGCCAGAACCTCAACGAGATGATGGAGAAGCTCGAGTCGCTCCGTGAGACCATCTCCGAGGTCAATACCCAGTTCAAGGACGCCGAGCTCACCACCTTTGTCTGCGTCTGCATCGCCGAGTTCCTGTCCCTCTACGAGACGGAGCGCATGATCCAGGAGCTGGCCAATTACGGCATCGATACCCACAGCATCGTCGTCAACCAGCTGCTCTTCCCTAAAAAGGCCAGCGAATGCGACCAATGTAACGCCCGCCGCAAGATGCAGAAGAAGTACCTCGACCAGTACGAGGAGCTTTACGCCGAGGACTTCAACGTCGTCAAGATGCCGCTCCTTGTTGAGGAGGTGCGCGGCAAGGAGAAGCTAGAGAAGTTCAGCGAGCTGCTGGTCACGCAATATGTTCCGCCGGAGTGAAGGAGCTATGGGTAAAAAAAAGAGTGCTTTCGGCTACGTAACCGGCGTTGGCGTGATGATGAAGAGTCGGTAGGCTAGATGACGACGCAGATACCTGTCACGAATTCATGGCATACAGAGACATGTCAAAAAGGGATGAATACCCTTAAATTTGCTATTGTACAGCTCTATTTGATTTCTGATCATTTCCAGGTGAGCTAAGCGGTTCCCTTAGCCACAATACTTGACGCGATACTGCGTCACCATGCGCCAGACCCCATGCCCCCAAACGTTTCCCGTAAATCCCAAACGCCAATCCAAAGCAATCTAAACAACATGCTGTCCAGGACGCTCGAGTGCAAAAAGGCATTGTTGCCTCCCGACGGGACAGGCAAGAGCTCAATATGTACAAGGCCTGGGCTGCTTTCCCATGGCGCTCGTCAGGAAGGCTGAGACGGAACTTCATAGCTCACGGTAGTCGCTCGGGCGTACCCTCCGCTGCTTGTTCTGATGTCTGTGTGGGTTGACTGGCTTCCGGAAGTAGGCGTCGTCCTCGGCAGTGTTTTGCTGCGGAAAGCTGCCTCCGTTTTGAAATCCATTCATGCCTCCCATGCCATTGCCAAAGGGGCCGCTCATGCCCACCCCCATATTGCTGCTCATGTTACCGCCCTGCCTGTTGTTCATGTTCACGCCGTTCATACCGTTCATGCCATTCATGCCGTTCATTCCGTTCATGCCATTCATGCCCCAACCGCCATTCATTCCCCCAAAATCACCGCCGTTCATCGCGCCGAAATTAGGCATGCCCATCATCGGCATGCCCATCATCGGAGGCATCCCCATGTTCATGTTCATGTTCATGTTTGGCATGCCCATCATGTTTGGCATCATGCCCATGCCGTTGAACATCATGTTATTCATGCCCATGTTGGGCATGCCGTTCATCGCATTGGGCCCGCCGTTCATTGATTGCTGATTCTGCATTGCCTTTGGGCCCTTGGGGATCTTTGGGTTTTCTAGGAAGTCGTCGGCGGGCCGTTTCTTGGTGTTGCCGTCGGCAGATTTTGCCTCTGCCACATCCTGGTCCTCAGGAGACTTGGTGACCTCGACGAGACTCGTGGGGCCAGTGGATGGTGACTTGATAGTCGCCGGAGCAGGCGTGGGTGACTTTGTGTTCTCCGTGGCGTCCGAGTCCTTGGCTACGCCCTGTGCCTTGTCCGGTTGCAGGGCTTGAGTCTCGTCGGCTTTGATTTCCTTCTCGGCCGGTGTGTCATCGGCTTCAGGTTTTGGCGATGCTGGCGGAGGACTCTTGGCTGTCTCCTTCTCTTTCAGGTATTCCTGAATCTTCTTCGACGTCTCTTCGTCCGGCGTCAAGTCATCGATTAAAACACCGTCAGTCTGGCAAGCGGGGCAGACGAAGTCGCTTTCGATGAGAGCATTAGTTATGCAGTCATTACAAAACGTCTTCTTGCAGCATGGGGTCTTCATTGGCTCTATAAACATCTTCTTGTCAATCGAACACTCGAGGCCGCGCTCTTGAACCTCCTTGTTCTCAGCTTGCGCCTCCTTGTTGGCAGACGAAGACTTCGTTTTAGCCTGGAACTGCTCCCAAGACGCCTTGTCGGGCTCCGCAATGACGAAATCTCCCTCGGCGTTGACCATGATACCAGAGGGCCGCTTGGAGTCATCGCCCTCGGTTTGAGCCAGGATGACTGACTTATCGACCTTTTGCAGAAAAGAACGTGGGATTCCGGTTGTCCGCTTCACCCGAGGCCGGTTGTCGAAATCCGGATCATCGTTTGTAGGACACAGCTGGATCCAGTGTCCTTTGTTGCCGCAGCGATAGCAGATGTAGCCATTGGGGGGCTCGTGGTCCGGCACGTTTGCTGGCCTCTTAGCGCCACCCTTGGTGAAGACTGGTGCTTGACTTGAGGATGTTAGTGGAATCTCATAAATTCAAGCTGCGTGAGAGAGCACTTACTGCGACAGCTCTTCCTGCTGGGCAGACCACTGCTCACTCTGGGCCGCGAACATGGCCGCCATCTTGTCCTCTTCCGTCATGGCCGTGTTCATTTGACTGATGGCGCTGGCACTCGGATTCGACGATGCCGCCTTGGCGGACTGCTCTTTGCGGCTGGCGTTCTTCGCAGATACGGGCATCTTGCCTGAAACATATCGAGCAGCGCGGCCAGCACCAGGTTTCAAAGCAGGCTGCCGCCGGGCAATGACGGTTGTAGATCTGGGGATTATGGTGGTATCATCGTCATATTCTGGAGCTTGCGTTAGCAACATTGTGGCTTGTGAGTGACTTTGCGACATCGGCTTACCATCGCTGTTATCGTCGGTGTATATGAAGAGGTCAAAGTCGGTTCCATCGCCAAGACCGCTCTTGTTGATGATTTCACGTTTGAGTTCAAAGACGGAAATGCCTGTGCCGTCAAATTCAACTCGGGTCGGTTCCCTCTGGGACTTGAACTTGAAGAAGACGGAGGATGCCATGATGCGGATGCACCAACTGTTGGCTTAAGTCGCACGGGGGGGAAAGGAATGACAATAAATGAAGCAAATAACTTCTGCTGGTGGAAGAATCGTCCCTGGTCTTCTCTTGCGGCACTCGAGTGCTCCTCTCTCAGGTCAAGCTGAATGGCAATATTCAATTTTGATTGTACTTGGAGTGGGAACAGACAATTGTCAATAGGGGCAGAGGGTTGCGAATAAGGAGTACAGTTGGCCAAAGCCAGAAGAAGGAGTGGACAGTCCTCAGTTCCTCCTCGCCACCAGATCACCAACACAACCTCGGCACCAACAAAAGCCTTTGGTTAGCTAGTACTATTTCACCGCAACCTATCGCAAATGCAATTCAAGTCGGGAGTAAGGGGTGTGGTATCGCTTTGGATGGAAATCAGAAGGCGATGGGCCGGCGGCCGCTGTCACGTCGGTTGGGGACGTGCGCAGTTCGAGAGGCACGCGACAAGGGGGAATGCGCGCTTTTTGAAAGGAGCGTCAGCGCTTGACGTCGTCGAATTCGACCTTTGCAGACGGGCGGAATGATCGCGCGGTGCCAGGGGGGCAGGTTCTGGCGATTTGACGATGATTGTGATGGGCGACAACGGGCAAGGTGATGGAGAACAATGGGGGGTGAAGAAGGCAGAGTCGTGGCGTTGATGAAGGCTGGCAGGGAAAACGCGAACCATTATTAATGGGGCCGCTTGCGGAGGCCGCCGCAGGATGAATGTTTCTCCGAAAGCGAATGACAAAGCTGCGCTGCGTAGCCTAGCACCCGGCGGGGTATGAGAGTATAGTGGGGTGCAATAAGTATTCGTCACGCTCGAGATAGTGTGTACTGATGCCTTAAGTCTCGGGCTACCAATTTTCTTTCAATGCGCCTCAAATGGACTATATTTCACGATTGCAATTTAACACACAATCAGGACCAGTGAGAACAGGCTACGGCAGAGGATTTCATCACAAATGCGCTGAGGTTCTTGTCGCGCTGTGCAAGTCGCTATGAGCTTGGGTGCTGATGCCCGAGACTGCGGGCCGAGGTACTGCCGGCGTGACGATACTTATTGCACCTGACCGTAGGTACCCTGCACATGGCGCTGCAAAAGCCTGCCGGCACTGATGATGTGCACTGCACCCACCCGCTGCAACAAGTGGTGCAACAAACTGGCCGCGGCCAATGCGCGGGGCCCAGGCCCAGGGGCCCACGAGCGCAGCAACACGAGTGCAACACGAGTGCACCACCAGCCGTCCCACGCTTCGTCGAGCTCCGTATTTCTGCCCGCAAAGCGACTCCGCAAGCTCCGTCGGCAGCCAGTGGACCCTTAAAAAGTTCCTGTGACTAAGCTCCAATCCATTGGCTGCCGTCGATAACCGGGGCCTTCCGCACACTTTCTGGCTGGAAACTCCCCCGCCAACGCGCTGCTGCCAGATGTAGAAGGCGGCCGACGGCGTTGGATGTATGTACTCCGTACTGCTACTACTATCGCTGTTGTTGCTGCTACTCCTGTTAAGACCGTGATGCCCCGCACCTCTCTGCTGCAGACATTGCTACTCTGTGCTTCTGCTCCTCGCTCCCTCGCAGTCTCGTCGAGAGCTAGACCGTCTATACCCCGTTGCTTGTCCTTCCTGTCTGCCCGGACGCCCTCCTCCCGCCGCTCGCACTCGTATCTCTCCGACTCGGTCCGCGCCCATCAAGCTAGAAGGATGGCTCCCCAACTCGACGGCTACTTCAAGCAGGTCGACGCCTCGGCCAATGACTTCATTGAGCGTCTCCGCAAGGCCGTAGCCATCCCCTCCATCTCCGCCGAAGATGCCCGCCGTCCCGACGTTGTGCGCATGGGTGAGTGGCTCGCTGCTGAGCTCAAGTCGCTCGGCGCCTCGGTCGAGCTGCGGCCGCTAGGCAAGCAGCCTCACAAGCAGCATCTCGACCTGCCTCCTGTTGTGCTCGGCCGCTACGGCAGCGACAAGAATAAGCGCACCATTCTCGTCTACGGCCACTACGACGTCCAGCCCGCCGAGAAGAGCGACGGCTGGGCCACCGAGCCCTTCGACTTGACCGTCGACGACAAGGGTCGCATGTTCGGCCGCGGATCCACCGACGACAAGGGCCCGGTCCTGGGCTGGCTCAACGCCATCGAGGCTCACCAAAAGGCCGGTATCGACTTCCCCGTCAACCTCCTCATGTGCTTCGAGGGCATGGAGGAGTACGGCTCTGAGGGTCTCGACGACTTCATCCAGGCCGAGGCCAAGAAGTACTTTGCCGACACCGATGCCGTCTGCATCTCGGATAACTACTGGCTCGGAACCGAGAAGCCTTGCCTGACCTACGGCCTGCGAGGCTGCAACTACTACTCCATCGAGCTCTCCGGCCCTGGCGCTGACCTGCACAGCGGTGTGTTTGGCGGTACTGCCCAGGAGCCCATGACTGACCTCGTGAGGGTCTTGGGTTCGCTCGTCGACACCCACGGCAAGATCCAGATTCCCGGCATCATGGAGCAGGTTGCCCCCGTCACCAAGGAAGAGGAAGGTCTCTACGACGGCATTTCCTTCACTATGGACAACATTTTTGAGTCACTGGGCAGCAAGACCACCATCCACGACGACAAGAAGAATACGCTCATGGCTCGCTGGCGATACCCTTCCCTTTCGATCCACGGCGTTGAAGGTGCCTTCTCGAGCCCTGGAGCCAAGACTGTCATTCCTGCCAAGGTCATTGGCAAGTTCTCCATCCGCACCGTCCCCAACATGGACATCGACACCACCAACGCGTGTGTCTACAAGTACGTTGAGGAGCAATTCGCCAAGCTCAACAGCAAAAACACCATGAAGGTCTATGCTCAGCACACTGGAAAGTGGTGGGCTGCGTCTCCCAAGCACTGGAACTTCTCCGCCGCCGCCAAGGCTACGGAGCGAGTTTGGGGCGTTCAGCCCGACTTTACCCGTGAGGGTGGCAGGTGAGTGCTCACAAATTGCCTGATGAAAGCTACGTGACACGATGCTAACCATATTGCTAGCATCCCCGTAACCCTGACCTTTGAGGAGGCCACGGGCAAGAATGTTCTGCTCCTGCCCATGGGCAGCTCCACTGACGGCGCCCACTCCATCAACGAGAAGCTAGACAAGCGCAATTACATTGAAGGAATCAAGCTCTTGGGTGCTTACCTCCACTACGTTGCGGAGGAGCCCCAGAGCTAAGCTAGATGTCAAAAATGGTGTGAGCAGGGCTGTATACTAGAAAGATGCAAAGGCATATGCCACAATGGCAATAGTGAATACAGAAGCGCTGTGGTACAGGATAATCATATTGCGACGCCGTATGGTAATTTGCCGTTTGAACACGTCCATCTCCCAACGCTTGTCTCTATCTGTATTGGCGGTCTGACAATTTAGTTGGAATGAGTACTCCGCACAAATACTCTAGGTGGGACTGTTCTGGACTGCAACTTGACGAATTTCGTCCAAATAACACTTTTAGAGCTCTATATAATCCATTGTTTTCTTCGTTTTCAATGCTGACGGTTGACTCTCGACATCCAAAACGCACCCCATGCCGACCCCATCAGGCTCATCGTCTGACTCGTACTTTAGTTCGTCATCCCTCGCCTCGTCACCCATGGCCAGATGCTCGGCCTGGACGCGCTTCTCGTCGCCCAGGACAGGGGTAGACGATATTCACCTCTTGGCAATGCGATCAAGCCCATGCTTCTTCTTGACCACGTCGTAGGCCACAGCGAATATCTCCTCGCCTTCTCCTTTGCCCGCCATGCGATGCCCCGCGCTCGATGTCACCGAGGCACCCACCCCGGGATCCATATCGATCGGAACGCCCCCAGCCACGAGCGCTCCGATGGGGACCTGGGCGCTGGCGCCATGCTCCCGCCCTGCCGTTAGCGAGGCGGCCCACCGGCTCTTCTCGGCCGTGTAGAAACCCACAATCATGAGCGCCTCCCCGTGCTTGCTCTCTTCGAACAGCCCCTCAATCAGGGCCCGAAAGGCGGCGCTCTCCATGAACTTGCGGAGCACGCCCGAGTGATTCCTCATCTCGTACCAATAAGGCAAGCTATCACGTCGCTGATGGGCAAGTTGACCGACCCTGAAGTTGCCAAAAAGACAGGGCACAAGGTCACCTTTATCATCACATCAAGGTTTGGGAGCGACTGGTGGGAAAGTCGTTGCCCTCAGCCCCTGGTAACCCCAGAGTACTTCGAACTTGCAGGGCTGGAGTTATTCGCAGCCATCACTTTTGCTGAGTCTACTCTGCGGCGCAATGGCTTCAGCGCAGTCAAGCGAAGCTCTCGCGAACTCGAATTCCTCGTTCAGATCGTCAACTTACTGCAACGCAATCCCTTGGCAACCAAGCTGGCTCTGCCGACGTTCACTGACAGCCAACCTTCACTTGAGCAGATATTCAAAGCCATTCCTGTTGGAAAAATAGACCTCAACTACAAGTCCTTGACAGCCAGGACATAGTTCATCTTCATAGTCATGCTGAAGACCGGCTATGAGTATCAGGACTTGTTCTGCGGACTCGCAGACTTTTGGGTCGAGGGCCCCCTTCGGCTGCATCGCTACGTCCATGACATGGCTGCGCAGTCGGGCATTTCTCAGGTCTACGTAATGGACAAGATGGTCGCGGCGCTCAATGAGATCGGCGCCTGGCACGTCTCAAAGGATGATAAAGTCGGGTAGCTACATCCCGCATTTACGCTATATCTTCGCCAAAACCGCCAGAGCCACACCTATAGAGGCACGCCGCTGTGGGCCAAGGGCGTCATGAAAGTGGCCGACTTCCTGGGGTCGAAGAAACGAAACAACCCGTTCGGGAGCACAACGTCCTTGCAGACAGAGACCCCGTGGCACTTTGTCCGCGCGGTAGGCGTGTTGGGGGGAGCCAACTTCTTGGTGGACATCATGATGAGCAGCATCTCAGGGCTGAACGCGCCCAAGTCCGCAGAGACGATGCGCCGATGCCTTTTCAACGTCTTCTCGGTACTAGACATGATCTGTCGCCCTGACTCCAATTTTCCGATGTCCCTCTGGCCGCGGGACTACGTCGCCTACTTTCTACCGCCCAGCAGGCGGGTTTTGTCGCCCCCAGAGCAAGAGATGTTGACGGCGTATATCGAAACCTTGTTGGAATTCTGCCAGGAGAAGATTGGCGCGTTCGAGGATGTGGTCGACACCCAACGGGAGGCCGGCTGGACAGGCTTCGAGCACTGGCGGCGATACTCCCTCCACGAGATGACCTAGATGCCTACATGCGGCGGGCCGAGGACCCGGTGGAATCCTTGCAGGGGCTAGAGGACGGACTGGGGCGTGGAGATTGGAAGATAGCCGCCGCAGCGCACGTCGAGCTCACCAAGAAGGCCGGGGCGGCCATGGTGATGGACCACGTGGTCTTCCATTTGAAGCAACTGGCCGAGGTTCTCAGTGATGCCGGACCCCAGGGCCTGATGGGAAAGTAGGTCAAGGCAGCCGTGGGCCTGATTGAGATGGGTCTCGGGGTGATGCAGCGTGGTGTCGTCTCCGACGAAGACTGCCTCAAGGTAGTGGACACCATGCAGGAGGCGGGCCTCGACATTGACGAGACTTACAAGGCTCAGGGACTCCCCCTCGAGTTTGCGCTGACGATCATCGTCGCGGCCGAAAGGGCAAGGACGCCAGTGAGGTCACTGGATGAGGAAATGAGACTGATCTGGCAGCGGCCTCAGGTAACGGCCACAGAGCAGCCAAGGTTGGAGGAAAACGGGTCCAGAGGAACAGGAAAATAAGAACGTACGAGTCCAAAGCCACAATTTTGATTGTCTCCTACGTAAAGCAGTGGTCACTGCGATAGAGCGTAAGATGGCGGCAGACTCGACCAGCCAGAAGGTGCAAATAGAATTATCTGTGTGTCATAATCAAGACTCCATTCGTATGCCTTCATTCATGCAAAGCACGCCAACTCTAAGTCTCCCAGCTATATGAACACATTTGTATCTATAATCTTGTCTCATCAAAACGTACACTCCCGCAGCTTGCCCAGCCGGCCGACCTCATATTCGATCCACCTCCCCACGCCCTTCCGCCCCGGCACGAGCACGCTCCCCGGGTTCATAACGTGGCAGCCCTCGTAGGTGATGCAGAAAGGCGGGGCTGTCGTATCGACGAGCGCCATGGCCGAGGGCAACGGGTACAGATGCAGCGCCGAGGCGTAGTCCCAGTGCACGGGGCGAATGGCCTGGCGAAAGGGCGAGAGGTAGCCCTGGTCGAGTAGCGTCTTGACCAGTCTCTGTGCGGTGCGGATGTCCTCGCTAAGTGGCGGGCCGTCAGTCACGGCGGGCGTGTCATGATTCGCGGCGTCGAGGTCCATGGCATCTGGAGCTTGGGATGGAGAGCCGGGAGGCAGTTCTGAGGAGGGGTTGGCGTTCTCTTCGTCGTCGGCAGAGGTAGCCTTGCGTTTTAGATTGACGGATGTACGTCGTAATCGCGCGGAGAGATCGTCTCGGAAGAGGACGAGCTCGTGGTTGGGGCCAAAGAGTGTCAGGCGGCTTGGATTAGTCGTCCAGATGGCTGAACCTTGCACCCCGTGGCTGCCTGCCTCGGCGTTGGCAGTGGCAAAGGCGCGGCGGATACGCGACGTGAACATGTCAGGGACGGACTTCCTGGGCAGAGGCACCGATGCTCCCGCCGTGAAAGCCGATACCCAGCCGTCATTGTCGCCGGGAACAAAGACAAAGGTACACGTCTGCAGAAGTGTGGGATAGTCGGAGAGCGCTGCGGCCAATGCGTCAAAGTATTCCTTGTATTCGATGCTGCCGCCGCTCCCGCCCCTGGCCATTACGGCTTGTTGTGTGAAGTTTCCTGTCAGCACAAAACTCACGGGAGACACTCCCTCGGGCTCGGCGGCGTAGAGGGACAGGATCTTGCGCAGTGCCTGCAGAGCGCGCGGTTGGTCGAGGTTGATCTCGCCCAGGATGACAGCCCGGTTACGGCCGGGTTCATGCTCGGAAGGGGGTTGAAGGAGACGACGCTCTAACTTTCGCATCTTTGTCCCTACGGCGCGCTCGCTGCCAACGCCCAGGAAATCGATCCAGCCGAACCCTCCCCCGATGGTGTTGTCCTGCCCACCATCGGGGCCGCTGATGCCGAGCGTCGCTTTCCGCTTCTCGCATGGTGGTTGGCCGATGAAGAAGCCCTGGAGCCGACCACCCAGCGTTCCTCCAACACCACTGCTGCCGCTGAGTCCCTTGCCTACCGACTCATCCTCTTCTTCGTAGACTCCATCTACCAGGACAATCATGCCTGGGCAGAACCACGCCGAGTCTTGAGGAATTGCAACCGCTTGCTGGAGATCCAGGGCAATTGTTCCGGTCAAGTCGCTTATGGCGAGGTCTCCGGTGGGTAAGGTGACCAGCTGGCCGAGCAGCATGTGGTTACTGCCGTGACGGCCTAGCATGTTCGCTATTGGCGTGATCTTGAGTGAGTTTTGGTTCGAGAGGGACCGCTGGAGGGGCTGTCTGCGGGATGATGAGACGGAGGACGTCTGGAAGGCTTCGTTGCGGAGAAGGCGCTGGTGGATGACGTGGTAGCGATTGCGGAAGACGGTCGTCTTGTGGGATGCGGGTGGTAGCAATGACGGTTTCGATGTTTCTCTGGCCACAGGTAAGCTTCTCTTTCGAAAGCGAGCAAGAATATCATACCTTTCAAAATGCTTTTTACTGACATTGTATATGAGCCTCGGTTGCTCATATGCGTCTATCATCTTCAACCACGCGCGAGGATCTCTGGTCTCATCATCGTTATCGTCATCCACCTCCTCTTGGACGCCGAGGCCGGACATTCCGAAGCTGGCATTGCTGTCCCCTCTTGAGAGTGCCGTGGGCCTCAATCCCAATCTCGTGTTCAAAGTGTCGCCATCCTGGGCATCCAACATGCTGTCGCCTCGGGGCAGACCCCTCGCTGGCCCAACCACCTTGCCGCCGCTCATGTTTCCCTCCAGCGTCTTGAGAATATCAAGAAGCTCCTTACTAGAGCCATCCACAATGACTCCCCCATTTCGATTCTTCCAACTTCGGGCAGCTTCCTCCAGTACCCTCTCAGCCAGGCCTTCTTCACGCCATCCTGATCCACAATGCCGCCCAATAAACGCAGCAAGCTCTTGCAGCGCCGAAGATGTAAGCGTGAGAGAGTGCTTCTTGGTGAATGTGCGGAACGCGAGCGGACGCAGCGTCGCAGGCGGGAGGATGATGGGGAGGATGACGGCCTTGGGGCCGTTGGCGTTGAAGGGCCTGAGCGGGTGGACGGGCGTGCCAAAGGCGGGTGAGGACGAAGGCAGCGCCGACGACGGTATGTGGTTTTGCTTCCGAAAGATGGGGGCGGGCGTCTTGTCCATGGCTGCGCTTCACACTCCAAACGCCGTCATATAGGCCGCGAAATTGACTCGGTCGAGATGGCGCACTGTTTCTTGGTCCTTGAGAAGTGCTTTGCGGCCGAATCGTCACCGCCCAGGGTCGTCGTCGACACGCGTCGAGAACCGCGTCGACGCGTCTAATTGATTTCCCTTAGATGCATATCGGCCGGTGTGGGGCGCCAATTGCTGTGACCTCATCGCCGCAAGCCTAGAGCTCCAATAGAGCTTGACGCAGCTTTGGCACCTCCGGGCGACAACCGTGCGAACGCCCCCAGAAGCAGCGAAAATGCTGGCAGCTACTGTTCGCTTTGCTCCTCGGAGCACGCAATTTTTTCGAAGGACAATAACGACCCTACCAAACAATGCACATATTGTGAGTCCCGAAGAGCTGCAGCCCAAGAGAGATGCACCGTGGCTGATGGCGGCCCAGAGAGTCTTCGACAGCCCTTCCTCGCCAGCATCCTACGTCCTGACCTATCTCGACACGAAACCGCCATCACAAAAGCTTGCGATCGGAACAACGACGAAGATTCCTCCAACGCCTCAGTCCTTCCAAGAGAACCACCGCTTCCTAGAAATCCTTGACGAGGTTGTGAAGGAGTACGGCCATAAAGATGAAGATGTCACCAGCCAAGCCAGAGCCCTTGCCAGTCCTGGGGGTTTCAACCTGGGCGCAGGGGGGTCCTTCCTCCAACAGCACCCTACCAGCAGAAAGGCATCCCGCAAAGAAGGCGGAGGCGGCGGAGCCAGCGCGCAGGGCGGTGCAGGAGGCGGCGGCAGGGGTGGATGGGTGCATCTAAGCGATCGACGAAACCCTCCGGATTTTGGCAGGATAGCTTGGCCCGAGGACATCCTGGGGAGCGTCGAAGTGGACGAGTCTGGACAGGTCGTCGGCAGGGTGCAGCCCAGTGGCACCTACAGGGTCGTAACCAACGAGGGCATGTGAGTGGCACCAAGAGGAAGCCCGAACGAAGTGATTGACCACTGACTATGGTTCAGTTTGGGGTTGAGTCCTTTCTTGACAGAAAAGCTGGTGGAGAGGCTCCAGAAGGAGGAAGCCCGGGAACGAGCGTCCAAATGAAGGCAGGTCGAGTTGCGGCTGCCAACTGCTCTCCTTATTGTACGATTATGAGGCTGTATAGGCCATTGGGTACTGCATGACAAGCAATCGGGCGTTGTTCGGGGATATGCAGCCGACGTGCATGTCATGTTTTGTGTCTGAGCGCAGACGCCTAATACGATGCGTGGAGTACAGATACCCGTGGCCCTGGACGGTAGGTGCACGGAGCTGAGAGTGCCAGGGCCTCTCGGCGCTGGCAGAAACCAAAGGGTGTTCGCCTGCGGAGGTTGCACGAGGCATCCGTTGAAGTCTACATATTTTGCATGTGAGGCTGCGCGACCTGCTTAAGGGCTTGGTTGCATGAGGTCACCAGGCAAGGCGGCAACCCAAACTATTGGAACTCCCGATGCCCGTAAACCCACCGTAGCACACTTGCATGACATGTTAATCACATTTCACATATCTATCTTCTACGTCACGAGAGTTGCTTTGGACAAAAAGGAGAGGCTCTGCTTGTCGACAGACTTACAGGCCCGCCCGTACAGGCAATCCTTTACGAGTAATGGCCAGGTACTGTGATGACGGGAACAATGAATGCATGCACGCAGGCGGGTAATACCAGCTGGGAGAACCTGGGCTGGGACCAGCAGAGGGGCGCAGGGGCCCAAAGACACCCGACAGCAGCCTGAAGAGAAAGAGGCCCCTCGGCGGAGGATGCCGCCGCGCGTGGACCACTGAAGCCGCAGGGCCTGTCTCCACTAAAAAGTCGCGCGCCAGCAGCGTCCCGCCCAAGCTCGAAGCGCAACCGGCCATTCCTGGCGTGTCGACTCCAAGAGCAGTGGAGAGGTGCTGGAATTACCCCTCCACCCGAGCAACCTCATCCCTCCCCAGTCCCAGTCACTGACAGTCCCATCCATCCCCAATCCATGGGCCTTTAGCCGAGCAATACCGCAGCGGACCCCGATATCCACCCGCCATGGCTCCTCGAGGAGTCTTCGACGACGAGGAGCTCACCGAACTCACCATCTCCCTGTCCTCGTCCCACGTCCGCCGCCAGCACCAGCAGCGACACCCGTCCCACGACGAGCGACGCCGCGACGCCGCCGACCCTGGCGCACCACCATCGTCGTCCAAGCCCGCCAGCGGCAGAGTCAGCGCCATGGACCATGCCCCGCGCGACAAGTCCAAGGCCGAGCAGCGCATCGGCGCCTACAAGATTGTTCGGACCCTTGGCGAGGGCTCCTTCGGCAAGGTGAAGCTGGCCATCCACCATGGCACCGGCCAGCAGGTTGCCCTCAAGATCATCGCCAGGAAGAAGCTCATCAGCCGCGACATGGCCGGCCGCGTTGAGCGAGAGATTGAATATCTGCAGCTGCTGCGTCATCCTCACATCATCAAGCTGTAAGGACGCTGCGCCCTCCAACACCCTTGGTACTAACGTCGGCCCAGATACACCGTCATCAAGACGCACACCGAAATCATCATGGTTCTCGAGTATGCCGGCGGCGAGCTCTTCGACCACATCGTCCAGCATGGCCGCATGAATGAGGGAGAGGCCCGCCGCTTCTTCCAGCAGATGCTCTGCGCTGTCGAGTACTGCCATCGCCACAAGATTGTCCACCGCGACCTCAAGCCCGAGAATCTGCTGCTCGATGAGCATCTCAACGTCAAGATTGCCGATTTCGGGCTGAGCAACATCATGACAGACGGCAACTTCCTCAAGACGAGCTGCGGCAGCCCCAACTACGCCGCGCCCGAGGTCATTGGCGGCAAGCTCTACGCCGGCCCCGAGGTCGATGTGTGGAGCTGCGGCATTATTCTTTACGTGCTCCTCGTTGGCCGGCTCCCATTCGACGATGAGCACATCCCCAGCCTGTTCGCCAAGATTGCTAGGGGAACCTACAGCATCCCGCCTTGGATGCCGTTTGGCGCCGCCAGCTTGATAAAGAAGATGCTGGTGGTCAATCCGGTTCAGCGGGCGACCATCGACGAGATCAGACAGGACCCGTGGTTCATGACCGACCTTCCCCCGTATCTACAGCCGCCCGTCGAAGAATTCCTCAACACCGGCGTCGACCCTAACAAAGCTATCGATACGGCGGACATTGCACCCAACGCGCCCGTCCAGGTGCAGGAGAGACTGCACAACGAGGTCACGGAAAAGATCAGCAAGACGATGGGTTATGGAAAAACAGACGTTGAAGAGGCCTTGCAGTCGGAGGAGCCGTCAGCCATCAAGGATGCCTATATGATTGTCAGAGAGAACAAACTGATGCAGGTCAACCGTGAGCCACTCCCCGCCCTGGCTTCCGCACGTCGACGAGGAGCTGACCCCATAATTAGAAAATCCCGACTCCATAACTGCGGAAACAGAAGAGTCATCAAGTCCGATGCTGAGCATGTCGTCTGCTCGATCTGGATTGTCGCAAGTGCTGTCACCTCGTCCCTACGTTAGCAAGGTCGGCATACTGCCCAGCAGTATTCCAGCTTACCACAAGGACTACATCGAGAGAGAAAAGGCTGGCGGCGACCACACCGAGCCTTCGGCCACCGCCGTTCACGAAGAGCCGCCATCGTCACGGACTGATGCTGAGAAGGAGGAGGCGGCGCGTCGCCTCAAGCCACATACCCGATCGCAGATGAAGCTCGAGGAAGGAGCCAAACGCCCGCAAGGAATGACTCCAATCAATCCACCCAAGAAGTCCAAGCCTGTACGCTGGCAGTTTGGTATACGGTCTCGAAACGCCCCGTGGGAGGCGCTGCTTTGCATACACAAGGCGCTCCACAAACTGGGAGCAACATATGTGCCTGACGAGGACTATGCTCAACTTCATGGCAAGGCCAATGAGGCACCCAGCGGCGACAGCAGCTTCGTAGACGACTACGACTCGGTGCCACAGGAGCGTAATGTGTCTGCTGACGTGGACCCGGCCAAAAGATACAAGCTGCCTGCGGACCCTTGGCATATCAAAGTCCGATGGGAGTCGTCTTGTACGTCTCCGCCTGCTGCTCCCTTATTATACATGTGCTGACGAGAGTCTTAGCCATCAAGCGCAAATCTAATAGCCCTTCGGACACCTCCGGGAGTGACCAGTTCGGCACGCCCGAAAGCTGCCATGTCTACTCGCCGCAGGATCCCGTTAAAAAAGTCTTTATAGCCCTACACCTGGACATTCAGATCTACGAAATGGAGCAAGGGGTGTACCTCGTGGACTTCAAGTGCTCCGGGTACGAGACGCCGGAAGGGATGCTTCTAGAGGAGAAGGAGGTGACGAGTCCGTTTCCATTCCTCGACATGGCGGCCAGGCTGATTATGCAGCTGGCCGAGGCCGACTGAGCACGTGGGTAAGGGGGGTAGCTCTTCACAGGCAGCCTCGCGGACTCGCTTGGAACATGACGTCTGTGACTTTGGTATATAGGGGATGCTGGTGGGAGGATGTTGGACTTGGCTACTGCCAGCGGATGATGACGATGTGATGAGGAGATTTGAGGCCATGCACGGTGGCATAGATTGCTTCTTTCCCCAGGCGTTGGGCGTTTTACGAGCCATTTGCGCGCCTTGGCATCATCTTCATGAATGGCGCGGGTACTCATACATAGACAGGGCGGTCGCTACTCAAGTGATGGTATTTGATGTAACAGTGCAAAGTGACTGGACCTTTTACGGATCACAGAGCGGTGGATATAAATGCTGTGTTGTGCCGTACAATGGACAAAGAGCTGACGCCATCGTCTCGTCACCAACTCATCATGATCTTGCCATATCCTCGGACATGCCATCTACTCATGTGAACAACATGATGAAGCAACTCAAACCACTCTAAAATACAGACGCGTTTTCATGAAAGCGATCAGTGGAACTGGTCCTCGGTGACGCCCTTGCCCATGGCAGCCGTCGAGCTGACACCGCCGGTGACCATCTTCTGCAGCTCGTCGACGTACGAGGCGCCGCTCCACTTCTGGTGCTTGACGACGTCGACGCCGAGCTCCATCTCGGGCTCCTGGACGAGCTCGCCGTAGGCGCGCATGCCGACCTGGCTGTAGGCGCGGGCGAAGCGGTCGCTGATGAGGGCCGTCGTGTGCAGGCCGGCGAGGGTGATGAACTGCCAGCAGTAGCCGAGGGTGGCGAGGCGGCGGATATACGTCTCCTGCTCGGCGCGGGGCATGGCCGTCTTCCAGTTGAAGGAGGGGGAGAGGTTGTAGGCGAGTCTGGACGACGTGGCCATTAGCGAACGCGGTCTAAAGGGATAGAGGGAGGTGGGAAAAAGGGGGGAGGGGCCTACTTTTGGTGAGGGATGGCAGCGTGGACACCGTCGGCAAACTCCTTGGCCTGGGCAAAGTCGGGCAGCTTGCTCTCCATCCAGACGGCGTCGCAGTAGGGCCCGTAGGCAATGGCGCGATTGATGGCGCAGTCGCAGCCGCCCTTGAGGCGGTAGTAGCCCTCGCGCGTGCGCGGCGCGTCCCAGTCGAAGAAGACGTCCTTGCCCAGCAGGCCGCGGGCGACGGCGCGCGCCTCCGAGTTGCTCTTGCCCTTGACCTGCTCGGCGTACTTGGCCTTGAGGCCCTGCTTGTCGGCGTGGCTGGCGCCGGCGTCGATGGCGGCGACGACGGCCTCGTCGAAGCGCACGAGGCGCGCGGCGGAGAGCCACTCGTCCTCGATGCGCTGCAGGGCCTCGCCCGTCTTGCCGGCCTGCTCGGCCGCCGTCATGAGCTCGTTGAGCGGCTGCAGGTCCGGGTTGGTGGAGCCGAGGATGAAGGCGTGGTCGCGGGGGTCGATGGTGGTGGTGATGAGGGTGGCGGCCTCGGCGTCGGTGCGGGCGACGGCGATGAGGTCGGAGCCTGGGGCGTGTCAGCAGTCGTGTCTTGTCTGTCTGCCTGCCTGTCTGCCTGTGCTGCTCTTCTTGCACATTGCAGGAGCAAGTTGGCGATGCCATTTCGTCGTGGTGGTGGGGGAATTGGCATGTGACAGTGACGTGAGTGTGCGAGAAACTCACCCATGATATCGGCCTGCGCGCGAATCGCCACGAGGCGGCTGATGTGCTCGCTGATGGGCACGAGCACCTTGCCGGCCATGTGGCCGCACTTCTTGGTGCCCGGCGCCTGGTCCTCGATGTGGATGCCGGCGGCGCCCTTCTCGACGAAGAGCTTGGTGAGCTTCATGACGGCCGTGAGGCCGCCGTGGCCCGTGTCGGCGTCGGCAATGATGGGCCGCAGGTAGTCGACGTGCGCGAGCTGCTTGCGCTGCGCCGTGGGCGTCGTGAGGCGCTCCTGGCGCTGCTTGCGGTCGTGGAAGAGCTGCGCCATGAAGAGGTGGCCGACCTTGTTGGGGACCGTCGTCTGCCGGACGTGTTAGCTGCGCTGTTGCGCTCAGGGCATCGCAGCGAGGTCCAAGGGGGAGAGCAGCAGCCCGGAGCACGGTACGTACGTAGGGGTAGTCCGCCAGATCAGGGCCGGGCTCGTCCGACGCAGAGGCCGTTGACGACGACTGCCAGCCCGAGACGTAGACGGTGTCGAGGTACTTGGCCATTTGCGTCACCATGGTCGGCTCCAAGCAGCCATACGTGTAACTCGCGTCCTTGGTCTGTCATTGCAGCATCAGCATCAGGCCGTCCTTTCCGCCTCGATGACGCGAGGGCGCACAGAGAGGGAGTCTCACGTCGAAGCGGTGCTCGAGGATCTTCCACAGCTTCTTGGCCTGGGCGTTGCTCGGGTACTCGATCTTGAGGTTGCCGCGCTTGGAGACGATCTGCTCGGCGGTAAAGGGCCGCTTGGTGTGCTTCCACCGCGTGTCGGACCACCAGGCCTTGACCTGCTCGACCTCCTTGGCGAAGACGGCGTCCTCCGTGTCCGGGTTGACGGCCGGGTTGACCATGTTGTTGGCCGCCATAGTGGGCAGACGGGGCAGCAGCAGCGGAAGGAATGGGTAGCACAGGCTCGTCCGGGTGACGGAAGATTGGCAAGGGACGAGGTGGACTGCGAATTGGGCAGATGGGCAGGAGGAATATGAATAATTACAAGTCCAAGTCGGACGGAGTGGGAGTCACCGTCTCGATAGCTATACTACCCGGGCACTTACAAGCTGCACCTCGGAACTTGGCCGGGTCCCGTGCGGCTTGCCACCGCTCCTCCGAGCTCTCCCGGGCGCAGGCACGTCCACTGCCTGCGTCTCCGATCCGATCCATGCAAGCCAGAACACCAGTCGTCCATTGCCCCCCCTCGAAACCGAGGCTGGGGGGGCTGCCGTTGTCCAACGGTGACGTTTGGCTCGGCTCAAAGGGCGAGTATGGTGGGAGCCGCTGAACCTTAGCCGCCATTGGCCGAGGCTGGCGGGGCCCCCAGCTGCCGCCGGGCGTCCCACACCCCCCGCGTTCGGCTTTGTCTCGTGGGTGTAAGTCGAGCTGGAGATGGGCTCCGCTGTTCCGAGGGTATGTACGAGTACGCGTGTAGCGCAGTACCGGCGCGTGCTGGAGCGTCGGTCATGCAGACAGCTCTGATGGCCCTTTGATGCCCGTGCTGATGCAAATGCAGAGGATATATACACTGACTTGCTGGCGGTGTCTGACCCAATCGGCTCGGGCTGGCTTGGAGACAGGTTCGCCATGATCAGGAGCCCCACTCCTGTTCCATCTGCACGGCGCCGGGGCACCGGAGCTCTTTGGCATGTGAAGCGTGGTACGTACCGGCGGATAGCCGGGCCTGTGTCCCCCATCAGCCATCCGCTAGTGATTGGCGGTGGTCTGCATATGCTGAGCCGGATGAACACTGGAAAAGACGCTGCATTTCATCACACGTTCACAAGTAAAGCTGGCATGGCAGCTCAAGTTCTGCGACGCCCGTCCATGAAAGACGGGCATCAGAGGTCCGGGCTATGGCCGTAGCACGCTGGGCGCTACAGCATTCCCTCCCTCGCTGACCACCTACCCTCTAAGGTACCCTGCCGTCCACCGTGGCGGCTGTCACATGGCAGATGCGGCCACTGCTGTCGCACGCCGACTCAGTTAAATTAGTGACGGCTGGCATGTGGTCGAGCCCCGACAGCGGTGCCTGGAACGAACGACCAGGATCGCCAAGACAGTCAGATGTCCATGTGCAACGCTTTGCATCGTCAATTCTCTGAAGCTCCCTTTCGATGCCGGCCGTCTGCCTCTGGACTTTAATAACAAAGCATACTCTCGCCGTCTTCTCAAGCCAAAAATGCTGCCACTGCCCATGTCCTCCCCGCGGTATCCTCTACCGCAGCATCAGATCTGCCAGTGCCTTCTCGTTGTTCTGCTCAATCGCCTTGACAAACGTCGGGTACGGCGTGAGCGTCCCCAACGCTCGCCGCATATGCGCGTTGACAATCTGCAGCCCGTACACGTAGCTGGCATTGACCCAGCCGAACCTGCCGTCATATGTCAGCAAAATCTCAGCAGAGCCTCAGAGGCCGGTGGGAAGAAACTCACCCCTCCTTGGCCACACCCTTAAAGTCGAGACCCTGGTTTCCATACTCGGCATCTACCCGGTGAGGGTCCACTGGTCTCGTCACGTCGTACTTTTCCACCACGACGCCGTTGAAATCCACAAACGCCTTGGTGATCATGAACAGCCACTTGTACGCCAACCGCTCCGCCTCCTCGGTGAAGCTGTACCGCAGCAGCCCTGTCCACGCTAGCATCTGCTGAGGCGCCCAGCCGTAAGGAAAGTCCCACTGCCGATTCGGCCGCTCCAGGCCAATTGCGCCTCGCGACTTTTCTGTCCCGGCCAGCAGTCCGCCGAATGCCTCGAAACGAGGCAGCCCTTTCTTGACCATGTCGGCCGCCTGCTTCGGCGAAGCGATGCCTGCCCACATGGCCCAGAAAGTTGTCGAACTCTCGTACGAGCATCGCTCCTGCGTTGCCGTGTTGTAGTCAAAGTACATACCCTCCTTATCGTTCCACATCAGCTTGTCCACCATCAGCTTGCGGCGCTTGGCACGCCGGTCCCACGCTGCCGACGAAACCACCTCGCCTGGCTGGTACGGGGTTCCGGCGCAGAACTCGGCCGGTATCACCAGCTTGTCGTTGAATGCGCTGCGAATCGTACGAGCAATGTCCGTCTCGTACTTGAATAGCAGTGAGTTCAAGTCGATGGTGGCCAGATTCGCGCAGATACCTTCGAACCGATACGTCGTGTCGTGGCCCGACTCGCGGACGGCTCGGTCGTGCATGAAATACTCGTCCAGTTCCGGCTCCTTGATCTCTCCGTGGTTGTATGCTTCCACGAACTCTTTGAACCCGAGGTTGTGCTTCTCAATGTACGGCTGGAGAATGTGCACAAAATGGCTGGCCTCGGTCTCGGGCGGCACCCCGAGACCCTCGGGGCAATACTTGGAAAGCCCCGTGACGGGGTCCAGCCGCGGCTCGCTCATCCATACGCTGTGATATTCTTTGATGGCAGCCAGTATTGACCGTCGCAAGAATTCATTTGCATCCGGCTCATGCTTAACCTTTTCGTAAACACGAAGGGCCATGTCGGTCAGGAAGGGAGGCTGCGACCGGCCCAGGTAGTAGGATCTTGTGGCATTGAGAATCTTGCCATAGTGCTCGATGCAGAAGCAAAAGTTGAGCACCATGGACTTGGCCAAATCGACTCTGTCGTTGACCAGGAGACCCAACGACTCCATGTAGCTGTCCCAGCCGTAGAGCTCGTTGAAGCGACCACCCGGGACGACAAACGGCAGGCCCTTGAGCGTGGTGCGGCCGTCGGCGCCTTGCTCCTTCTCCACAGCCACGGCCAACAGACCTGGCTTGTCGTTCATGTCCCGTATCAGCTCCGGCGTGATCTTCTCGGGCAGGAGCTGCACATCCAGGCGAATCTCTGGCCTGTCCGCTGCAACCTGGGTGTAGTACTCGTACTGCTCGGGAGCACCGACGGGGACATAGATGCGCGGGCGAGGATCGTCGGTCCAGTCCTTGGGATCTCGGGCTGCGATTTCGATTGTGGACGCATCGATCCGCCGGGTCAAGCCCTCCCAGAAGTGGTCGCGAATAAGCCGGGAGAGACGGTCAACTGGATTCTCGTTTAATCGGCCCTCGTCCAAGATGATTTGCTTCCGCCCATACTCTTTTGCCAGTGTCAGCTCCTGGAGCAGGTTTGATAACATGTAGGTCCCCCGCACGTCGAATCGATTATGTCCCGCAGAGGCGGCCGTTCGAAGGGAGATGACCTTGGGTCCATTGTCCTCGATCGTGATTTGCATGTTGCCGTCAGTGTCTTCTTGAGCCTGTAAGCTCTCGAGTGTAGCGTCGACCTGGATGAGGAATCGGCGACCGTGGGCCATAGTGCTCTCGTCTGGAATATAGAGTTAGCTCTGCTCCGGGGCGGAAATCGAATCGACGGGGCATACCATGGCTGCCGCGACGAAAGGGCTCTCTAGGGCCGACTCTTTCAAACTGCCTGAGTAGGCTGTTCTGTAATGGCTGTGAGAAACTGCATTCCCGAGCGGGGGGAACCCGGGGCCACGATGCTTACCTGCGAGTATGTCCGTGTCCGGGCGCCGAAGCGATGGGTGTGTCGCTCCTCGGATGTGTAGTATGTTTTGGCATCGTCAAAGACACCGTAGTCATCGGAGCCGCGCGAGCGGTGGTTCGTCGCCGAAGCCATGGTGGCCAAGGGTTGACGGGTGGCTTGATATAGAGCGCAGTCGGCGGCGAGAGGCAGAGAAACGTCGAGCGACCATAAATTTATCACAATTCGGGGCCAAGAAAATATTGATGGCTCGTACCAAGTGTTGGACAGACAAGGATAGACAGAAAGGGTTGAGGTGGCAGCGTTCCTTACGTCGTGTCACGGGGACAAGAACGAAATTTCTCGTGGCCGGCAGAACGAGTCGAGTCTGCTTATCAGAGGAGGGGTCGCCGCCGTATTCGGCCGCTGCAGGATCACCGTGGATGAGACAACTAAGGTATGGCTTTCGAGTTGGCAAGACAGTAGCAATGTCGCGAGAGAGGTGTAGGAGAAAGGATGAACCCCTCAATTGACAACCAGGTCACGCGAAAGCATTCAGTTGGTGGCGATGACGATTCCATCGAGCTTGGGGTTCGATGTGGCCTCCCGCACCTGACAAAGCTGCTGGAGGCGGTGACGATATCTGTGACAGTGGAGTCCCTCGTCCTGCGGCCCCACCGCATGAGGTCAGCGCTCGTTGGATCCCCTGCTCAAGGAGGAACAGAGGGCGACTAGGGGACCTTGTTGGCAGGGTTGGGCAGCGGCAGGGGAGCATGTTGTAGCACCCCAACGGGCGACAACGGGGGGCGGACGTCCCGAACACCTGCAGTGCTGCGCTGGTCGGAACCTATCGGGCAGCGCCCCTCCATCGAGTGTCTGACGCGTGCACTGCATGCGTGGATGGGAGAACTGGCCAGTGAATCATGGGCCAAGATGATAGCTGCACCTCGGGCATTTTTGCATGCTGTTCGACGGGAGGTTCCATCCACCTCGATTATTCATCGAGAACTCGTCAAGGATACAAGACCATCCCCCTCGATGCGATGGCGAGGGACGCGGGCACGAGCTGATGACATTTCCGGCATCTTCTGCACACAGCCACCCTTTTCTTTGCGAAGGCTTGCAGCAGCCGATTCCACGGTATAACTTAGACGTTGGCGACAGATTGATAGCCTGCTTGCACGTGATAAAGACGGGTTGCAAGAAACCTCGACTAATGAATATAGCTGTCGCCTGTCACAAGCATCTTTGCTCGCTTACACCAGTATCTGCACCCAGCCCTTCGGCAGACCAAGGGTATCCCAGTCCCGGCTTGGCCGTCACTGAGAAGTGAGCTCAGGAAGCGCTCAGGAGGTACTGTATAAGACACACCAAGCCTTCCAAAGTTCAAAAATAGACCTGGCGTTCCAGACAGAGTTGTTGCATCTACCGAACCGTAAAGACCGAGTCCTCGCGGCTGACTCTTCGTCCCATGACGAGCCCGACTCCAGCCACGTCCGACCGCCGCAAGTTGACGGACGATACCGTGAACCCCCCCGAGATGGAGTTGACCCAGAAGCAACTAGAGTAGCAGCACTGTCGGAAGCTGGAAAGGACGCAATGGGTGGGACAGATCATCTGCTCAGTCTCTGGAGCTTTCCCTGGTTGTAGGCCATGACTGATTCCCCGGTTCTGATGCTTGCGGCCTGACATAACTCCAACACTCGGCGACGAACTTCCTTTGAGTCGTTTGAAGAGCTATCTGAGCTATACGACAATTACCTCCCCGGCATCTAATTCATGATAGAGATTCCTCGTCGACTCGTTGTCGCTGCCTCATCTTTACCCTTCCTGTACAAGATGAACCGGCTAAACGGAACTGTCTTGAATTTGTCGCTAGTGCGCAGTACCCTGATAAGTACCAGTGCAAGCGATGTCTTAAGGACGTCTGACGACCATGCCTCTCGACGGACGTCTGGAAAATGAGCAGCGAGCAAGATCTTCTGAACTCGCGAACATTCCTGGTCAGCAAAGCCCGGCGCCCCATGAATAAATTCTGGCCGTAGGCACGAGTTGCTCGGTTCGACGAGTCTGCAAAGCGAAGAATGCATTGCAAGACCCCTGCAAGGACGATAGAGAAGATGCTCTGAAAGCGTTCTGCATCAAGACAACGGACAAAGCACCGGTGCTCGGCGGGTCCCCCCACTGCGGCCCGGACTGCCCCGTACGGTGGCTTGCATGGCGGGACCCTGCCACCAAGTCCCGACAGTAGCGCAGCACGGGACCCGCTACAGGCCTGCCCGTAGGTACTCTGCCATTCTGCCTCGGATGTCACCGTAGATGCTGTGTTCGCTTCAAAGATATTCCATGAACATGAGCATCCCATCTCTGTTCGTTCATCGCCCACTGTCTTCCGTCTTGCGCCTAAAACCCGCCGATCCAAGTCTCGAGCCTCACCACGTGCGGGCAAGGTTCGTTGGCGCGCCTGGCCTCCTCGGCAGTGGCGGAAGCCCATTAGCTCTAACTTGCTATGCGGGGTTGCTGGTGAGGTCGTGGTCATGTCATCGGCTCATGTGAGGTGACAGCCGGGCGGTGTCGGACCTCCATCTCTCCGGGAGACGGGTTTCGCGCGCATCTTCTCTTTTCTTTACACATAACTCAGACAACACGGGCTATGCCCACGCCGTTACTTTATATGCCATCGGAGAGACGTCCAAGTATACGCATCGGGGGAAGCCATGCCTCGTGACAAACGCATCTCGGCGACCCGGCCGGTCTTCCCGAGCTATCTCCTGCCGACCTTCAAATTCGCCTTTCCCCGCCGGCCGTCCGCGTCCTCGGTAGCCTCGTCGTCCTCGTATGTGGGCGAGTCCGCGGCATCGTCACCCTCCACGACGCCCAGCAACTCGCCCCCGGCCCAAGCGCCCATCAGCAAGAACGCGCCGCTGCCCGCAGCCCGGCGCCTCTCGCGCTCCGCGCCCGACACGCTCCGCTGCATGAGCTGCTCGACGGACGTGGCGCTGGCCTCGCAGATCATCTCCAAGGGCTTCACGGGGCGCTACGGACGCGCTTTCCTCGTTGCGCCGCCGCTGCCGCCCGCGGAGCAGACGCTCGCCAACATCCGCGTCGGCCGCAGCGAGGACCGCCAGCTCGTCACCGGATGGCACGTCGTTGCCGACATCTGCTGTGCCACGTGCTCGCGCAAGCTGGGCTGGAAATATGTCGACGCCAAGGAGCAGGCGCAGCAGTACAAGGTCGGCAAGTTCATCCTCGAGGTCGAGCGTGTCATGACGCACCGCCACTGGGAGGACTTGGCTGGTGAGGACGTGCGCATAGATGAGGAAGATGGGGCGGATGGTCATGGCAGTGTTGGAGACAGCGACGAGATAGTGTTTGACTCGGAGGATGAAGAGGAGTGTGAGGACATCTTCGCGGGAATATGGGATGCACAGACAGTGGCCAAGAGAAGGAGCCAGTCAATAGCGCGGCGTGCGTCGGCTGCTGATGGAACTTGACCGGCTTTGCTTGGACGATCGACTGACTTGGCATAGGATGTTCATGGCGTTATGTTATCTGGATCATCGGCACAAGACTGTGGGCACGAAGGCTGGTTCTGAGCAGATGAATGCACCCTGCATACATTGGGCATTTGTTTTTCGTATTGCTTTTGTATAGCCTTGTTCACCTTAATGAATGCTAGCTTGCCCATTGCTGCAATGTCTATTTCAACACCGGCGTCTCCTCGTCTTTTTGGGCACTCATTTTAGCAATCATGCCCTTCGTCTGCACCATACATGCCTATGCGCTGCCCTTTGGAGGCAGTCTCGAAAGAATGAACCCCTCCACTTCGTTCAACGCTTCAATGCAGGTCGAATGTTGCATGCCCCTAATAGCCAGTCGTATTAGCAGACTGTCCAGCGCCTCGAAGTGCTGCGCGGCACTCACCTGTACGGCCTCAAGGTCACATCGTAACCCATCTCCTTCAGCGCCTTCGCACTAGCCTCAGCCAGGTCAAATCGGACCAGCGGATCGGCAGTCCCATGTTGCATCAGGATCGGTGTCGCCTTGTTGATGTTTTCCTCTGAAACGTAGTCCCTGAATGTCTGGGTGAGGAGCAGCCAAGAAGAGAGGCCGACGATGCCGGCAATCTTTACGGGGCCGGTCAACCCCGCGAAGATGCTCATGGCACCGCCCTGCGAGAAACCGCCGAGTACGATGCGGTCAGCGGGGATGCCGGCGGAGACCTCATCCTGGATGAGGGACTGCAGGTAGTCGCGAGTTTGCAGAATTCCTGCGGCGTCTTCGTCCGAGCCTTTTGAATCGGTAGACGCGGTCAAGGTTTTCTATCCGCGGCGTAAGGATGCTTGCCTGTCCGAGTTTGGAGGCACGGGGACATGGTACTTACAATGTCGAACCAGCCAGGCATTGACATGCCAAAGTTCTGTACGAGGCGATTAGAGCATGGTCCCAGCCTGCAAGCGCAGCTCAAGTCTCGTATCGTGGCTTACCATGGTGATGGGAATGGCCGGCGCGTGGGGCAGGATGAACTTGACCTCGTCCAGCCGCTGCCGCCTCCGCCAGTGCTCCACAGTGTCCGCCCAGCCGGCACCAGTATCGCCTAGGCCGTGAGTGAAGATGACGGTGGCAGTATGCCGGCTCACGGCCGGAAACACCAGCGGCGCCGCTCTACGAATCGACGAAGACATTTTGTTGACGGGGGCGCGAGTCGCGAGGTTACCGTCTGAGGGTGCGCTACTTGCACTATCGGTAAACGTCTCCGTGAAGAAAAGAGAAAGCAGGATGCCGACGAGAGCGAGTGTGAAGCTGACCACAAGTGCGAGTCTGGTGTTGAGCATAAGAGGGTGTTGAGGTGAGGTCCACCATGTCACGCAGTCAAGCGCTAAGTTGTGTACTCGCATGTGTAAGGTAGCCCGTGGATCCGCACCCCACTAAAAGACGCCGAGACTTCTTTCATTACCTACGCACCCAACCTGCAACGGTCTCGGGTCGAGACAAAGGAAACAAAACTTGCCTGTTAATATGGGTAGCTAAGGTAGAAATTAAGAATGTTCTCATATCAGCCGCCACACGTCTCCTTGCAAGCGCGAGCCACCGTACTCCTGACTCCTAGCGGCAAGGCCAACTGGGGTACCTGCCTACATGGCCAATCGCGCCAACTCAGGTCGAGGCCAGTCTTCCCAAGGTAGGTATTGTATGTTCGAGAAACAACACGAAATCTACGCCTCCTGCTACCTCCTCCAACGTCGTCAATACAAGGCTGTTCCCTTTCCAGCAAATAAACTCAAAGACTCCTATTGCCCGACAAGAGCAAAACTTAGACAACAAGCCCAGAGGAAAAGTTGACACAAACGCCCTTCGAATTGCCGACTCATGTGTACTCAAGCAGCAGCTCCTCAGGATGCAGCACGCCAAACAGACTCTCAATTTCGCCCCTGACCTTCTTCAGTTCGTCGGCCACCTGCGCCGTCACGAGCGTGTAAGCATAAAGCAGAGCATAATCCCGCTCCTCGGCTACCACGGCCCTGTTCTCACCCTCGGCGACATCGGCAGCAGCAGCTCCATCATCGTCCCTCAGGCTGGCTTCCATGTGGTTCTTGCGAAACTGGTAAATCTTGCCGAGCAGCTGATCCTTGTTGCCGTCAATGGTGGGTATCGCATCGGTAAGAGGGTACTCAAGCATGACGCTCGACGCGAGTACCTGGAACACGTGGCAGATGCGCTGGCATAGGCGCAGACGCTCCTCGGCCGTAAATTTAAGCAGCGCCCGCTCACCATCTGAGAGGACAAGCCGCCGCTGTGTGATGAGACGCATGGCATAGAAACCGTCGAGGATGTGCTTGGTCGAGCGCATGATGCGCCCATACGCTTCGTGCGGGAAGGGCCCGCGCAGCTCGAACTCGGATTTGGCCGCGTTGCGCAGCGACTCGAGCTTGAAGGCTATAAGAGTATTAGTCCGATTAGTCTCTTGAGACAGATATGGCTGCATTTGTGAGAACGAAGGCGATGCTTACCGTAGCGCTGGAGGGCGGCTTGCTCCCCCTCACGCATATAGTCGAGCTTGTTGTCGCTCTCGATGAGGATGCCCAACGGGCCACGCTTCCAGATGAGGCCGAGTTGCAGATATAGAACCGACAGCCCTTCGCGGAACTTGCGGCGGCCAGAGATGGGCCATAAAAGCCTGCAAACTATCATACCCCATAGGATACCCAGCGTGACAGCCACTACTCGGTGCCATGTAATGTCAAAGATGAGGGGGTTCTTGCCACCTTCGTCGTCGTCGTCATCTTCCACGTCCTGCGAGAGGCTGTAGGCGTAGAGGACAATGACGTTGTATGCTAATAGAGAGATCCGACCCAGCGGTGCATTTTTGAGTACTAGGATCAGATAAAAGTTCCAGAACGCCATCAAACAGCCAAACAGTGCGAGAAGATAAGGGTTCCCCTGACTGGCGAGCCACGATACGCAGGCACAGGCGCCTCCGATCAGCGTTCCCAGGAAGCGGGCGGTCGAGGTTGTGTTGGAGGCGCCTGTGGTCATGCCGACGACAATCATGTACGAGAGTAGTCCCCATTCACCTCTCCAGTGCTTATAGATGGGGCGGGTATCGGGTATAAAGGCAAACATGGCCCATAGGATCGCCCCGATGCCCACCTTGATGCCGAATAATATGTCTTCTCGCGCCAGAAATCGCATTATGGTGAGCAGCTGTTGCGATATTTTGCGAAGAATCGTGCTGGATTGCGGTGCAGCGTCCCAATTGAACGAATCTTTCCGTCTCATTATGGACTCGGGGATGCCCTTGGGCAGCGCCGACTTCTTGACAGTCTTTAAAGGCGTCTTCGGCAGCAACGCCACGCGTTCCGGGTCATCGGGTTCGCATGTCGCCTTCTTGGGAAAACACGACCAGTACGTCCACAGCTTCAGCCAATTCCAACTGCGTCCATGCATCTCCTTCGCATGCTTTATATCCTCGAGAACATCCAAATAGGAGTCCATCTCCTCCGCCACGGCTAATAGCGTAAAGGAAAAGTGCCCGCAGGCAGCGGCGACTTCCTCAATGTCCGCCTGGATCTTCTCAGACCTGGCGCGTCCCATCTCTATGCTCCTGTACAGCTCCTGCAATGCGTTGCCTCTAGCACTGTCGTACAGGCTAAGAGCATCTTGTAGGCTACTTCGCAGCTGGTCGTTGATCGTGACCTTGCTCATTGAGTCTTCGTCAAACGGAGACTCGCGGAGTATCTCGGACAAGGTAAATACCAACGATTTCATTGAAGGGCCGAGAAGTGCCATGAAAAGGGCGAATATATCGGAAGGTGCTCGAAACGATGGCGACTTGTCCAGTGACGGATCGGACTTTGTTAACGGCAACGCCCGCGGCTCGTCCTCTGCCTCTTCGATGACGGATAGAGGTTCTCTTGTCTCGTCGAGTAAGGCAGACAGGGTACGCCCGAGCCTAGGTGAGAATATTGGTGGTCCCAACGGCATGACGGCAGTAGCGGCTTGGGGCACGGTCGATGGCATCTCCTGCAGGAGGGTGAATTGGGTATTGAGGGCACTTCGCAGACCCCCAATAGCCTGTGACAGAGCCTCCACGGATTTGTATAGGCGCTTGTCCAGCCTATACATAGTCTCGCGGCCCATGAAATAGTACTCGAGCTTTGCCTCTCGAAGGCTCTTGGCCATGAGCGTGTATGCAGCGTTGTATTTGGACGTCACATATGTATACTCAGGAGAGCTGACCTCCTCTTCCGAGCCGTTGAGGAAGCCCCTGGTGATAAAGGCCAGCTTGTCGCCTAGGCAGTCCGCAGCTGTGGCGATGGATTGGCGGAGCACGTGTCGTGCAGACACACGCCAGACAAGCAAATTGACGGCTACGGCGAGGGAGATGCCGACGAGCAGCATCTTCAGCACCTGAACTATCTTGTCGCCAGAAAAGTGGCCGGTCTGTATAGATTCCTCCTTGGTAATGACGGAGATTATAGCGATGGAGGCGAGTGTCGATGCCACGTTGACGAGGGGTTGGTTGAGCTTCTGCTTCACCCAACCGATGAATCCTAAGCCGCCGCCCACGAAAACAACCAACACAACGGCATGGGCCGGCACCGTGGAGCCCATGCTGGAGCGAGACGCAATCGCCGCCGCCATGGACAAGACACTGACCAGCTCGGCGTACGCCACGGCGATGATGGCAATCAGCACAGCTTCGAGCATCGACCCAGCCGTCCGCGCAGGGTGAAAGTACACCGTCAGGGTCGCCACAATGTGTTTACCGTCTAAGCGGCCGAGGAAGTCGGACATGACCGGCCAAAAGGTCCCGAGGCTGCCCAGGAGGTATGCCAGAGTGCATTTGAGCACATGATGTCCATCCTCCGAGTCTAGCCATCGCCACGCCGCGAGAGCCTTTGCCCTGGCCTGATATACCGTCGTACGCAGTCGGCCGTCCGGCTCCTCGGCAGACACGATCGTTCCGTAACCAGTGCCCACACTGTCGCCGGAGGACAGGCTGCTAGAAGCTCGCAGGGTGAACTGGCGCCTCGATCGCTCGCCGGTGCTAGGAATGACGAACGTGCCGTTTCGCATCTTCTGCAAGCCGACGAACAGATTAGCATTCGAGGAACTGACGTTTGCAACGCAGCGTGGGGGCCTCGTACGTTTCTCTTGGAAGGGCGGGTTGGCGGCCACGCCGCCGTCGCAGAGCTGCCGCTCGAGCTCATTGCGTCGTGAATCAGTCGACAGCACGCGAGGTTCTGGTCGTCGCCTCTAGATTTCCAGCACGCCTCATGGCTTCAGAGCTGGAGATGGACGTATAGCCGTCGGTGTTCCTTTCGCAGCGTCTCGAGTGCATGCACAGTCTTGAAAGCAGCCCCAGAGTCGAAGGCTTGGTGCCGCGCCGCGTGTGCAGATCAGGGCGCGGATGCGTGGATGTGTTGAAGCAGCAGCAAACGGTGTGGATAGGTGGATAGCACAGCTTGCCGCTGGGCGCAGTTACAGCTGCAGCTGACCCCAGGTTTTGGAGTCCCGACCTCGTCTGGCCGTCGAATCGCAAGGGTTGGTCCGCGAGCAGGCATAGAAAGCTCTGGCGAGCTGCAAGGTGACGATGCCACTGCACGATCCAAGTGGGGCCACCCGACGAGCCTAAAATGAGCGGCCCGGCACTAGGTACCTAGGTTGGCAGCACCTCGTGGATTCGGCACAGTTACCTCGATCTTTCCAGTAAGGTAGGTATGCGGGACTTTTCGCACCTGCAAGGGCTCTGAAATAGTAGACGATAATTAGCTAAGTATCAATAGCTCCTAGAGAGGTATAGAATACATCTTCTGGTGTAAATCGCTGGAGGTTTCTCCAATCTTCGTGAAAGAGGGTCAGGTGTCTCTGGACAATACCCTACGCCTACCTACAACACGACAGCGTTGTGAAATCTCGACGCAGCATTGATTTTTCGTAAGAATTAGACTGTGAAAAGAACGTCCGGCATGTCGAGTAGCTGTGCTCTCCAAGGTAGGAACAACGGACAGGGAGATCGAGAAACGCCAAGGGACAGGGGAAGAACGGGGGAGGCTCCAAACGTGGCTTAGAGCCTCTGCACGCGAACTCGCCGGGCGCTTGTGATCGCGGACAAAGATGGAGCTCTGCGGAAAAAGAAGGTAAATCACCTTGCCTTGTCCCCTCCCTCATCAATCAACCCTGGCGCCCAACATCTAATACCACCACGGGTGCCGCACCTGCACATCACCCTCGCTCAATCCGGTTACCTCGGGCACATCCTCAAGTCATTGCTGCCGCCGGCCGTGCTACCCTACACGCCGCAAGTGCCTTGAGCACTTTGTGCTTCGACGTGCTTGACCGGGCTCGCACATGCACCGGCTTCTGAACGCCATGGCTTCGGCTGTTCCGAGACGGTTTGCGCCGCTGCAGGGCGCCTCCGATTCGGCAGGCATACCAAAGCTGCAGGGCGTGGTGTTTGACATGGATGGCACGCTCTGGTAAGTCGCGAGCTGACGGTTCAGCCATTTACTTCTTTTTCCATTCATCACTTGAATCGGTGCTGTCGGTCCTTGCTTCATGGCGAGCGGTGGATTCCAGTTGCGAAGAACCGTGAAACATTTTGTAAAAGTAGAGGCAAACGTTGTCGTCTGAGTTGCTCGCGTAGCATCATCTTCCTTTACCTCTGCCTCACCTACGCCCACTCATTGTGTATTGTAACGTTGCTTACACGCCGCAGTGAACCACAGACCTACATGTTCCTCGAGATGCGCACCGCGCTCGGCATAGACAAGTCCGTCGACATTCTCCAGCACATTGAGGCTCTGCCTCCCGCCCAGCAGCCCGCGGCCATCGAGTCCATCCGCTCCATCGAGCGCCGCGCCATGGACTCGCAGGTGCCCCAGCCAGGCCTCGCTTCTCTCATGGCCTTCCTCGACTCCCGCAGCATCCGGAAGGCCATCTGCACCCGTAACTTCGACGTCCCGGTCCAGAACCTACTCACCAAGTTCCTCGCCGGCTCCGTCTTCAACCCCGTCGTAACCCGCGACTTCCGGCCCCCAAAGCCCGATCCTGCGGGCATTCTGCATATCGCTGGCAACTGGGGCCTGCATGGTGAGGATGGCGTGCCGGACGCAAGCGGGTTGATCATGGTCGGTGACTCGATTGATGACATGACAGCGGGGAGGAAGGCTGGCGCGGCCACAGTACTGTTAGTGAATGACGTAAATAGGCACTTGGAGGACCATGAGCACACTGACTTGGTCATCGATAGACTCGATGACCTAGTAGCTATCTTAGAAAAGGGCTTCGAGGGGAGGGAGATGGCGCAAGCCGAGAAGCAGCGAGCACCTGATGCGGAGACGCCATGAGCCTGGACTTCAGTCATTCTAGACGTAGATAGCTCCGAGTAACGGCATAAGGGTCATTACGCAGCGAGAGCAAGCCTGCTGGACTTTGCCAATTCGAATCCAGATCGAAAATGTTTGTACGTTGAGGAAAGTCCGCTTCCTTCTTTGCTTTTCTATTTCGGCCCCGGCGCCTGCATTGCAACTATATAAGACCCTTCAGCACACCACGTGTCATCGTCCTGCTGTAAGATCTCGGGTGCACATATCGCCCGCTATCTAGCATGCAGCTGGCTTGCCATGAAAATACACCGATCGCCATAACAAAAAACAAAACTGTCACGAGCGCATACGCTAATCGATGCTATGTTGCGTGTCAGGTAGTGGCAGCATCCTTTCGATATTCCGGGTAGAGGATGAGTTATATCCGAGGGGCCACGTGCTTGCCTAAAGACCGTAACTTGGGTTCGGAGGCAAGCCAAATGTTGCTTGTCTCCGCTCGTCTGGTGTCTGCTTTCGCGGCGGATGCGGAGGCGGAGGCAGTTGCCCTCCATGAGGCGCGGGACGGACAGGCAGGCTGAAAGTGGCAGCATTTGCGCTGGCAGGCGCCGTGCTCTCCGAGTACATTGACGTTTGGGGTATCGAGTTTGTGGTCGCCACCCTAGGACCCATGCCGGGATGCGCGGTGGCCGGTGTTCGACTGGATCCGAAGCCGTTGCGACTGGATCCGAAGCCATCGCGACTGGGTGACCGGTTTTGGTGGTCTCGAGGTGAAATGATTCCGGCGCCGCCGATGGGAATCTCGCCAGAGGTGGGCGTATGGATGGTGCGATCCTCGGTCTGTGTCGGATATGTCGGGGAGTCGCTCGATCGCAAGAGGTCTTGCGTTGCCGGCGATAGTTGAGGGGCTAGGTGAGACTTGCGGTTGTCTCGTTCCATGAGTCCCACAGCCCATTCTCTAAGGTCAACCGGGGTTCTTTTAGCAGCTTGCACAAACGGATCGCGACTCTAAAGGTTGCTGGTCAGTCATCGTAATTCCAAAGCTGTCTGCGCAGGCAGTGTCTTACAAGAAGTTCTTGTGGCGTTGGCCGCTGCTCTGGTGTTTTGTAGAGACACTTTTGAATCATGTCCTCGAGAATGGCTGGGAATGCATCGCTCTTGGGCAGTCTCGGTGCAGGCTCGTGCACAATCTGTTGCAGAAGATCCAAGATGCCAGCTGGCGCACACTCCTCGTCCGAGAACTGCTCGCTCGCGGCGAACGGGAACTTGCCGATGGCGAGTTCCATGATTGACAACCCAAAGCTCCACACGTCTGACTTGACCGTATACTTCTCGCCTTGAATTCGTTCAGGAGCCATGTACGTTGAGGTGCCGACAAAAGTATCTGCAATCGAGTTGATCAACTCTCCGGACACACCAAAGTCGCACAACTTGATCGAACCCCGGGAGTTGACCAGGATGTTGGAGGGTTTGATGTCTCGGTGCATAATGTGGTGTTTCGAGTACAGATAAGTCAAGCCACCGAGCGTCGCTTCTGCAATCTTGCCTAGCACGTCGACGCGGATCGGACCGAACACTCTGGATACTCTGTCGAGAGATCTGCGAACCCGTCAGCGGCAGCTCGCTGATTGCCAGTCTCACATGATTTTGGGCTTACCCGACGTCCATGTATTCCATGCACATGATGACATCGTTGTTGCTATTCAGGAATGCGCCGTAGAACTTGACAATGTAGTCAGAGTTGCACCCGTGCATGATCTGCAATTCCCGGACAATACGCTTCCGCATCTCCTTTTTGGCCTCAACGTGGATCACCTGCGATATCGTCAGTGCCAAGTCAAGTGCAGAGGAAGTGAAGTCGGACCTTGCGCGCCATGACGGTGCCTGTGTTGAGGTGCTTGACCTTGCTGACAGTGCCGCCGTTTCCAGAGCCAAGCTCCTTGAGAATCTCAAGGTCCTCTGGCCGCAGGTCGAGCTTGTACTCGATGCCAATCTCCAGCTGCCCGTCCTTGTTGTCATCACGGCCCGACTCCATGTCGGGTCTGCTGGTCTCAGCAGTCGGCGGCGGTCGCGGGGCGGCAGGCGTCAAGGCCAGGCCCTTGACGTTCTTGCGCTTCATGGAGCGCGGAGCAAACGGATCGGCCATGGTGGGCGATGGGCTTCAAGGCGGGGCGTGCTGAGCTATGGGTCGTCGGTGAGCCAGGATCGGGTTCGGGCTGGCTCAGCTCAGAGGCGACGGTGTCATGCCCTGGCGCAGATCGACGGCAGACAGCGAGCTTGCGGTCGAGGGAGATGAAGCTGATGAAAGAAGAGAAAGAGGCTTGGCAGGAGATATGTCTAGGGAGCTCGATGCCGCGCGAGTCGTTGGCAGTGGAGGGGTTATTAATAGCGTCCGTTGTGGCGCTTCAGTCGAAGGTTTGACTCTAGAGTTCTGGACCCTGAACCAAACGTTGGGCACACGCAGGACAAGCAGCGTCTCAGACGGTGACGATAGCCCTTGAAGCGAGGCCAAGACTTACGAACGAGAACAGGCGCAGACAAAGGCGACTTGTGGCGGAAAAATGCCTCTGAACTGGCCACAGTCGTGCCGCGCAAGTGGTCGAGCGACTCGTGGGGTCCGTGTGAGAATGGCCGCAGCGCTCGGCGCCTGTGCAGCCCGAGGTGGGGTTACGTCGAGGTTTCAGTGCAAGACCTGGAAAACGTGACGGCGGCCGCTGCCGCTGGCGTATCACTCAGAAGGGAGGGTCTCCATGGAGTCGCAACTGAGAGGCCCGAGTCACTCCACTGGAGAGACCCGTCCAGATGGAACGAGAGGCCGCCTTGACAGCTGGCCCACTGTAAGCAGTCGTAACTCGGGACTCTGGCAGACTCTGAGATACATGCAGGGGGCAGAGTTCCGTGATGTAAAGTAAAGAAGAGTTGCGTCACCTTGAGTGCATTATACACCTTAGCAGATGTACACGTGGATTTTTAGTCCTGTTCCAGACGATCTTCTGTGACAGCGCCTTCTCATCTTACGGCTCTGTTTCAACATCCAGAAATGCTTCGATATGTGCTGCATAATACCGAATGGAACCGCAAATTACATGCCTGCAATGTCTTCACCACAGATAACACATATTGCAATAGGATGCCAATAAAGAAAGATATTGGGCCTGTTGCCCAACGTAAATAACACCCAAGAGAAGGGCTCACCCAATGAAGCAGGCGATGGTTTCATAAGCGCTTGGGCAGTACGCCACGAGTCGGCAGTCGTGCTCAGCACCCAATAGGCACGCTACAGGCTCTCAAGGCAGCTCACATTGCCCATCTAAGGAATGCTGGCAGCGGCAAGCTTATGCAGGAGACGTGTGTACGGCACGGGATAGGCGGAGGGCCTACGGAGTATATTTGGTGCCGCTTCTTAGCAGCCAGTAACAAACAGCCTGCTACTGGCTCTGCCCCTTAAACCTTGATGCCCCCAAGGCGCCTGCGCACGGCATCAAGCAGTTTCGCAAAAGTACATGAGCTTCTGTCTTGGCAACAAATAGACTGCTCTGCCAATACGATGACAAATACTCAAGCGTATTCCAGACACGGGGACAATCACAATCAGGCGACTCAAACTGGGCTGCGCAAAGTTCAATCGTTCGAACTTCACCAAGACTGCAAGAACTGGCGCGATTCGGAATAATCGTAATTCAAGAAGATCTACATTCATATATGGCCAAATCCTGTGTAATGCCACCCTTATCTCTTCCTGGGCTTCTGCTTTCGGCTAAAGTCGTCATGCTCTGTTGTCGAACGCGGCCAGAATCGTTGCGTGCTGCATTTCCAGCGACTGCAGCTGTCCTCTTGCCCATTTCCCCTGTTCAACCTCTCTCTTGCTTGCCCATCCCCAGTCTTGATGCTCATTGGGGTCGAGCTTGACAGCGGCGCTGATGGCGTCCTTGCTTTCAGCTGGACCCAACTCAAAGCCCTCGACCACTTCGACCTCGAAGGTGAATTTGCGCCATGTGAAGCCGGGCTTTATACCGTCGCAAATGTCCACCTCATCCACAAACTTTTTGATGCGGCGCAGATGTAGCCCCGTCTCCTCTCGCAGTTCTCTTGCCAGTGAGTGCAAGACGGTTGGGTCTTGTTGCGCCTCGCAGGTGCCGCCAGGGATCTCCCACATCAATGGGGCAAAATCACTCGCAGCTCGCTGAATGAGCAGGACCTGGTCGCCACTAAACACGACGGCGCCGACAATGAGCCCCAAGATGGAGGCATTGACGTGCAGATAGTCCGCGATAGAGACGTTGTAGGTTGCCAGGGAAGGTGGGAAGAGAAGAGTATCTGGCGCCAAAGTCGTGACGGAGTCGCGAGACTGAATCGTCATTGTCCCTGCGTCTTCAATCGGATATATATATCACTCGGAAAAGGGCACTGAGAAAGTAGAAGTTTGAGCAATAAGGCCTTTGATTGCCCCAGGCTACTTATAAAAGCGAGGTCGAAAGTGGGAGCCTGCTGGCCTAGGCAGTACAACTGAAGCCTGCACCGGTGTGAGTCAGACAAGTAGACATCTTGCATGCAAGCTAGCTCTTTACTAAACGCTGGGAAGCAATTGGTAACTTGTTCAAAATCCTCAGACTCGACATCTGTGACTTGCGCGACCGCATTCCCCCGGAAGAGCTGAGCGACTCGACTGAAGCCGGGGGACTACCGCACCTTGGGCTAATTGTGATACTTCACAAATCCCCAAATCGGCTGAAGGAGCTTGACAAGGGAAAGCGAGGCGGTCGATAGGCTCGCGGCAAGTTGACAGACTGGATTGGGTGGTTTCAACGGCCACCGACTTGTTGCTTGAGAGGCGTCGCCATATTACGTAATCTGACTGGGCGGATCAGCAATTCCTCCGCGCCCCTGCCACGCGCGACGAGGCTGAAGCTACGAGTGCGACTCCAAAAAATCAGTGATCTGAAAGGGAGATCGCTGCACAACCTTCGCATCTCTCCCACAACCTCGGCGGGGGTCGCTTCCTTGAGTCCTTCTTCACCTCGACATCTTCAATTACGCTGGCAGGACAGCGTTGCGAAGCCATCGATTCTGCGAGCGGCCGCGATAACTCTGACTTGCATCGTGTGCTGCAGCGCACCGACAACCCACGGCCACGATGAGCAACACAATGCGTGATCTGATATCGGGGGAGGCCGAGCTGGATGACGACGAAGACGACGAGTCATTTGACGAGGAGACTGGGGAAGAGCGGCGCAGACGAACCAAGGGTCCCCGCTTCGAAGATTCTAGCGAGGAGGAAGAAGACGATGACGACGAGGAGGAAGCGCGAAAGGTGCGTCAAGTGCTTCTGTGCTCATGTGGCAAGTTTTGCTGACCGACGTGCATCTGTAGATCCGCGAAGGTTTCATCGTCGATGAGGACGAAGAAGATGAAGAAGAGAGGGAAGGGTCCGATGGCGAACGACAGGTAATCAAGAGAAAACGGGAACATCGTGACCGTGAAGAAGAGGAGCGCCTAGACGAGGATGATTTGGAGCTCATAGGCGAACAATTTGGGGAACGGCCAAAGCCGCAGACCCAGGTAAGCCCACCCTCTACAGGCAATGCGCCTCGTTATGCTAACCAGCTTTTCCGAAGTCCAAGTTTAAGCGGCTTAAGCGTGGCCATCGTGGCGAAGACGAGCCAGCCAACGAGCGCCGAGGTCTTGAGGAGATCTTCTCCGACGAAGACGAAGACGCAGCCGAGCAGCGACCGTATGGGCGTTCCAACTTCCGTGCCCAGGCCGACGAATTCGACGACTTCATCGAGGAGGACTTCCCCGAAGACGAAGATGAGCGCATACGCCAACTTGAAGATGCTGAGGTGGCTCGCCCCCGAGATCGAGGTGTTGGGACTGTTGTCGACACCACAGGCTTGGATAAGGATGCCTTGGACGACATGGAAGCCATCTTTGGTAATGGTGAAGACTACGATTGGGCTCTCCAGCTCGAGGAAGAAGAGGAAGACCGCGAGAGAGAGGAGCAGGCCATTGAGCTCAAGGACGTCTTTGAACCCTCGCAGCTCAAGGAAAAGCTTCTCACCGACGAAGATAACGAGATTCGCTTCACCGACGAGCCCGAGCGATTCCAGCTGGATCGCAAACCCTTCAAGCACATGCAGCTTTCGGCAGAGCAGTTTAAGGAGGAGGCACGATGGATTTCGAATCTGCTTTGGCCCAAGAAGGGCCTCGCACAAGAGCTTCAAGTTCCCTTTGGCAAGGCCGTTGGCAAGGTGCTCGAATTCTTCATCGTCGATGAGGTCGAGGTGCCCTATGTCTTCCAGCACCGCAAAGACTACCTCCTCCACTCCAAGAAGATTCGAAGATCGACCCGCGATGACCCCGATGGACCCGACTACTCCATTCAATCCGACAAGCTCCTGAACCAAGACGATTTGTGGCGAATTCTTGAGCTGGATATCAAGTTTCGCTCGTTCGTGGACAAGAGAAACTCCCTTGAAAAGACATACGACAGCCTCAAGGCTCTCGATGTGGAGGACCCCATGGTGGTGGAGCTGATCCCCGAGGCGACAACAATGGAAGAGCTGCAGGATTTGCAAGACTATCTGCAGTTTCAGTACGGTCCAAAGCTCAAGGATCTGGCAGCCATGGCTGGCAATGTTTCGCAGACGAAACGGCCTGGCTCTAAGTCAACGTTACTTGAGCGTGTTCGCAATGGCAAGGCGTACTACTTCGTCAAGGCATACGGCATCTCGGCAGATCAGTTGGCTAAGAATGCTCTGCGCCAGGGGAAGAAGATCACACCAGATGACGACGATCAGTACCCAATGGATCTGGCCGACAGCCTCATCGATGACAACTTCAACACCAGTGACCAGGTCATACATGCTGCGCGGCAGATGTACTCAGAAGAACTGTTTGCCTGTCCCCGGCTGCGGAAATACTTCCGAAACTCATACTACCAGGCGGCGGAGATAAGTTGTCGGCGAACGGACAAGGGGCTACGCAAAATTGACGATTCGCACCCATACTACGAGATCAAGTACCTGCAAAATCAAGCGATCGCCGATCTGGTCCAAGAGCCGGAGCTCTTCCTCAAGATGATTCGAGCCGAGGAGGAGGGCTTAATAGAGATCAAGGTCGACATGCCGCCGCAATATAACTTTCGTCGTCAGCTCTACCAGGAGTTTGAGTCGGAGAACTTCAGCGACCGCGCAGAGCAGTGGCGCGAGGAGCGAAAAAAGGTCGTTGACCATGCCTTCCCGAAGCTGGAAAAGATTGTTGTCAAGAACGTTAAGGAAGTCATCCGCACGTTCTGCCAGGATGAGGTCCTCAAGATGTGCCGGCAAGAGTTCTACAGGAAGCTCGATCAGGCGCCTTACAAGCCGAAGGGGATGATCCTGGGCACGACGCCCCGAGTCTTGACCCTGTCGAACGGGATGGGAGATCCCAACCGCGACCCCATCTGCTGGGCCTGGGTGGAGGAAGATGGCCGCGTACTGGAGCAAGGAAAATTTGTCAACCTAGCCCGAGATGAAGCCCAGCGGGAGGACTTTGTGGAGCTCGTGCGGCGCCGTCGCCCTGATGTCATCGGCGTCAGTGGTTGGAGCGCGGACACGCAGAAGATGATCCGCGATCTGGAGAGCCTCGTGAGCGAGAAGGGGCTCATGGGTCCCGAGTTTGACGATCCCGAGACGAACGACTACCGCACGGAGCCGTTGGAAGTGGTTATCGTCGATGACGAGGTTGCACGCCTGTACAAGGACAGCCCACGAGCTCTCGCTGAGCACCCATCGCTCAACCCTGTCACCAGATACTGCATTGCGCTTGCGCGTTACATGCAGAACCCTATGAAGGAATACGCTGCGCTGGGCAAGGACATCGGGTCGCTCTCTTTTCATCCTTGCCAACATATGCTGCCCCAGGACAAGCTGATGAGGTATTTGGAGTCTGCCATGGTCGACACGGTCAACATGGTTGGCGTCAACATAAACGATGCCATGACCGACACGTACACGGCGAATCTCTTGCCCTACGTCGCCGGCCTGGGGCCGCGAAAGGCCACGAGCGTGGTCAAGGCCATCAATGCCAATGGCGGCGCTGTCAACACCAGAGATGAGCTCGTTGGCGACCCCGACAGCGGCAAGCTTCCCGTGGTGGGCCCCAGAGTCTGGAACAATTGTGCCAGCTTTCTGTACATTGACTACGATGCGACAAACCCATCTTCGGACCCGCTGGATAATACGCGTGTTCACCCTGAAGACTACGAGCTTGGTCGGAAGATGGCTGCTGACGCCTTGGAGTTGGATGAGGAGGACGTAAAGGCGGAGACGGACGAGAACGGCCCCGGAGCCATTGTCCGGAAGCTATTCAAGCAAGATGAGCAGGAGCGTGTCAACGAGCTGGTTTTGGACGAATACGCAGACCAGCTGTTGAAGAACTTCAACCAGCGGAAGCGGGCTACTCTCGAGGCAATCAGCGCCGAGCTTCAAGCCCCTTACGAGGAGCTCCGAAGAAGCTTTGCGAGCCTGAGCCAGTCCGAGATCTTCACGGCATTTACAGGCGAGACCAAAGACTCCCTGTGCGAGGGCATGATTGTGCCCGTGAATGTGCGACTCGTTCGGGACGACTTTGCCATTGTGAAGCTGGACTGTGGTATCGAGGGCAGGGTGGAGGCACACGAGGTGACGAGCCGCGCCTCGGTCAAGGACGTCTTGAGCACGGGGCAGACGGCGCAGGCCAAGATTCTGGAGATGAACTACAAAGACTTCTTGGCCAAGCTGTCGATGCGGGAGGACTCGCTCCGCATTCCGTACAAGCGGCCCATCAACTTTGGCCGAGACGGCTGGGACTACGCGCTCGAGTCAAAGGACAAGGATGAACTGCGCGAAAAGGACAAGACGACGGGGCGCACGCAACGAGTCGTCAAGCACCCGAACTTTAAGCCGTTCAACTCTGTACAGGCGGAGGAATACCTGGGATCACAGCCGCCCGGCGAGGTGATTGTTCGACCCTCATCCAAGGGCAACGACCACCTCGCCATCACCTGGAAGGTTGCCGACAACGTCTATCAGCACATTGACGTGCTGGAGATGCAGAAGGACAATGAATTTTCGGTGGGCAAGCTGCTGCGCGTGGGTGGCAAGTATACATACAGCGACCTTGACGAGCTGATTGTGGACCACGTCAAGGCCATGGCCCGCAAGGTGGAGGAGCTCATGCGTCACGACAAGTACCAGAATCGGTCTCGAGGCGAGACGGGTGAGTCAATGCCTCGTCATGTATGCTGGAGACGGGCAGATGCTAACGAAATGTAGAGAAATGGCTAACGACGTACATCGATGCCAACCCGAATCGATCGGCCTACGCGTTCTGCATCGACACGAAGCACCCCGGATACTTTTGGCTGTGCTTCAAGGCGAGCCGGGCGGCGCGGGTCATTGGGCTACCGGTGCGAGCCATCCCGCAGGGGTTCGAGCTCAAGGGGTATCAGTATCCTGACATGCGGGCGCTGTGCAACGGCTTCAAGCTGCGGTACCAGAATGAGTTTTCGAAGATGGGGCTTAAGTGATTGCAGACACTGGAAGTGTGGGAGAATGCTGGAGTGGGCTACTGTGTCTAGCTGATCAAGAGACCTGGGGCGGACGGGGCCATTGGGATAGGGAAACACATGAGCTTATGTTGTATATTATTGCTACTTACTTGTCTACTCGACGCGGAATGGAGGGGAAGAAAGCGCGGCTGGCCACAAAAAATGCAGACTGGTAGACTGGCACAACCCAAATAGAAGCCATGGACAACAGGGTTGCGGCTCTGTTACATTGTTACATGATAGGCCGGAGTCTCCTTGTGCTGCCTGACAAGGTCTAGTATGTCTTTTCACCGTTCTAGACATGCTGTCCTTTCTACTCACATCAAACCACCTTCTTGGTCGGTAGCAAATTGAACGAGCCAATGTCTCTTCCTAGCATTTCCGAAAGCGCCAGTCGCGTGACCAGCGACATGTTCAGCTCCTACGGCCAGAGGCAGCGGCGGCGGCTGGCAATTGGCGAAACGCTCGCAACTCTGAAGAATGGTAGGCGTCAGTTGTGTTACACGGCATACATGCAAAGCCGACTGATCAGATAGTTGCTCACTGTGTTAGGCCGTGGCAACGAGTTTGTGATGGAAGAGAAGAGAAGCCTCGAGCCCTCGAGCGAAGCCGGCTTAACAGCCCACCAAGGCCGGGCCATGGCGGCCTGGGCGGAACTACAGCCCGAACGCTGGAGAACGTACGGAGTACGGCAGTCTCGCATCGGCTGCGCCAGGCCGGGAACCATGTTGCACCACACCCGCATTGTCACGCCGGGACGCCGTATCGATAGCACACTGACCGCCCCAAGACACTGGGCATTTCCCTCCTTCCTACCTTTTCTTTCTCTTTCCCTCTCTTCGGCTCGTCGAGGGTTGTTCCCCGACGCACCCCTTAACAATTAGGGGGTTAACCCATACGCTACCTAGCCGGGGCACCTGCCCCTACTTTTCATTACTGTACCCAGTCCGCAACCGGCCCGATATCAAATCTCCTATTACCTGCTCTCGACGCCTAGTACAGCTTATATACCGTCGAGGATTTCTGTCGTGCGAATTCACGATTCTCTACAAGTCCGAGCCAGTTCCGATGGATTGTACCTATGTCGAGTGGGGTGACATTCGCCCTTATTCGCGCAGCAAGAATGTTTATTTTCAATACAGATTGGTCACTAGATCAAGGGATGTAAAGTGCAACTGCGTACAGCGCTGTCATTAACGCTGTAGGCGTGGGACTGATCGTCTCTCACAGTCTTAGAGGCCGCCCGAGCTAGAGGCTATCATATACACCTCATCGGACCTCCTCTTGATTTCATTGGGTCTGTTGACAATGACAGGTCATCAGAGCAAGAGAAGCCATCGCTCCCGTAAGGGCCTCGAAGGACAAAAGTAGCCTAGCCGATGATGCCACTGGCGAAGCAGAGGTTTTGGGCAATTTAGCGTCAGCGTCAGCAACAAACAGATGCTGTAAATGACTTTAAGCTCTGAAGAGAGCATAGTAGGTCATATTGACTATAGGTGGCGTAGAATGAGTGTAAACGCCCGTTCATCCGCCAAGATCCGAAACTTTGGCGAACTTGATGTTGAAAAGCCAATGTCTTGCATCAATTCTCCACTCCCAGTCACTGTCCAGGCCTACTCTCCGTATCGAGTAGTCGACCCACCAACTGCCCCCACCCTCCCAAGCGTTACCGGTATTTGAATACACTCGGTATACTGGCATTCCACGACTGTCCTTTCCAGCTGACTGGAACAAGAAGCACGAAGAAATGACATCTGGAGAAAATGTAACATCCGTGCTGCCGCCGATCCGGAACCCTGATAGATTTTTGCCGACATTTGGAGCATGTATCCTGACCATTCTGCCGCCGTGATTGTCCCCGTAGCTGTAAGGAGAAAAGGTGAAATGCCTTCCGTTTTTCGTGTGATGGATGACTTGTCTGGAGTTCTTGCCCTCATCCACACACTTCCAGTCCCAGTCTTCCTCAACCATGCAGTACCGCTCGTTCCACTGCATAGGCCGATCCCTCCAATCTTTCATCTGGGTAAAGGGTATATAATCCTCCATACCCAGGATGCTTCCCATCTTGGCTGAGTTCTCGGGGGTCTGCGCATAGCATGCCTTTTCAGCCGGGGTCCATGCCGATTCGGGTGTCGAACCCTCGTCAGCTTGGACATTTTCGACAACGGCGTCGTTGGGCGTTGCGAAGTTGATAGTCATTTGTTCGACAGCCGACATGATGGCTTGGTGGGATGTTGTGGGTTTGAGTTTTCGAGGTTATGATCGAATCAATATCTGCTGATTGAACTCTAAGGGTTTGAGAAGCTCAAGGCCCTTTTATAGTGAGTCTACAGGTCGCTCGCAGTAACCGTTAATGTCTGTAAATACGTAACAGCATATAACTCGGCAAGACGTCAATGATGCGTTCATTCGACTGACATCACAACTGTCTCAGTCTCTCCCTCGCATGTTGGAAACAGTACTTGGCAGATGCCACGTCGGCAACTGTCTGATCGGCGCCATGGATGGCCACTGCGAAATCTGTGATCTTCCGTCCAGGTCTTTCGGGGCCGAGATGCATCCACAGCTCTGGCCCGAAGCCTCAAACAGCCGCTGCAAGACGACAATGATTATCATCGACGGCCAACGGCAATGGTCAAAAGACACCACGATGCAGGCAAAGCCATCGCCAAATGACGATACGTTGCTTTATAATACTGCAATGCGAATGGCCATGTGTCGGCCGATGTACTCCTAAGGAGCATCATTGATACTGGCAAGCATTCCTTCTCTGTGAACCCGTGTCATTCGAGAACGTCTTTGGTGCTGGTTTGGCCGATTCTGTCGGTAGAGCGAATTGTTGCCGATCGGATGACGGTTGCGACGTTGTATCAGCCTTGTGTCACACGTAATGGGCACATAAATCGGAATTTGTGGCTGGCTGAAATCCGGCACCTTTGACAAGCAAATACACCACGCATCCTCAGCCAGTCACAAGGACAAATCGGCGTTGCTTGGTGGCAGGGTGGCCTGTCGTTTCCAAAGGGCTTACCGCATAAGTTGCCAAACACAGCAATAGATACACGAGAATCGACATCAATGATGCGTCGATATTCCTTTGATGCCGATATGAGAATTTCGGCATCATCCGTACTTACCGTACTTATCAAGGGCTGTGGCGATGTGGTAGCAGTGTGCAGTGCATATCAAATAGGAGCATCGTACTGATCAGGTAAGGTGCCAAATTGTCGCCGCGGAGGAGGCCGAAGCAACCGAAATAGACAGCCCCCAGACCTTGTCTCGTCTAATGTGAGGACCGCACATCGACTTTTCGGACGTCACTGGCATCATCAAGCCTGAAATTCCCCGATGTTTGCATGTCTCATCCCTGGGTGAGCTCGTCCGGTTGTGCCTGGTTTACACCCCGGCACGTATTGAAGAGGCACGAACAGCATTCCCCCATATGACCAAGTATATGGATTGTGTCGAACGCCAGTTCCAAGGCTGCGGAGCAGACTCGCCAATCACGGCCTTTGATAACGCCACAATAGCAGTCAAGATCACGGAGTTGATCCAGAAAATGGCGGGAACACCAGCGCGAGATTGCGCTATTGCCATTAGAAGAGTAGCACCAAGCATTGAAGGACTCTTGTCCGGTCAAACTAATGCATTATAGATGCTGCCGACAGACAGCACACTTATGAAGTTGCACGTTGCAACAAATGCAACCGACAGGTTGCTCATGTGTATACTTGGATTATACAGTACACTTTGCAATAAAGGCAAAGCACATGGCGGCAACCTGCGGGCGTAGTGTCACAAGATTCATCATCATGTCTTGAGTATGTCAACCAAAATAGAAGCCATTGACAACGGGGTTGCGGCTCTGATAACATGATAGGCTGGATTTTCCTTGTGCCACCTGACAAAGTCCAGTATGTATATGTTTACGGTTCTAGGCATGCTGTCCTTTTCACTCATTTCAAATCACCTTCTTGGTCAATAGTAAGGCGGATACGCATACAGTAAAGACACCTCTTTCCCGCAGTTTCGAAAGCGCCCATCGCGTGATCGGCGACGTCGTCAGTTCCTAAAGCCAAAGGCGGCGGCGGCGGCTTGGTATTGTTGAGATGACGCTGCCAGGGCCGGAAGAGGCAGGCGGACGTCAGTGCTGGGTCCAGATAATGGCACAAAGGGATCGCCGCAGAGAAGATCATGTGGTCTGTCCACTTTGTTGGCATCTGGGCGGGGGCCGTCTATCACCGAGGGGAAAGGCCTCGAATGAGTCAGTTACGGAGGGCCCACGGAGCCGATAGACAGAGCTCGTTATCTGGACCTTGGGTCTCCGAGGGCGACGTGCGGAGCTCCGGCGACATCGGACCGGCTCGACGAGGCCACGAGACTGCTCGAGTCGGCAGGGGTCCGATATCGTGCGTGGAAACTCAACAGAATCCCTTGCTAATTAGCACCCCTGCGGTACCCCATACCCCGCAATCGGGCGCGCGCCGCGTGGGCGTCTAGAGTACCGGCTACCTACCTGCCTGGCGCCGTTCGGGCAGGGGGGCTCGTGCTAGACGCTTCCACTGCAGTGATGGGAGCAGCGCAGCACTGGCGGTGTCAACGTCACGGCCCCTCCAGCGGGCAGGGGTTGGAGGCCCACAGGCCCTCCCTGCCTGCGGGGCGGAGATGGAGCAGCAGCGCAGGCAGTGCAGGGCCCAGGCTGCCCAGGTGCTAGGCCAGGGTAGCTCCCGTCAGGTGAGGTGGGCTGTTGCCGCAAGCAGACGACAGAGTCGACCGAGGCCATTGACGGAATAGGTGCTCCAATTGCGCAAGTGGCACTGCAATTGCGGGCGCGATACCTGGCGGTGATGGAATTGACGAGATGGATACGTGTCGAAAGGCCATCGCGGATCAATTGGCACGGCCCCTTGCGAAGCCACTGTGGGACGCCGTGAGGAGAGCGTTTGCGTCAGTTCGGGGGCGGCCACAGGTCACGCGATGAGTGACGCTGCGGGTGCCGGAGCCAATCTGGCCCCATCCCGCTGTTTGCTGGCCCCAACTGAATCTACCTCCCGGCGGACTTGGTTGAATTGACAAGATAGATAGAGACGGATGGTCAATGGCGGGAGCAAGAGGCCATTCCGCGAGTCCCTGGCGTCATCTGGCATGGACGTCGACTGCCAGTGATAAGCCGAGACGCCGTCGTCAATAGCCCCAACTATGGCGACAGGGCCCCTCATCTTCAGTCAATCGCTTCCATTCTCCTCAGTGTCTCCGTACGAGTAATAAGGCAAGGCAGGAAGGTGCTCCGAAGGTAGTGCGCTGCAAAGCAAGCAGGTACCGGCCCAGACTCGCCCAGCGATGACTCGACCGAGCTGATTGGCCCCGTCATGCCACCCGCCCCCGGCACTCGCGTGACACCTCTGTGTATAATACCACAGCTTCCCCGTCCCCAACTCCGAGCTTCCATCATTCCTCTCTTCCATCAATCCATCCATCCATTCATCCAATCTTCTTCCTTTCATCGGTCCAAACAATCTTGAACCATCACGACCTTGTTCCTCGAGGCCATATCTTGCCTTGACGATCATCAACGACGGGCACACTGCTGCACCTTCCTTGACACAACCACTGCTCCTCCTCACGCATACCTCTCTCCCAACCAGCTCACGAAGTCCCTCTTCTGTCCCCAAGGATAACACTTCTCTTCCATCTACTCTACGCCCCTTCAATAGTAAGTTTGCTTGGGGCTCACCAGCCCATCCCATCCCTGCATGTCCGGCGATGCATCCTGCAGGGGACGTTGTTGCTGTCTGTGACAGCCGAGCTGCGTCGCCATTAAGATGGCGTCACGTACCTCAATGCTTGCATTAGCATCATCCAGCGTCAATGCCATCATTCATGAACATGAGCTAACACCACGTCTCCAGTGACTCGCTCCCACAAGGCCAACGACCGTGACCACAAGGCTCTTGCCAGCGGCACTGCCGGTCCCGCTGAGCATCTCCCCCGCTTCTTTGCCAAGACCGGCCATCTCGATGTCGACCCCAAGAAGATCAAGAAGGACGGTGGCGGCAAGGGCAATTGGTATGAACCCTCTCAGCTATCCATCAGCCTTCTTACTTACACGGCTCGATAGGGGTAACATGGGAGACGAAGTCATGGACGAAGACTTCCGCTTCGTCAATGCGCGCCGTCGCTCCAACAGCAGCACCTTCTCTCATCACATTGGAGACTTCAAGACCAAGTTCGAGGTGAACGAGCCTGAGCCGGTCTTTGAGGAATCCGTCCATGGCCCCGTCGACGAGAACGGCGAGGAGTTGTCCAAGTCGGACACATCTGAGAGCGGCGTCTCGTCTACTTAGACAATGAGACGTCGTGCCCACCTGGACCTTGATAGTCATGTCTAATGATTGGATCTTCCAATGACACGGCCGCCGCATATAAATGAACGAAATCAACACATGAACATTTGCTTTTTCTTTTGGCTTGGGAGTATGGAGGGACGACGGGTTTGCGGTACCGACATGCGGCTGGCTCATGGAAGGGTGTATCAGGAACGGAGTTTGATGACAGGACCCCTTCCTCTTGACTATTACGGCCTGGGTGGACATGATTGGCTTTGCACCGCGGTTTGCCGGCGGGCAAATATGTATTATTGTATCATCATCATACCACGTTGCCAGACGACGTTGGTCAACAGCTGCAAATGGAACAGACACATTGACAGCCGCTATCAGTGGTGTTTTCAACGAGTGGTGATAATTTACCTGGCTCACGGCAGGCGGGCACAGCAACAGCAACGGCAGGGCGGGCGCCCACCTCTGTCTGCGCAACCCCCCCTCCCGCCGGCCCCTCAGTAGAGAGTTTCAAGGAGCCGAGCCATCTTCAATTGCGTACGCTGCACAGTGGGACACGGAATGACGGAGTGCGTGTAGGGATGGCATCACTTGGCTCGTCGCTACATAACTGGCTGGGACCCCGCTCCGCCGCACACCAGTGACACCATCTCCACGAAGGGCGCTGTGGCGGGCTGCCTATCGCCTGCCATCCAATGTCGGCAGCTGGCGCGATACCGACGTGGGGCCGATGGAAAGGGTGATGGCTGGGCCCGATGCTGCGAGGTGCATGCGCTCTGCAGATTGATGTGCTGTAGTGATGCATGAGCGACGGGACGTCACATAGGTACGAAGCAGTTCGTATGTGCAGTGAAGTAAGTATACTTGCTTGCTCGACAGCTTCAGGGGCCTAGGTAGATTGCGGTTGCTCAAGGTGAGGCCCGCAGACCGAGGGCAATCTGCCGCCAAGGCTGAGGTGGTCCGTGCATGTGTGGGGGCGTCGCAATCGAGCGACGACGACGCCGCTTATCGTAAAATCTGGCAAGGGAGAGTCAGCACCGCTACCGTTCCGTCGGCTCGTACATATCACGACACGCGCAAACGACTGACGACGGCGACAACGAACAGCTCCGGCACCTGTCCAGGAGTAACTAGCCTGCTTGCGCGATCTGTGACGACGCATTGTGTCGCAATTGCGTGCTGCGGAGGTGCGCAACCAACGCGCGAGAGGAACTTCCTCGCCTCGAGGCGCCAGGCTGAGCCAGCACACGGCGAGCTTCATCATGGCGCTGCCGCCCGCCTTTCACGAGTCCCTCCCTTGTACGTCCTTGGCCGACTTGCAGCTTGCGCCCGACAGCATCTGACTCTTCACAGACATCGACCCCGAGCCCTCGCCCGCTGCCCTCGCCGCCGCCCGCGCCCTCATAGCCGCCGAGCAAAGCACCTCGTCACCACCTCCCCTGCCCTCGCAACGAGAGCCCTCATTCTCCCCCGCCATCGCCGCCGAGCTCGAGCGCGTCGCCTCGCAAACGCCCCTCGCTCCGCTCCCCACGTCGCGCTACGAAGCCCAAGAACTCCCACCCCCGTCCGAGTCGTCAGCCGCGACGCTCCGCCCCGTGCTGGACCGAGCCTACGTCTCGGCCGCCTACCTCGCCTCGCGCAACCAGAACCTGTCGCTGCTCGATGCCCACGGCGCCCGCGCCTGGCTGCTGTCCAACTACCACCTCGAGGAGTCGCTGAAGCGCACCGAGAAGGAGCTGGCCGACGTCAAGCGCGAGATGGACGAGGTCAATTACCGCCGCGCGCGCAGGCAGGAGGACGTCAAGGCCGAGATGCTCATGCTCGAGGATATCTGGCGCAAGGGGGTGGGGCGTGTCCTGGAGACGGAACTGGCCGTCGAGGAGCTCAAGGCTCAGATACGCGAGGAGGTCAAGAACAGAAGCGCCCAGGTGGCTTCATCTTCGTGATACAATGCGTCATTTGACATGATAGAAGCACATCGGTTGGACATACACAGGACGTCGCTCTAGAGCCTCGAAACAAGCATAACCAAGGATATGTGCTGCAACATTACCCAAAGAAAGTCCGGTCACGGCGCTTAAAATTATTAATTTACGGCTCACTTTTTTGGAACCGCGGCTCATCATGCGACTAAGTGACTCCACAGTGAAGTTCAACAGCGCAAGGGCAGAGTAATGATTCAAACAAGGTATCTGCTAAGTAACCATGTCTTTTGTCAGAAAAGCGAGGGTGGTGGGGGTGTGATATTCCTCTCCAAAACGCCGACTCAAACCCATACAAGCCCGTGGAGCAGTCGTGCCTACTACACCTACAAAGTCACATCGTGATGCAGCCCCACCAAATGCTCATCCCTACCCTGCCTGCCAAACATCATCTGTGCTCGTCGGCCACGTCTGAGACCATGGCGATGACGCTCCTGCGCGTCACTTCATCCCCGGTGTAAAGGATCCATCTCCTCCACTCCCGACTTGACGCCTTGGTATCTGGTCCGTCGGAGGATGCCTTCGACTGGGCCTAGCAGCCTCTGGAACGCATTCTTGCCCAGCGTTGCCACCTTGACCTCCGACGAGGCCACGACACTAGCGGCTCGCGGTGCATCATTGAGCAACGCCAGCTCACCAAAGAAGTCTCCCTTCTTATAATCCAGCACCTTGTTGCTGGTGTCGCCCTTGTAGGCGCCGGCCTCTCCGCTCTCCAGTAGGTAGAACGAGTGCCCAGGATCTCCCTCCTTGATGATGATCTCTCCAGGGGCAAACTTTTGCGTCTCCAGAGCGTCGGCAATCTTGGAGCGCTCGTATGGCGTCAGAGAGGAGAGGAGAGGCACCTCCTCCAAGAAGCTCTCGTACATTCGCCTCCTGGCGAACGTTGACTCCATCAGAATACGGCGAAACGTGATGCGGTCCAGGGCCCATAGGGTACATGGAGCTTCCACAGATATGACAGTCGCCGCGCGAGGCGCGTTGTACATAAGCGCAAGCTCGCCAAAGGAGCCGCCGGCCTGGATGTTGCCAACATTTTCGCCCAGTCCGTCGGGGCCAGGCTGAATGGTTCCGCTCGGGTTTACATGAACGTCAAAGGAACCCTTTTCTACGACGTAGAAGAAGTCGCCAGCATCGCCCTGGCTGATGACCTACCAATCCATGTTAGTCTCTGGTCACAAAGAGCATGCTTACACAGCTACAGAGAGCCAGCCGGTGGGTTACATACCTTGATACCCTTGGCAGGTATCTGCTTCTCTACTAGCGCCCCAAGAATCTGCCCACTTTGCTCCTCGTCCAGGTGGCTGAAGAGAAAATTTCCCTGTATGGCGCGTTTCAGTCTCTCAAGCTGCTCTGGTGTCTTCTCATGAAACGGTGGCGACCAATTATCATTATTGTCCGCATTAGGCTTCAGAGACTCGGCCGACACGGAGGTCCGGCGCGCGAAATTGTACTGGGCGGGATAGCTATCCGGGTTGGGGGGGCTGCGGACGGTGGGAGGAGTGTCGCCTCTTGCGTCACCTCCGAACGTTCCCGAGAAGTTCAGACCCGAACCACCGCCAAAATTGCCAGAGTTCGGTGAGCCAATTGTGTCATTCTCATCTTCTTCCACGACACGATGCATCACGTTGGACTCGGCATGGGATCGGTCGCCTCCGAAGGGGTTCGAGTTGGCCCCGAAGGGACTTGTAAATGGGCCAGACATGCTGCGCTGGTGAATAATCGAATGGGATATGGTTCGAGCTTCAAATCTCTCGCAACACTGGATTGTGGAGCTGCTCGTTCGATAGCTGGGTCCGCGATGAGGATGTCGACCGAAAACTGCGAGCGTGTAACACAAGCTCGCCTGGCTAGCTACAGGCTTTGATCTAGTTCTTGGTAAGTGACAAGTCGGCGCAGTGGCGAGCAGAGTGCGGGGGGAAACGTGGGATGGTGTCGGGGGAGATGTGGCTCGAGCTTTAGTTGCTTGATCGAAGCTCTGGCATTTCACGTGCAGACATTGTCGACATACTGGTGTTGGAGCTCGAAGAGCACGCAGGCCAAAGAGGACCGATGTTGAAGCTATGAGCTGCGAAAGTCAGCAACAGCTTCGACCTAGCGCGTAAATGGAAAGCGACGGCAATTGAGCGTGAGTAGAGAGACTTTGTGCATCGAAGCTGAAGAAGCAAGCGACCTGGTAAAAAGACAAGTTATGTCGCCTCATTCGGCCTCTTGTGCAGCTTCGGGCAACAGCGACAAGCGAGACGGTGAGAATGAACGTGACGGACTGGCCCACCAAACGTCATGGTACCGAGGCAACAACAGCCACCCCAGCTCCAAGGGAGCTCAGTGGTGTAATAAATCTCGCTGACAAAAGAACGACTGAACTTACTCGCAAGGATCCTGGAGCTCTTGTTGGAGGCTCTTCCAGGTCGGCCACTTAGGCCAAGCAATGATGGCAGGGCAAAGTATGAGGCCTGGTGGAGGAGACGACGCGGAGGATGATGAGGAGGGGTCGCGCCACGGGCCTTGGCGGCCAAGTAAGGTGTGCGGTGCAGCGACAGTGGGAACCGCGGATGGTGCGGCGCGCCGGTGACGGGAGTGGAAAGCTCCAGACACAAACCAAAGTGTGTCCTGCGAGTCTGAAGGAGAGAGCGCGGATGTGGGAAGCTTACGTCGAGGTTGTACGCAGCCAGAGGGGATGAGACGGGGCGATTAGAGGTCAAAGTTGGATGCAGAAGACAGAAGAGCGAGAGCGAGAGGAAGAAAGAGGACGCCTCAGTGATGAAAGAGCGCGCCTCTAGCACTCACAGGCAGCTGCAGCAGCGCGGGAGAAGGCGCGGAGGAGACTCAGTAGGGCAGGCGAGGGTAAAAAGACAGGTGGGGGGGAGGGGAAAGCGGCTGGAGGGGGAAGGAGGGAGGCTTGGAGGGGAGGACGGAAGCTTTCTAGAAGAGCGCACGAACCACCTCATTGGCCCACGCAGACACCCTGCAGACCACTGCTGGCTGGAGCTCAACAGCTGGAGCGGGAGGCGCTGAAGCCCTGGAAGCTGGAAGCCTTCTGCAGCGTCTTCCAAGGTTCGGTGCAGCGGCGCCTGGGCCGCCTCCACTCAGCAATCAGCGTCAGCCGGCCCGTTGCCGCATGTTTGCTCGACTCCAGCCCGGTGCCTCGTCCCAAGGAGTGCGAGCACCGTCTCAAGACCAAACGAGCGAGCAACAGAGCGCTTGCCGAGCCAGCAAGCTGCCCTGGCCCTTTCCCCGCCCACGATTTGGCGCCCGCAGGCACCTGGGCGTTCAGTGGTCTGTCCGCTAACAACACCGCTACCGCGCTGCCATCTAGCTTTCACCTGCCGGCGCGGGGTGACGTGAGTGGTGGTGGCGACACGGCGCGGAGCACGCAAGCGCTGGCATCCAGCCAGTTCGGAACTTTCCATCCACGCTCTCGCCCGAGGCCACCTTCGACGGAAGAAGAAGTCGTCTAGAAAACTACTTTGTTGAAAAAAGAATGCACGTAAAACTCAGTGTGCTAAATTTTCAAGTGGCCAAGCCCTGTTTTTCAGGGCATCCTTCTTATTGCATCGACTGAACAAGCCCCTGCTCTTCGCTTGTGAATATGGATGTCATGAAATGGCCTCGCATTCGAAATATATCCCAAGCTCTGGATTTCGGGAGACCGGAACCATGCGATTCCGCAGTGAGGCCGCACACTGTCCTCGTTCTCAGTGTCCGTTACGCCGTGATCATGCGCCCACTTCCCATTCCGGCCTTGTACTTCCTCACAAAGTAATTGACAACTTTGCGCTTAATCACAGTTGTTATCTAACATTGACAGCCTACCTAGCTCGCTAGTACATCCGTTCCGAGCTATTCCCAGAAAGCTCTGCGGGTATCGTCCGTCCGTATAATTACACACAAGCCACTCGATCCAAGTTACCCTTCAGGCATCTCCTCGAGTTCCTCCGCAGCGGTATAGTATAAGAAATCCAGCGACGCCTGTGTTTCCCTCCCGCCGCGACTAAAGGAACGCAGAAAGAAATCTCAAAAAAAGCCTGTATCCTTGCGCCAAATCGACGATGCCAATGCGTTATGCATTTCGCTTCCACCAAGTCTTTGAACCCGTCGTGGGCTCTTTCGTAAACACCACACCACCCCAAACCTTCGATGCCTTCACAGCTGCGCTTCCCTTTCCGATCAATCGATCAAAGAGTTCGTGAACCTACTCCTTGGCCTGAATGTTGTCGTGCTTCCTCGTATGGATGGAGCCCGCCGCTGCTGTAATGCATCTAGTTGTGGGAACAGACCTTGGTCCTTGTTGAAGCAACAGGCGACTGCAGTGCTCAGCAAAAGCAAACTTTTTCATGAGCCCACTACAAGGCAAGATTCCAATATGCCGTCAATCATGTCCATGTCCTGGTTATCCGCGCCATCCCACCATATGTCGTTGTCAACATCCATAGCATCAGGGTGGCCGTTGAGGAGCAGTTGCCCATTGTTCGTCTCGGAAAGCTCTTCGATGATGGGTACCCTGCCGTGCGCCCATGTGTACTCGTTCCAATTTTCGAGCTCGCCATCTCGGTAGCTGTAGAGAACTTGAGCCATCAAGATCGGGAAATGTGCCATGCCGGTGTCTGCCATTTCGAGTGCTAATCTCATGTCTGCCACACCTAGTGGTCCGCGCTCACTGGCCGCCTTGGCTTCGACGGGCAGCAGGCCGCTCTTGTCCCGCGCGATTTCTCCACGCTGAGCTGCTTCCTCCTCTTGGCTAAGTTGCCGCCGGTATTTATGCGTTTGTATCAATGTTGTCCCAATGCCGAAGCCGGCGCTGGCAGAGTCGCCCGGCCCGTTGCTTCGCGTGCGGCTGTATATGGTCGTCAAGACTTCTTTGATGAAGGCCTCTGTCGCGATAGACATGAGCTGTGGCGCCTCTGCCGAGTGGCCGTTGGCCAACCCGGCCTCGTAACAAAAGGGTAGCATCCGCCCGGTGATCAAGCCGACATCGGGAAATTCTCCTGACTCGACCGCCAGTGGTTGCGTAAATCGTTTCCTTATTTCAAGATCGAAATCTGATGCGCGCAGTCAGTGGACATGCTTCAGTTGGAAATGGAGGAAGCAACATACTCATCTTGTTGATGCCCCCTGCCGCACTTGGAGGGACATCCGTGACGGCTGACGGCCTTCGATAGGTGTCGGCAAACATGTTTGTGATGTGCTCGTGAGGGTCATACTTGGCGCGCATTAGCAGTGACAAGCGAAGTCATTCACTCCCGGATACCTACGTCGTTGTGGACCAAATCCTTGATGCGCCTGCGGTCCCGCGCGGGTAATTGCATCACGTCGCCCTTGAGTCTCCGCTCCGCCGCGTCGCCAGACACAGGTTTGCTGCCGGCGGTCGCCATCGGCTTGTCATTGGCGCTGACCCAAGGCGCGATGCCCTGGTCAGGCATCTCGCGCGTGACATTGCCGAAGATGGCCGCGACGAGCTGATTGTGGAGGTGTTCCTTTTCGCCATTGTCGCCTCCCAATATCGGGTCGAGTCGCTCGGTGTATTCAGCCTCGCTGAGACGCCCTATCAAGCTAATAAGCAAAGTGTGATGGCCAACGCCTGTTATGCCATGCAGAGTCGTACCGGTCAGAAACTCAGCTATAGTCTCTTTATACACAAGCCATTGCTCGCTGCTGACGGCGGCCTTAAGAGCGCTGTAGAGCGGCTCGAGGTCAATTCGCGCCGGAATAATCTGGCTTGTCTTCGTGACTTTGGTCGTGCCAGTCGCATTGATGGAAAGCGACTTTGTCGCGAGAAGCGGCGTCGAAAGCGTGACTGCGGGACGGCTCAAGGCCGCGGGGTCGATGTCGGGCATGGTAGATAAAGGGCGTTACAGGCGCCGGCCTCGCGGGCGACGAAGGGGCAACGCGCAACGCGCAGGGGGGCTCGTGACTGGCATCAAATGAATGCTGGCGAGTATGCGATCGCAGCTCCGGCGTCAAATTGATGATCCGGGCATGGTGAGGCCGCAAAGTCGATGGCGATGCGTCGGCCGTTGACGTAGGGGGAGAGGTCAGCGGATGGAGTGAGGTCGAAAATTGCCGAGCGCCTGGCCGTTCGGGGATGTTGGCAGCGGTCGGTGTAGCTGGTACGTGAGGGAGCGCTAGAGGCCGCCGGCAGCGGGAGTTCTGGGTACTTGTCCGCATCCGTCACCATAGCACTGAGGCACAGCGCTACAGTAAACCCCGCCCTGGTCGCGTCTGTCGCGTCTCCAGCATGGTCCTGTCCCAGCATCGTTTCTTTATCCATCAAGCCAACCAAGTCCAATTGCGCAGGTGCTTGGTTTTGCTCTCTCCTCGCTGCTGATCCAGGCCACTATCGCCGCACGCGACGATGCAGCCATGGCGCCCGACCGTATCACCACCGTCATCGACAACCTGGTGAGGCACATGGTCCCAGGCGACCGAGACGATGATGAAAATGTGGCGCAAGAACGGCACGATGCGTGCATTGAGCTCGTCAAATCTATAATAGAGAGGTCAGTTGCTCACTTTCAAGCTATTGATGGGGTAATGAACCCAGTGCTCACATGCTTTCAGTCCCCCGAGCCCAGCCATTTCCTCTGATGTCAACCATGCCTCCGACCTGATAAAGCGAAAGCTCATTCAGAGCAACCCCAGCCAAGCGCTGAGGTTTTCAAACCTGTACTCCAGATTGCTGGCGGTTCCTGTGCTCGAGCACAAGTGGGCCATTCTCTACCTGCTCTATATGCTCGCCGACTCGCCGGATCCCAGCGAGCCGCTGCCCGTGAGCCCGGTGAAGCCTTCGGCGCCCAATTACCGTGAAGCCATCAGCCGGGACGCCATTAAGAGGCACGGCCGTGACCGGTCGAAGGGTTCGACTCCCGTGCCGAGACTCGAGGAGGACCAGTTCAGGGATGCCTTCCAGCCCGATGGCCTTCGAAAGTTCCCGCCCAAGGCTCCCCAGCAAGCGGATGGGGATAGGCATTCCCAGGCTGCCCAGCCCAAAAGGGACGTCTCCCTGAAGTCGACTCTCCTCGCCAGTAACTACACTGAAATTGATCCGCCCGAAATGGTCCTTCTGAGAGATCTTCCCTTCACTCTTCAGGGCCTTTCTTCAACCACACTACCATTCTCAAAACAAGACACCATCAAACTACCACCGACTCTCCCGCTACCTGTGATATCCCTCCTGCACACCTTGGCCGAGCCATCTCTTCTATATCGCGAGCTAGATGCATTTTGCAAAACCCCGGCCCAAGGCCTTCTCGGCCAGAGTCTGCGCTCCGCCGTCAGCAATGAACTACGCTCATACCTGAGCTTGATCGCCACGCTCGAGGCGCAGATTCGAGGCGCCCTTTCATCTCTAGACGAGAACGCTCCTCGCAACGGCATTGGCAACACGGGTGTCACGCTGAAGAGATGTGTCGTCTGGACCCGTGAAGCAACCATGGGCTTGCGACTGATGAGCATGATTGCGGAGGAGTCCAAAAGCAAAAAGGGTGGCAAACTGATCTCGCTCATCCACAGCTTCTCGTCTTCACATGGAGACCCCGTGGTTGCCGCGTTCGCCGAGCGTCTGCTGGGGAGCTTCGCGCGGCCGTTTTACGACATTCTGCGACATTGGATCTATGACGGAGAGCTGCTGGACCCGTATCTCGAATTCTTCGTCAGAGAGCAGGCACCAAGCGACGACGACAGTGCCAAGAAAAAGGGCGCCGGCAACGTTTGGGAGGACAAGTACGAGCTTGATCGAGACATGATACCGAGCATCATGACTCAACACTTTGCTCAGAAGGTCTTCTTGATTGGCAAGTCGCTGAATTTCATTCGACATAGCTGTGGGGACTCTCTCTGGGTGGAAGACTACTCCAAGGCGGCTTCAAAAGAGCTCAGATATGGCGACACGGCCACCCTCGAGGCGTGGATCGACGAGGCATACAAGACGACTATGAAGCGTCTGATGGATCTCATGGCCAACAAATTTCATCTGTTTGACCACCTGCAGGCCCTGAAGAACTACATTCTCCTCGGCCAAGGAGACTTCATTGCTCTGCTCATGGAATCCCTTGCGGCGAATCTGGACCGACCCGCCGGGGCGCAATACCGACACACGCTTACGGCTCAGCTCGAGCATGCCATCCGAGGTTCAAACGCCCAGTACGACTCGCCCGAGGTCCTCCGTCGGCTGGATGCGCGAATGCTGCAGCTGTCGCACGGCGACATTGGTTGGGACTGCTTCACCCTCGAGTACAAAATCGATGCCCCTGCCGATGTCGTAGTGACAGAGTGGGGTAACCGCCAGTACCTCAAGGTGTTTAATTTTCTATGGAGGATAAAGCGTGTTGAGTTTGCGCTCCTGAGTACATGGCGGAAGTGCATGACCGGGTCCCGTGGCGTCCTCCAGAATACCGATCCAACGGTTGCGCAGACGTGGAAGTCGACTCGCGGGGTTCTCGCCGAGATGATACACTTTGTGGGTCAATTGCAGTACTACATCCTGTTTGAGGTCATTGAGTCGTCGTGGGGCGAGCTCCAGAAGCGTATTCAGAAGGAAGACTGTACACTGGACGACCTCATCAAAGCCCACAAGCGCTACCTCGACGACATCACACATAAGGGTCTCCTAGGTGCCAAGCGGCGCAACCACACCGCCGATGAGGATGACCGCGCATCATACCTCGCACAGCTCAGCGACATCCTGCGGTTCATGCTCAACTATCGAGACTCGGTAGATGGGCTATATAGCTGGAGCGTGTCCGACTTTACGCGGCGGCAGGAGGCCGATGCGCGCAGCTCTATGCAGCACAACGCTGACGATTTTGGTTATGGTGGTGGCGGCGCTGTGTCGTGCGAGTTCCCTGTTCTGCAGGACCGGCTGCGGCAGCTGGGAGCTTCATTTCGCACGAGGATGCAGATCCTGCTAGGAGACCTGGCGTACCAGCCAGACGTCGACATGCGATTTTTGGGTGTGGCAATGAACTTCAACGACGTGTACCAACCGGCGCGGCGGAAGAGCAAGGGCGCGCCGCAGGCGGGTAGCACGTCAGCGAATACGTCCAAGGGCTGAACTGTTTGCGTTGCAGCTTGGTAGGCTCAAAAGACGTTCGGCTTGTGGTTGAATATGAGAGACTTATACGCAAATCTCCTGAGTTGGAGCTCATGAGGATATGATGCAATGCACTCAATGAAAAGGAGTTGGCCTGCTACAGAATTGCTCTCTCGAATCGCCTCGGTCTCATCATGTGAGAGTGATTGTCATTGAATTCGTCAGACACGATGGAGATTCAGGTGTTTCACCCGTCCGAAGCACAAGCTCATTGGCCATTGAAATGCCCATTGAGGCGAACTAAGAAGCTTGTCCAGACTAGGGATGTCATGCCAAGGCGCTATCGTAGTGGGAGCATCGTCTATCAGTCAACCCTGGGCTCGTTCTGTGGAACTCTGGCATTGTCATGCATCGCTCACTGTGCAACTCTCTTATGACCCTGGTTCGGGGGGTATCTTGGGATAAGGCTTCAAACGCGCCACGAAAAGGCATGTTTGTGGTCACGAACCTGGTTGTTGGCACATCAAACGGCCGAAATGGCTTGTCGGAGCTGCAAAACCCTTGGCCTAAACCTCGCCCGCAAGTCAACACATTGGCAGCATGCAACCGGTATCCTTGGAACAAGAGGGCAGCTTTTGGCACCTCTACGATGCGAAGCCTCCCTCGCGTGCCACTGACTCAGATTCGGGAAGCCAAGAATGATGCCTTTGTAGAGGCATCGACGGCGTGGAACGCAGCTTTTGATAGGCAGGATCCTTACTTTGCCGTCTAGATTGCCTGGTCCTGGGCTGATATCAATAGACCCCTTGATGAAACTTCAGAAATTCACGCGCCGTCCACCTATAGCCCCTACTCACGTCGATACCAAGTAATCGGCGGCATATGGCCACGCGGACTGCTTAACAAACGCGTAAAATGCCATTGGGCACAAACTCAACAGCAAGACAAAGGCGACGGTAGGGCGAGCACCTCCGCGAAGAGAGAGGGAGGGAGAGAGAGAGAGAAGAAATGCTTGCAGTCTTGGTTGGACGCACGAGCAGCAGCATCCGGGAACCCGGACGCGGTCTCACACCAGCGCAGCACTGTCGTACACGCCCCCCCCCGCCCCCCCCCCCTGTCTGGGCTGGCAGCTTTAATTCTCTTCCCCACACACACAGCCC